>JAZAYU010000038.1:139739-460923 GCA_038501625.1 Corbicula japonica | reverse complement strand
TTTTACATAATGTTTTGCTTCAAACTGTTGATGGCATCGAATTAATGAGAAAATGGTTGCGATGGGATGAAATAAACGTATCTTTTGGCGAAACAATTGATTCAATTGAATCTGTTTCATTGTTGATGTGTTTAGCGAAATGCCAGGAAATTTCCGGATGTGTAGCAGCTAACGTAAACGAAGCAAATTCTCAATGCGAGCTGTCGGCCTATTACCCTCCAGACAGGACTAAGTCAGCAACTCCTCGCACCGGATGGACTGTATATTACAAAGGTATTACAAGTTTTGTTGTATATTAGCATTACAATTTAGAAATGTGAGTTTTGTTAAGCTGGCTAGAAGTTAAACTTTGCTTCACATTTTATTGAGAAGATGCTGCTCTTATACGTATATCAAACATAATAAGATTAAACAAGTTGCAGAACGGAAACCAGTTTTACGTTGCTTGCAGATCATTTAACGACAATACCATATCAGTATCAATTTTTACCGGATGGCGGCTCAACGAAATAGCAACCGTAGATCGGTAATCATTTTTTCCTTAACTAGCGGGTCACCAAACGGCTATTTTAGAAACGTAAGAATTGTTCAACTGGCGTTCGACTCTCAAAAATAGCAACCGGTTTATCAAATAACCACACTCTTTAACAAGCTTGCGTCTTACCAATCAGCCATTCCACGGTTTCTCTCTGATGTTTTCCTCTTAAAACAAATTTAACAAGTTACTGAAAAATATTTTACTCGGTTTGAAATGCTCTCAGATTGTTAGATCGTCAGCTAAGATAATAAAGGATAAATGGGAAAACGTTCGCATTATTACCTCTACTATTGATCAAGAGAATGACTTGTAATGATTGTTATGATGTCAAAAATGGACAAGGAGCAAAAAACTTCAAAAAATCACGACAAAATCGGATGACTTCGAAAGAGTAGAATCTCCACGAAATATAAGGATATTTATACCGTTTTTACATGTGCATGTCATTTTATAACGTTTAAGATATGGTTTGAACTCGCAGTTCTTTGTTAAGCAAGAGTGTCTAAAATCATAGATGAAAACGTGTCAATATTTCACCAATTTGCACCAATATACTTCACTTAACTATCTAGAAATCATAGCCAGTACTAATTTGCAATACATATTGTTTTGCATATTCTTCAAAGAGTTTACATGGTCAATTAAATACAAACGTTTTTTTATATAAAGGCTGGTCACCATTTTATATATATCGTACCGGAACAATGCGATTTTGTTTTTCTCTCTTTATAGAAACGTTCTGATGTTTCTCAAATAGGGCACTTATTTCCTATAAACACATCATTTATCATTTACAATTATTGCTATAAAGAATTATTTGGAGCATGACTGTGATTAATCTATCATGAAAAATCATAAAAAGTCCTTATCTTGATAAAAAAAAACGTCGGTAAATGTAGTTTTGACAGTAATGTTATTAGTAAAATAACCCGTTACCGATGTCATGCAGTGATTGTTACGTATATCAGGGCTATCGGATCAACCTTTTTGAGGGTAGTCCCGGTTAGTTCAATTGGTTGCGTTGCAGGATTTGCAGGGCTAGGCCCTCTCGCCGTGACAGTGCGGGTTCCTTCCTAGAAGCACTATCATTTGATTAAAAAAGTTCAAGTTGCTTATCTCAGTGATAATTTCAGTAATAACGTTTAACGTTTTAATAAAATGTATAGCATTATACATAAAGCATATTAAATAATTTAAAATAGATGAAAAGGGAACTTTGAAAGCCATTCAACACGATAAATATGAAAAAAAATTGAAGGCTCGCTTTGATTTATCTTGTTCATGGGCAGTAATAGGAATGTATATTAATGCCCACGCCGTCTAGCTCCGGGTTGAACAAAACTCAATATTTACACCAATAAACAGTACAATTCCGATCCATCCAAAACAATGGTATGCATATGGCACCTGGAACATGGATCCTTCAATGCTGTATTTTCAGATTAATACCATTCCGTGTTTTAAAAGCTTTCTTCGAAGTATAAGAGCACATGCACAATACTCCTAGTGGTAAACCATAGTCTAAGAACACCATCGTGTGTATTGCAATAACAATATCTCAAGATCTTATTCTGTTAACTGAAATCAACCGAACATGACAAATATGAGCATATTGCAGGTTGGGTTCGATTGAGCCTGTTCATGGGCACTAACGAAAATGAATTTTACTGCCCAAACCGCATAGCCCCGGGTTGCGCACAACTCAATATTTACAATAATAAACAGTACAATTTGATCCATCCCAAACGATGGTTTGCATATGACAGTGAAAATGGAATATTTATTAAGAAACAGACTAAACCAACTGCAAAAAATGGTCCCCAAATCAACCAATCCGTTTGTATTTTAGATTCATATGAAGTTCAAGGGGCAAGTGCCTTCCAAACATCCGATTATGCTGACTGTGTCGCGGAAAATGCTATAGACGGAAAATTCGACCAAAAAGTGTGTTCCACGTTATTTCCTTGCGGTTGTCGATGTGCGATAACAAACAGTCCATCATCTGTGTGGATAGTGGAACTGAAGTCTTCTGGTTATATTAAAGCAGTTGCCCCCTACTTCCGGGTAGACAGCGCTAACGATCGTAAGTTAAAAATATACAACAAAACTTTTGTAATAATATTAAACTAATTCATGTAATGTGCGTATATGTTTTCTATCCTTGCAACTGATCTCAAAACTTGTTTTATTCATTATTCGTGAGTATTTCTCACCACACTATGATAAATGGGGCACGGCACGGGAATAAAATACCTTCGGCTATTATTAGTAATATTTTAATTCTAACTAAATTTAGAAAAAAAAACTTATTAATTTAAATCAATATCTTATAACTAAAATGTGATTTTGTAACACATTTTGACAATTAAGTGGTATTTTTACCGTGAAATGCATAACAATTAATGTTGTCTGCTCAAATTTCTGACGTCATTTTAAAGATTGACGTCAACTGTCCGAAGGTACCTTTTACCATGACGCGCCCCAAATAATATATAACAAGACATAAGTATATGTTTAATCACTGACTCATTATTCTTCTGTGATGAAATGCTATGTAAAAATAGTCTAGATCACCTAGCATTCTGTCATTGATCAGTGTCACACTGCTCTGACGAACGTCTATAGACATCGCTATATAAAAAGTCTGACCGACAGGTGGCGCTTTTGTATGGTAAACAAATCCAAGATCAATCGCGATTTCTAATGAAATTTGTTAACAGTGCTTTAACCGTATTTCTCCCACACTAGGCAAAGTAAAATTTAGGTAATATGATTTGGAGCTACAAAATCAGGTATATGGTTTATAAACTAATGACGTGTAAGTACTTGCCTACCCCATTTTACATAAATGAAAGCAAATATATGGCACACCGTTGCTGCCTCTTCGTGATTATGGTTTTAGACTGTCACGTTGTATGGGTGGACGGGTGGTCCAGTGGTAACGCGTTGGTCTACCAATCCGGAGGTCATGAGTTCGAATCCCGAACATGGCACTGGAAATTTCTGCATTATGTATAGTGTTTCCCTAACTAAGTACTGGTTCACTTCCAGGAAGTAGAATTTCATTGCGTGTAGCGGTGCTATACACCGGGCACGTTAAAGAATCAGAGGATCTCATCGAAAAGAGCTATGGTAGCGCACCCGTATCTGTATCTAAAAGCTATCTATCTATAGTTATCTGCACCTGTCAGATGACAAAAAAATATATATTGATATATGTGTGTAAATACTCGTTGGTAATATATACTTGGTGATGTCATGAATATGATGGTAGGGGTAACATACGTTGAATACAGCGGTCTCCTATAATGGATGTAAAAAGAAGTGTACACATACGAAAAACCTTATCCTCTGGTGAAGAGGAGTGCTCCAATGAATAAAGGAGGAAATTACAAAATACATACATACATATGGTATTGCAGTTGTCATTGTACGGTGATTGATAACAAGAGAAGAATATCTAAATCTCTCTAACGGAAAAATGAAGTTCTTTCAAACTGTGCATAAATAAATCTTATTATGAATGTTTATTATTTAGACGTTTAGCAAAGTTAGAGCAGTAAAAATATAGTTTGGCCGGAAAATATTCCTACATTCTACAGCCAAACACAAAAACAAAGCAACACTTAACATCAACATAAATGCATTCCTCAGCTTACTTGAACACGCCTTTGGGCGCAATAATACAGTTAAAAAATGCATGTCGCCGTAGGATATGATTTTTCTATTGCCAGCTGACAGGGCGACAGTCTAAAAAATAATTTTCACAAGACAACAACGGCGTTCCATACTAGTGTCCTAATAACAAGCCTCGTTTTGGAGTGTCTGGTTTTTTAACGAACAATGTCTTCAGACGTACTAATCGCCATTGCGAAATCAGAGCGTCTGAATGATTGAGACTAATGTAAAAACTGAAGTTGAGGTCGGGTTATTAACAGAATATATAAACCATCGTTTAAGATAATTATTATACCGGGCCAACGAAAAATGAAAAATATGGTAACCAATAACAGAATATAATTTTTTCTGCAATACGTTTGTGTCGGCGACAAAATGTTTTATCGCTATTTCCATCTCTGGAAAATAAACAAAAATGAAAACTTACCAGTTCCTAAATTCATAAATTTGATCAGTAATGTTTTTATCCTTCTTTGTCTGTAGTATTTACAAAATGAAATAACTTTATCAATTATATAAACTTTGTACAGGGTTAAACATAATAATAGTTGTGAAGGTTGATAAAGAAATTTAATACTTTTTACGTCCGTTATTATGTTTTTTATATATTTTTAAAACCCTTATTCTAATTCAAGACCGAAAGATACCGAGCAAAATGAAACTAACCAGTTTAAAAATTCAAACATTTCGTTCAGTGATGCAATATAGTTTCTTGTATTTAATTTGTGTTCTCTTGCAAATATTTTGACATTTTATAAAGCTGGACGGTGTAGTTCGTTTTCCACAGAGGTTCATGTTATCTCGATTTTTCTAAATAATGAAGAGATCGATAATGTTAACTCGCAGATTATTTGAATGTCGAATTTAGAAGTTTATAGAATGAAATAAACAAACGGACTGATGCAAAAAATAAGATACAGTTACTTAAATATCCGTTTTGGTAAATAACTCTTCTTTAAATAAGTGAAAGAACGAAATTTGAACGTTTAATATGACACAACCACATATTGTTTTTAAATTTTCATTTTTTGTTAGACCATTAGATATAGACCTGACACTTCCAAGGTTAACACATTGGTGATTAAAATTTCCTCTACATATTAGCATTCACTGGCCTCATGAATGTAAAAGGAGTTAACCATGTTATTTTGTCACGTTTTTATTTTGTCTCATTATAATATCCTGAAAAATATTCCATTAGAAATTGTTTCGTATGAACTAAAAAATGAAATTATTAATCCACTTGTTTTATGATTGAAAGTTAAGCGGCATTTATTTATTGGGTCCACCACAGGGAACAAGAACTCTGAGTTTCCAATTCTTTACTAATTACTTTGACAAGAAAACATCAATTTACAAAAATGTGTTGTTTTTTTAAGTGGAATAAATGTTTTATTTCACTTGTGAACACCATAAACTTTTTTTTCAAGAGTGGCTACGACACTCGTCAAAATATCAGTTTCAGAAGTTTGCTTGTGAATAAATATTGATATTTAACTTCAACAAACACATACTCTCTATACTTTGATTTTAATATAAGAGGCACGCAACGGGAAAAGGTACCTTCGGGCAGTTGACGTCAATCCTTGAAACGACGTCATAAAGTTGAGCAGACGACATTAATTACTATGCAATTCGCGGTAAAATACCATTTCATTGTCAAAATGTGAAACAAAATCACTGTTTTCCTATCTTCGTTTAACTGAGTGGGATGTTCGCTTTTTGTAGGTTTGGTCCTATCTTCGTTTTACTGAGTGGGATGTTCGCTTTTTGTAGGTTTGGTCCTATCTTCTTTTATCTGAGTGGGATGTTCGCTTTTTGTAGGTTTGGTCTTATCTTCGTTTAACTTAGTGGGATGTTCGCTTTTTGTAGGTTTGGTCCTATCTTCATTTATCTGAGTGGGATGTTCGCTTTTTGTAGGTTCGGTCCTATCTTCGTTTAACTGAGTGGGATGTTCGCTTTTTGTAGGTTTGGTCCTATATTCTTTTAGCAAAGTGGGATGATTTTTTTTAGGTTTGGTCCTATCTTCTTTTAGCTGATAGGGATGTTTTCTTTTTTAGGTTTGGTCCTATCTTCTTTTAGCTGAGTGGGATGTTTTGTTTTTTAGGTTTAGTCCTAACTTCTTTTAGCTGAGTGGGATGTTTTTCTTTTTTAGGTTTGGTCCTATCTTCATTAAGCTGAGAGGGATGTTTGCTTTTTTAAATTTGGGTTTTCCTGATATAACTTCACTCATTTTCTTAATCACATTCGTTAGTTTTCTAGTCTGGCAACACAACGAAATTTATATCGGTTGCGCTGTCGAAATTGCATAGCTAGGCGCTGTTGCATTGACGGTGCGGGTTCGCTCCCGGGTAGAGGCAATATCATTTTATACCATACTAAAAGCTCCTAGAAAATTGTGATAGAAATTTGTTTCAATAAAAATGCTTTTGATTTTTTTAATATGGGAACTTTTTGGTGAGTTCGGCAAGATAAAACAGCCGCTGGAAAGAACTATGTAGGTTGTTCTTTAGGTGCGATACCTTGCCGTGATTGGTATTACATGTATAGCATGCTAAATATTTGAAGTGTTTCTGTTATTATTGTAGATTGGAGGAACACAAACTTCTCCATTTTTGTGCACGAATCTTTAGCGGACTTAGCAAATGTTGGAACGCTATGTGTGAATTACACCGGAGACCCGATAACATCAGAAATCAGCTTTTCGTGCCCACGAGCCATATATGGTAAAGTTGTGAAAATATTCAAGGATTCGTCCGTACTCATCGACGCAATTCAGCTATGTGAAGTGAAATTTATCTGTGTTTGAATTTTAGTTAGAATTGTTAGTTTTCTATGTTTCAATATTTTTTCACATTAGAACTGTGAGTTGAACATTGCAATAATACTGTGTAGAACAAAGAATCACAACAAAAACCGGTGATTTAAATATCTTGCATTTGTATAGATTTAACAGTTTAAATAGGATAATTAAGGATATCAGCTGTTCAGCAAAATAAATGATAGGTTTAAGCATGTTTTCTGGCTCCGGCTATTATCGTATTCGAGCGATAACAAACAAACACAATAATAATGTGGGTTTTGCAGAAAGCATTCTATAGTTTTAAAGTCACTTTATTATCAAAGCTATAGTTTAGAGATTGCATTCCAAGAATTCATTTCAGATTCATAGTTTGTGTTAAACAAATGTTCACGACATTGTTTAGTCGGCTGCTTTACTTTAATCTACAACCGTAGTATCAATTAATTTTGCGGGAACGAATTATCGCGCAAACCCGCGAATAACAAATTCGCGGGAGGGGGATAAATTCGCGCAGCTGTATTTGTCTCGTAAGAAACGCTATTAAACGGTTTGATTTTGTTTGGGTTTAATTTCGCGCTCTTATTCTAGTGCAAAATACGCGAAAATTAAACCCGCGCGAAGTAAACAGATTTGACAGGAAATCGCGATTTTTAACAATTCCTCATGTGTCATATGGGGCGCGTCACAGGAAAAGGTATATTCGGTCATATTTTGTTACATTTTATTTGTTACTATATTTGGAAAGAAATTACAACAATATTATGTTTCAGTTTATCATATGTAAGAAGTGATTTTCTTACTCATTTTTACAATAAAATGATATACTTTTACCGCGAAATGCATAATAATTAATGTAGTTTGCTCAAATTTATGACGTCATTTCAACAATTGACGTCAACTGTCAGAAGGTACCTTTTTCCGTGACGCGCCCATATGAGGCACGCCACAGGAAAATGTGTCTTCCGTCATAACTTTTTAAATTTTAGTTGTTATATTTTTGAAGAACTTAGAATTACTATACTGGAAGTTCTTTTTACACATCTTTATAACATAATATTTTTTCGCGAAATGAAAAATAAGTTATGCTGAACTTTAGACGTCATTTTAAGAACTGACGCCTACAGTCCGAAGGTACTGTACGTTTTCCTGAGACGCGCCTAAATTTTATATGCGGCATTCTTATTTATTTGTTTTCAGCGGTTTTTTTTTCTTCTTTCTTTTTTGATGTTTTGCAAAGACTTGCGAACTTCATTTGTCGACCAATATTTGGCAAAACTTAAGACATTTTAGATCAACTATGTTATATTGTTTTCGCAAAGTTATTAATTCTAGACAAGTATACCCATCGAAATATCTTAAAAGGTATAACAATGAAAGAGTACGTTTTTTTTGTTGTTGTTGTTTAAGATGTTTCATTAAAAAAACACTGCCAAGGCCATTTAAAATAAAGTGTTATTTTATTTACCATTGATTTTTTTGATTATTTCTTTGTTGGAAAGGTGGGAAGGCTTTAAGAGATAATGAAATTTTATAGGAAAATCTTGCTTACGAACAGAAGCTCTATATGTTTCTTTTATTTCTTTCATCTTGTTGGTGTTGAAAAGACTCCAAGTATTCTGGTGTCGATTAGATCACATGCTTGATTTGTTTGCTTTTAATTTCTTTAAGCTTTGTATGTTTTGAATGTGGCTGTGCTTTTGCATGCACAATTGTCGATCGGTGGGAGTGAGCTAGTTTAGTGTGACAACAGGTACAATTATTTACTTGTTTGTTCACACGAGAATCTGTTGGTGCAATTGGATGGTGCTCAACTAAACTTAAATCCCAGTGGGCGAAATTATGCATGAATTTTTATTTGTTAATACTAATTGAAAATGTGGTCTGGAATAGAAGAATCAGTAACCATTGCTAATACGTTTTGAAACAACTTAGAACAGAACTGAAATGATTTTTTTTCAAAGCGGTCCACTGGCTGCATCGGTCCATATGGTCAGTTTAATGTTGATCCCAATTTCCACTTTTGTCATTAAAAATAGCCAGAAATTTCAATTGATGTGAAAAAAAATATATAGAGATAAATATTCATTTTGGTAACTACAACCAAAATTATGTTACCATGTTAATAATTTACATGACCTGTAACGTTAATAATTTACATGACCTGTAACATAGTAATTATTTTAATAATTTAAATGACATGTTCATATAGTTATTCTCATGTAGACTGTGTACTTGAGTTGTACCTAAGTTGTTCATGTTAATATATATATTGTTTGGTGACTACAACAATAATTTACAGGGTTTGTAACATGGTATTAAGTTAATAATCTATAGGATTTGTTCATTAAGGTACCATTTTGATAATTTTCAGGATTTGTAACATGGTATTAAGTGAATAACTTACAGACATTGTTTATATAATTAGGATTATGTAGTTGTACTTGAGTTGTGCATGTATTTGTACAGGTTGTGTACTTTCTGGTGAATAAAAATAGTTATAAAAAAAGATGTTGATCCCAATGTATACTGGCGGCAATTCAGTAACATCATCAATTACTTTGTACAACAAATGTCATTATAATGTTTATAATTTATTAGATTCTGATACCACATGGATTAAATAAAATCACAATTATAATGCATATTCGATATGGTTAATTGGCAGCCATAATTTTAAATGAAAATCTTCTTGAATTAATATTTACATTTGTGCTCAAGAACAGATGATGTCATTTAAAACGACCGGCTCCAAAAGCATTAAATGAAATGAACAACTTCAGACAGCGGCATTTGTGTTATATATTGTCAAACTTTCAACATCCTGTCTCTGCTGAGAAGAAAATAAAATTGAAAATGTTTGCATTTAATATATTTCAAAATATCCGGAATTCCCGTTAAATAGCCATTGTTTAATTTCCTTACCAATGTTTTACTTGTATTGTTTGTTTGTTGCTTAGATCACCGGTCGGGGTTAACAGTACTGTGAACGTTTAATGTTACAAAATTTGCGTATATCGTACGTCCGTCTATCGCGTATCGTGCGTACGTCTAACGTGTATCTTGCGTGCGTCTAACGTGAATTGTGCGTCCGTATATCGTGTATCGTGTATCAAGCGTTTTTAATTTTATCAGGCATGACTGTGAATAAGTTACTTTTTATGCAAATTTATGTGATTTAATTTCAACCATTCGTCTTATATTTTGAATGCATTTTCAAATTTATTGAAATCCCGTATAGAAATTATATAAATCGGCAGTTGCGTGTACCGTGCGTCTACCGTGTATAATGCGTCCGTCTATCGCGTATCGTGCGTCCGTCTATCGTGTATCGTAAGTCCGTATATTGTGTAGTGTGCGTTTCGTTTGTAACCTTAAACGTTCACAGTACTGTAAGTTGTAATTTATAATGTATCCACAAACACACACAATCACGTTCGCACGCACGCCATTTAAATATGTATTTATAAAAATTATAATACTTTGCAGATATTTTCCATTTTATTTAAGTTTTAATACATGATATTCTTGTCGATATTTATTTTAACATATCTTTCTTATTAATTGCGGCACGCCACGGGAAAGGTGGCCATTTTTTAAAATTTTTATTTGTTACTATATTTGGAAAGATCTTAAATTTATCTGTTTTTCACAACTAAACAGTGATTGTTTTACACATTTTGACAATAAAATGTTATTTTTACCGCGAAATGCATAATTATTATTGCCGTCTTTTCAACTTGCTGCAGTCATTTTAAGAATTAACGTCAACTGTCCGAAGGTACCTTTCCCTTGACGCGCCCCAATAGTTTTTTACATTCACAACCACCTCACAAAGTCATAAAGCAGAGAGGAGAATAAGCCTAACTTTATAAAAAATAACATACAGAAAGCACAACCTCCGCACTCAGTCAAAAAGCAGAGAGAAGAATAAGCCTGACTGTATAAAAATAACATTCAGAAAGCACAACCTTCTCACATGGTCTAAAAGCAGAGAGGAGAATAAGCCTGACTTTATAAAATAAGACACCAAAAAGAATTAACGAAAATAAGAACCCGAGAGGTTATGGTCTTGCAAAAGGCAATTACAAAACTACTTGGGATTTAAACCATATTTTAAGGCACGAACAAACAAGTTAAAGTTTTCAGACTTCATTCACTAATTTTTAAGCAATATAATAAATCGGAGTGTAAGAGATGAATTATTTACAAAAATCATTCTCTACAGCTGTCAATGAAAATAAACAGATATCGTTTTAAGATTGAATGTTATGCTATAATTACTGACTACTGCAATTATAATAAACTATGTTAAACAGGACATAAGCTTTTATTTTATATAATTTGATAAACCTATTACAAGGGATGGCTAAGTAATGATAAACACTCTTTAAATTAATTTAGCGGTATATATTACACAATTTAAGCAGATATAGGATGGACAGTGTAATTATTTACTACGACATGTTTAATTAAAGGTTTACAACAATATGAATATGTATGAATATTATCTTCATATCCAATTATAATACTGTTGCAAGGGATGACTAGTTAATTAAATCCCTTCTTAAAGCTATCAACGTATAGATGACAAAATCACATGTATACGATTAAAAGAAAAAAACATGTCGAATGTCACAACGTGAAGTTAAATTTGAAGTTGAAAACAAGCTAAGTATTTTAACTATAAATTACTTTTATTGTTTTGGGATAACTGATTTATGAGAATCACCATTTTAAACATTAATTAAACAGACTGTATAAATGGCAAAAAGTATAATTTATACGTGTACTCAATGGATAAAGACACACATGTTGACATTATTGGCAATACCTTTCAAACGCGTTGATCAAAACCAATGAAATCTGTCGGTTACATCGCACACATTACTGTATTGGATGTCGCAAACTGGGATTGCATCACAATATATCACGGTTAAAGCGTAAAACGGGAAAAAATGAAATCAGCTTCAACGTTTACACTGCTTTTCTTTATCTCGACGAGTAAATAGGATTAAGATGTTGTACAGGGTAATTCTAATTATTATAATAATAAAGGTTTACAATAAGATAGGAATTATTTTCTAATCAACTCATTATTCTATAATTACAAGATTACAAGGAATAAATAAGTCACGAGAATCCCTCGGTAAAACTTAGTATAACTGGTTTAATAAATCGAATGTGGTGTTTGAATGCCATAATCAAAGTTTAAGTAGTACTTTTACTATTAAAATAAGTTAACTTGAATGCATTTCATATTGCATATTTCACTTACTAAACACGTTCAGTGTCATTACATGCACAATGTCGCACTATGTATATACAGTTAAAATCAAAAGTCAGAGCAAAATATTAAATATTAAGCACGTCTCCTTTCCGTTTATATTTAAAATACAGAACCATTACCATCACACTTTGAAAACTGCATAAATTCATTTGCCGTGTTCAGAAATAGGGTTCGTTTAACGTAAATAGAATATTAAAAAAGTTGTTTTAATAGGTGTTGTTGATGTTGTAAAATCTTTAACTTATTTTCTTTTTTAAGGTATACTGATTGTGGTCAATAATATTTCTGAATAAAAGACTTTATATTGAATTCAGTAAACATTATAAAACGAGAATTTCAAAGTAAAATAGTGTGTTGTTATTTTATTAAATGAATGGATTTTCTATTGATTTTCATTTAAATTTAATAATCTAAACTTCTCAGGTATAATGAACATACCTAGAATACAGGAACTGTTAATATTCGCCCTAACAATCTATATGTACCAAAAGCAATATTTATATTCAAAGATATTGTGTACCAAACAATATACAATTATTTACTTATTAGCTGGGAAATATGCTGTGATATTGACCTAAAAAATCGATATCAACAGCATATTTCCCAGCTAATAAGTAAATAGCTGTTTTATTACATGAACTATAAATATTACATGAGCTATAAATACTATTAAAGATGGAAACTTTCGCATTCTATTTATAGACAGGTCAATCTCAGCGAACGCGGGTCAATATCTAGATTTATTGACTCGGTTATTTTGGGGGTGTGACCAATCGCGTTGCGTCTATTTATAGTTCATGTAATAACTATTTTTATTAAATGATATTGTGAGGAGGATGTCTCTCACACCAATTTTACCTAACGAAGAGTTCCTGTGTTTTATCTTAGCCTATGAGTACCTGTGCAACATACATTTTATCACATGTTATTGGTGATGTTGATATTGGTGTTGTTGTCACCGTTCAATGGTTGTTGTTATTTTTTTTCAATTGATTGAAGTCATGTTGCAGTTTATCATATTATATAGAAATTATGTTTTTCTTTACTATCGAACTTGCATTGTTATTAAATAATAGCGCAAATTTTATCAAAGTTATTGGTTTAAAAAAACAGTTGTTAATAAAGATGGCAATTTAGTCGACATTTTGTGTTGTTGAGAGGTTCCATATAAGTTTAAAGAAAAATATTTCAGCAAGTATCATGTAAAAAAAGCAATTATATTAAAGATGATTTAAAAGACTATGTTGAAATTCACATTACTTAAATTAAATATAACACGACATTTCAAAATTTCTTTTTTGATCTTTTTATATTTGATATTTTGATTTTTGTTATATTTTAAAGAAAAATATTTATTTCTTAGATATGTATGTACATGTATTATAAGGGCACAAATAGACTTCTTGTGACAAATGCAGCCAATAGAAAAAAAAACATTTTGAAGGCTGTCTTAAATTTTCTTTTCGAAACGTTTACACAAAACAGGAAAACGGCTTTTATTCTCAACAAAATAAAAGGATTCCACTTTCCTATTTAAAATTGTGTAACATTTGAAAACAAAATTTCAAAATTATATATGTTAACAAATTAGCATTTCTGTTTTCATAGCAAAGAGATAATTGAAAATCTGCAGCCACAACTCACGACAAAATTATAAGCATTTATTTGAAAAAAATCAATTTTTCCACCTCTTGTGATCTTTAAAAGCACAAAAATCCATCATTAAAACAATAAGTCTTCGAAAAACTGCGTTATGAATTCAAACCATTTCCAATTATCTCCCTTTTAATTGATTTTGTTGCCTATTGTAATACATTATTTATTTAATTGTTATTCGACTGGCCGTTGCTCAGGCCCTGGTGTGGAAGATAGTTTCCATAAACAACTTAACTAAAAAACTAAGATAAACTAACAAAACACCATTTAAAGCATTCCTGATTAAAGGAAAATATGTAATACGACACTGAGGCACGCCACGGGAAAAGGTACCTTCGGGTCATTTTTTGTGTCATTATATTTAGATGAAACTTTCAATTTTCTATAATTTTCTCATAACACAACAGTGATTTTGTTACACATTTTGACAATAAAATGGTAATTTTACCACGAATTGCATAATAATTATTGTCGTCTGCTCAACTTTATGACGTCGTTTCAAGGATTGACGTCAACTGCCCGATGGTACATTTTCCCGTGGCGTGCCTCAAATTATTATTATAGAAACATATAAAGTGGCTACTTTTTATTTTTGTTCAGTATTTATGGCAACACCAATGGCATGTTCCTCATCTTGATCGTCGGGATTGTTGTTTTAAATTCCTACATCATTAAATTTTAAATTCTTATGATGTCACTTACATTTTATCAATCAGTTACAGCTGGTAATAATTCACGAAGTGGTAACTTGAAAATGACATGGAGTATACTTACTTACGGAATTCCGTTGGGGGCATCGTTGTTTCGCACTTTCGACCTCTTGGGCGAGAACACAAAAACGCGAAAACACGATGCGAGATCGCGAAACAACGATGCGATATCGCGAAAACACGATGCGAGGTCGTGCATCGTACTTTCGCGTTCTCGCATCGTTGTTTCGCGTTCTCGCATCGTGTTTTCGCGTTTTCGTGGTCTCGCTCTAAGGACAGCGAGACCACGAAAACGCGAAAACAAGATGCGAGATCGCGAAAGTACGATGCGATAACGCGATATTAATATCGCTCCCTCGCATCGTACTTTCGCGATCTCGCATCGTTGTTTCGCGTAGTCTCGCTTTCCTAAAATTAATATTAATATCGCGTTCTCGCATCCTACTTTCTCAATCTCGATTCGTTGTTTCGCGATCTCGCATCATTGTTTCGCGTTCTCGCATCGTGATTTCGCGTTTTCGTGATCTCGCCCTAAAGACAGCGAGACCACGAAAACGCGAAACAACGGTGTGAGAACGCGAAAACACGATGCGAGATCGCGAAACAACGATACGAGAACGCGAAACAACGATGCGAGGTCGCGAAACCACGATGCGAGGGCGCGATATTAATATCGCGTTCTCGCATCGTACTTTCGCGACCTCGCATCATGTTTTCGCGCTCTCGCATCGTTCTTTCGCGTTTTCGTGGTCTCGCTGTCCGTAGGGCGAGATCACGAAAACGCGAAATCACGATGCGAGAACGCAAAACAACGATGCGAGGTCGCGAAAGTACGATGCGAGGGAGCGATATTAATATCGCGTTCTCGCATCGTGCTTTCGCTCCCTCGCATTATGTTTTCGCGTTCTCGCATCGTTGTTTCGCGACCTCGCATCGTTGTTTCGCGATCTCGTATCGTGTTTGCGTTTTCGTGTTCTCGCTCTTGAAGTCGACAGGGCGAAACAACGATGGCCTAAACGGAACACTGTACTTACTATAGTTACAAAAATGTAGTTGTTTGAAGCAATATTGGCACAGCTGGTAATTAATCCCTAAGTTGTAACTTGAAAATGACATGGGGTATACTTAATATAGTAAGTTGTTTGAAGCAATATTGGCACTGATCATAGGTTAACAATGAGCTTTTATGTTGTTTGTAAAACATCAAAGGTTATCGAATCTTTTTCTCGGCTATCTTATAGCGATTGTTTTCAATTTTGTTAGTGAATAAAAACATGTAATGTAAAAGTAAATTAAATGTTATTTAATTAAGTAAGTTCGACATTCTTGAGAACAATATGATGTCAACAATTGGCACTAAACTTAATAAAGTGATTGATGATTAATTGTTGAACATTGTGTTGAATATAAGAAAAACAATAATAGTTATTTGAAAACTGCAATTGCTTTACGAATTACGTCATCTACGTCAAGTTCAATATATTGTGTTGTAGACTGTAGATGTATTTTATTTAAATATAGTGTGCATTAAATTTAATAAAAAAATAAATTGTCTTTTTCAGAATTTATTATTTTAGTATGAGCATGTACGATGTATTTTAAATTTCTCTAAAATAAAGCCTGAACAGAATGAAACGTATTTTTTAATGAAACAAAAGATGCCAGTTTTGTTTTATAAAAACGCGTCGATATATCTGTAGTACGTAAGAAATTTTAAAAACTAACATGAACTTTATAATGCTCTCCGAGTCAGATACGTTTATAATTGAACGGACTGTTTTCGTTAGCTGTTCTAAATGTAAACAAAATTAAGTAACATAAAAGGTGAAATACGCATATCAGGAATCACCACAATCAGAAAAAAACAGCCTCCCCACACAGTCAAGAAGAAGTGAGGGGGGGGGGGGATAGCATGGTTAATAAAATAATAAGTTTCAAAAAAGACACCACTAACAATAAACAAAAATGAGAACCCGAGGGGTTACCGCCTTGGAACGGTCAGTGGCAAATCAAATTGCCACTGGGGGTTTAAACCAGGTTCTAGGGTGCACCAACCTCACACTTGCCCCAACAGGTTCTCATATCACAAAACAAGTACAAGTTGTCTTGGTGAAAAGACTCCAACCCACTTATCTGCTTAACAATGTTGCATGCAATAGCACACAAACATATAAAACATAAGAAGCTAAGAGCATTGCAAAGCCGAATGGGGTACTCAATGATCTTACCGAGACCAGAGCTCCTGGAGTAAAATCAGCAAGAACACGATGACAGGGATAAAAGAAACAAATCGAGCTTCTAGGTTCTTTTAAGAAAAGATTTCCCCATTAACCTTCATAAACTCTTAAACCCCTGCCACCGTCGTGCAACCAAAGAGGTAAGCATAATGATCAACTGTAGAAGGGTTAATCACCAGGCCTGCAGAGCGCTGTAAAATATCATGTTGGTAACCTTTCTTTTTAAATTTACAGATGGTTTTTACGAATAACAGGGAGAAATTAACACTGCCTTTTATCTTTTTAAGTTTATAAATTAAATCTCCATAAAAAACTGGCTGTGAAATACTTTGTTGCAAAAGTGATTTTAAACTGCATTTGTATTTATGAATTAAATCTGGGTATCGGCGATAAAACTTGCAAAAGGTGTTCCTTAATTTGTGATACCGATAACCTTGTTTTAAAAGTTTTTCTGTAATGCAAAGATTACGTTCATTGAAATCATTAACATTGTTGCAAGCTCTTGAAAAGCGAACAAGCTGTGAGATATAAACCCCATAAGATGTTGCACGGGGAACATCGCCGTCTAAAAACAGAAAATTTACTATATTAAAATTAAAATCATCTCTTTTATCATAAATTTTAGTAGTGACATAACCATTTTAAATGGACAGATTTAGATCGAGAAAGTTTGCTTGCTTTTCTGAAGTGTTCGCTTTGTTAAGTTGTAGTTCTTTAGGATAAATCTTATTAACCAGTAATGGAAAATGGTTATTGTCTATATTTAATAAATCATCAAGGTACCTCGAGGTGTTGTTAAAAGCTGTAATTATATCATCTTGATGTTCAGTAGAAAGAGATAACATAAAGTCTTTTTCATAACAGTATAAAACAGATCAGCAACAAGGGGTGCACAACTAGTACCCATTGGGATGCCTATTACTTGTTTATAAATAGAGGTACCGAATCTAACATAAATATTATCCAGTAAGAAAGTTAGCGACTCTATAAGGTCTTGACAAGTCCATAAGGTATAATTATCATAAGAACTATCTGTAAAAAATGCCCTATGTTCATTACAAGCGATGAAGGTTTTGTTTTCTCTAGCAAACGTTTTTTCAATGAAACTGGTTAGTTTTTCTCTTATTTAGTTGTGAGGTAGCGAAGTGTATAAAGTTGAGAAATCATAAGTAGACAAACAGAACGCCCGAAAATTATTTGATTTAAGCTTTTTACTTGAATTTAAATTTTTAATCGACCAAAATAAATTTTTGCCAGAAGTTTCAAAAACCTTATCACAATACCTAATTACGTGTTCTTTTGTAGCTGTAAGACAAGATGTTAAGAGCACGGATAATTTAGTAGAAGTGCAAGAACTAGAGTTAGCAATAAATCTTGCTTTATACTGTGTTTTATGCATTTTAGGTAACCATTACATAGTAGGTACTTTGTCTTGTTTCGGCTCAATTCTGATTCTAAATTTTGTAATTTGTTGAGTGTGTGCATTAACAATATCAACAATAAGTAACAGTTTCATGTCATAATTCGGAATGAATGTATAATGTATAATGTATTTTATATTAAGATAATAAAAGTGTGACTCTTTTCATAAAAAACTGCAGTGTAGATCACACCTATACATTGCTAACAATACACATATCACAAAGCAATTGACAATCTAACAACGGATTCAGTATATTCGCGATTTTATTAGTAAATGACTTTCGGCTAGTCAATATGACAATCGAAACAGTGTTAATGACTATATAACATAGAAATCTCTTATTCATTTAAAAGGCTTTTGTGTTAATTTAGCAATTAACCCAGATTTGTGCAGGTTTCTTGACATTCAAATAAAGTGTAAAACTAACTGGCATGTTGGCAAATCTCCCGGAAAAATGAAGATATCAGGAATGGCCACATCTAGCATACACAGCCTCCCCACACAGCCAAAAAGTAGAGAGGAAAAGAGAGCATGGTATTTCAATAATCAGTTTCAAAATGGACGCCACAAACAAATAACGAAAGTGAGCACCAGAGGGGTGACCGCCTTGGAAAGGTCAGTGGCAAATAAAATTTCCACTGGGGGCTTAAACCAGGTCGCTCTAGGGTGCACCAACCTCACACTTACCAGGTTCTCGTATCACAAAACAAGTACAAATTGTCTTGGTGAAATAACGTTATTAAGGTTGGTCGATGTCCATTAATATACATATTTTAAACAAGTTCAGTGAGAACAAAATGACAACTGTGTCATTGAATGTGTAAAAACCTTTAGTTTGTGATATGACCTAGTGCCCTATTTATTCTCAAACGACCCAGAGGCTAAATGTTCTGAAATTTACACGATAAAAAATGGAAAATAGATAGCCTCTTGTTCATGTAAATAAGGTTTACCAACTGACCTTGTTTTTAAATCATGTTCTCCCGCTGGTATTGGTAACAAGCATTTATCTGCTGGCAAATCTTCGAATAAATTGTAATCATTCTGTCTGCTTCAACATTCCGTATTAAAGGTGTTGGTATTAAGAAAAATATCTGCTGGTTACTCTTTTGGTTAAGTGGAAAAATATCTTGCACAGTCTGCTTGCCACATTAAAGATAAAATGTGTTAAAACTATTTTGAATTATGTATTGATAATCCGCATACTTCCTGCTTGCGTTTATTGTGATAACGTTTATTTCATGTAATCATTAGCATATAATATTATTTACTGACCTCCCTCCAGATAAAATATACAAGTGGTGTTCGAAAACGATGGAAAACACGCTAAATACTCGAATAATGTAAGATTTAGAAATACGTGAATTAAGGCATTGCCCCGTTCGCCATTGCTTTTTCAAAGACAAGAAAAAAAAAAGAAAAATAAATCAGAATCTCTCGAAGGGCAAACTGCATTTCCATCAAACTTTGCACGAATCCATGATGTAAGTGTAAGATTATTTAACATAGTATGTTTAGGAAAGTTAGAACAATAAAGAAAAATAGTAAGACATAAAATATCTAATAGTATCAAATTTTATTAATTTTACAATTTATCCAAAAAAAACCGAAACAACTCAAAACAAAATTTCAATTTCCAACGTGAGTGAAATGATACTGACAACATTATCTAAGTTCAAAGACCTTTAAATGACGTACATGAAACTGATAACTGTCTGATTGAATGTGCGTAGGCTGTTTGACTTTTTTTTCAAAGAACATGGTAATGAAAGTTTACCCCAGAGAAAAGTAACTAAGAACTAAATTTTTCAGTAAAGTAGTTTGATAATTTTAACGTGAATACTTAATTGTACATGCTACATGTAACATAATATTTTCTTCTTCGATGATTTGGAAAATGGTGTATAAAACTATTGGTTGAATCTTTGCAATTTCAAATGAATACCGGAAGTCACCTATACAGTTACAAACCTTATCGCGTAGACATGTTGAGGGCAAACAATAATATAAGTTTGAAAACTAAATATTCAAGAACGATTTGAAACTTTTCAATGGAAAGCAACCAATAGTTTAAAATGAAGAACTTGATAAACCCCCAGTGGCAAATTATTTTGCACCTTACCGTTCCAAGGCGGTAACCCCTCGGCTTCTCACTTTTGCTAATTGTTTGTGACGTCCATTTTGAAACTGATTAATGTAAAATCATGCTATATTTTTAACCAGGTTTTCTTTAGAAAAATCCTGGTTATTAAATTGGGGTATGTCGTTGGGCGGGAGGATGGGCGGGCGGGCGGGCGGTCGTCAACAATTTGTTTAAGTTTTTGTGAAAGTTGCGTTTTTCTCAGTAACCGTTCAAAGTACAACTTTGAAACTTAACACAGTTGTCTCACATCACAATACTTATTATCAGGACAAGTTTCATAATCCCCGACTGTATTTTGACAAAGTTATGACCCCTTTTCACCTAGAAATACTGTTAAGTTTCTTGTGAAAATTGTGATTTGTCAGTAACCGTTTAGGATAAAACTTTGAAACTTTACATACTTAGTTGTCTTACATCTCAATAACAATTATCAGGACAAGTTTTATCATCCCTGACTGTATTTTGACAAATTTATGTCCCTTTTTTACTTTAGAAATTTTGTTAAGTTTTTTGTGATAATTGTCTTTTTTCTCAGTTACCATTCAAGATAAAGCTTTGAAACTTAGTATAATTGTTTGACATCACAGTACCAATTATCAGGTCAAGTTTCATAACTCCTGACTATGTTTTGCAAAAGTTATGCCCCTTTTTTACTTAGATTTTTTGTTAAGAATTTTGTGAATGATATCTGTTGATGCAAAATTGCCTGTTGACGCTTAGCTTGGTTTGTGGGTAGCTTATATCAACAGGCAGCTTGGGATTGCTACCCAGGTGTCTGTGATAAAGGTCAAGGTCACTGTTGAAAAATAGAAATTCAGCTTACCCTCAATAACTTGGGTTTGCTTTGGTATATTGACGCCAAATTTAGCGTTAGTATCTTATATCAAGATGCTGCTTGTGATTGCTACCCAGGTGTCTGTGATAAAGCTCAAGGTAACAGTTGCTAAAACGGAAATTCTGTTTCTGCTCAATAACTTCAGTTTGCTTTGGCCTATCGACACCAAACTTGGTTTATGGATAGCTTATATCAAGACACTACTAAGAATTGCTACCCAGGTGTCTGTAATAAAGGTCAAGGTCACTGTTGCTAAAAATAGAAATTCAGGTTTCCTATTATTACTTGGGTTAGATGTGATCTATTGAAACCAAACATGCTTATACCAAGAAGCAAAGATCTCGGGATTGCTACTCATAATCAAGATCAAGATCAAGGTTACTGTTGCTAAAAACAGAAGTTCAGTTTCTTCAAACCAGATATTTTCTTTACAAAAGTATAAGTATTAAATGAAAACCTGGTTTTCTGCGCGTGGCGACGTTTTTTTTTCTTGTCCTCTCTACCTTTTGGTTTTGTGGGGAGGCTTATCTGCTGGATGTGGCCATTCCTGATTATGCATATTTCACTTCTTTTTTGCACAGCCATGTCAATAGTTTAATATTACCACGTATCACTTATAATTATCAATATCTTCGGCCGGCCGTGGCATTCGTTTACATGCATTCCAGATTTGAGAGGCATTCATTCAAAGAAACCTGTCAAATATAATATAAATACAGAAGCAAACTTTTCTATTAGAGTTTATAAGAAGGGCTAGACAGTATTCACACATCAATAGCTCAATGTGGCATTATTAAAATGTATCAATTACAGGGTGGGGTGAACTGCTCCACTTATAATTGTTTGGGAAACAACTGTTTCTCTTCCCAAGTTTCAAAAATAAAGTGAAATATGCATATCAGGAATAGTCACACCTAGCAGACACAGCGAATTGCAAATGACACATTTTTAACTACGCTTTTAGAATAATTTATTGTTATTATCAATACATATCACATTCGTATAATTCATATACAACTAATCAATCTCAGAATTTGACAATTTAAAATTGAATTGTATACAATCGATATCAAGCAATCTGACCAAAACAATGCCTGGAGTCGAGTTCGGGAAATGTTCTAGTATACGTATTTGGCATTGATTTTCAACACCTTGGAGTGTTCACATAATCAAAATAATAACTTTATCCAGGAATTGCAAAAAGCAAGGTGCTAAAGCCTCGACGATGCACTGCGTATTGCCCAACAAACCAAAGCATGTGTTGGAGCTTAGTTGATCCACATCATGTGGACCAACTTATCAAAACTAACACAACAAGAGCTGCAATCAAATTTGATTTTGCGTTCGCACAGATCGCAACATTTGTTTTCACAAAACCTGAGTTTTCATAACAAATCCTCACAGAGCCTTCTGAGCTGCTGTGCATGAGGGAAAATTCACCATCAAAAAGATACTGGTGACTGACCTTGTTATAAAGAATGGATTGATCGGCGCTCAGCATATACTCTTCGCTAACTATCTCTATTTGCTCACAGAAATGCAGTTTCGTTACCAAAAATCCCATATTGAGCCATTTTTCAGTTCTGTAAATGAGTCTATAATTCGGAGACTTCAGACTGAATGTACTGTTAAACGTAAACGAACCAGGGGTGAGCGAGAGCGAGCCATCAACATTCCTCAGAACTTTATGTTTAAATGGCGATGGATCGAGTAGGAGTGTTTCGTTTTTGTATTTCAGAAACCACTTTGTTTTCATTAACATGGCGATGCTGTTCATTAGAGATACCGGATTGGCTGCTGTAAAATATTGTGTCAAGAAGACTACTAATGTGTGTGTTGTTGTATCATTTTCGTGTCGTGTCTTGGTTTCATAATACAATTGGAAAACAGACCAGCGTTTTAAATATAAATCACTCGACAAATACAAAGCGTCAATACCAAGAACATATTTCTGTTCATTTTCCAATGGAAAAGCCTCTTCCATATCGATTTCTTGTTCACTGTTGAGTTCAAGAGCTACTGTATAATATTGTCGATACCAAACTTTTGTCGGAAATATACAATCTCCCATCGCATTTCTGATCTTACCGGAGGAACACAATAAAGGTCTACACTTATGCTGAAAAAGATTAACAATATTATACAATCATTGCATTTCATTGATGTCGATAAATCACCATATTGACCGAAAATGAAATGCAACAATTGCATTATTATTAAATCTTAATTTTTAAATAATTCCAAAATTGCCGCGTACCTTTGTGCCTGATCATACAGTATGCATTTTTCCGTTTCGTTGCTGCAACTGGCCACATTACCTTACCATGAAGCATTGCCTGATATAATTACAGAGAGCAACACCCCAATATTATAAATTGTACCATTTATAATACAATTATAATTTTTTATGTTTTTCCAGCAGTGTTTTGCAGCAGTTTTACTTTTCGGTCTCCCACAGTCGGCGCCATTTTTGTTTACAACTGTTGTATTCGTTATGACGTAACATTACCTACCTAAGCCAATTTGCGCGTGAAATATTTCGCCCGGGTCAATATTTGATTTAGACTCCGCCTACGAGTTAATATCGAAATTTATCACGTATCATGTGATCACGTTTAATCCAATGAAAAGCGTCAACCCAATATGATTTAATAATAATATTGAATGCAGTTCTTAAAAAACAAGTTCTCACAACAACTGTTCTCAACAAAAATTAATGCACAAATTTAATCCAACGTTTTAGCGGGTTTTTTATTAACGAAAGTGATATGTTTTTGAGCGTCTATAGCTAAACTGATGATATATGCTGAATTTTGCTTTAAATGGATTGAAAATTGCGGTATTAAAGAAAATGCATTGCGTTAACTTAGTAATACGCTTTGACTGTGAACTGCAGTAGGTGCATGTGTTTAAATTTTATCCGCGGTTGATACAAGCCTGAGAATAATTTCGTGAACCTGTAGATAAATATATGTACACCACAAACTAAGACTAGAACTAAGTTGCATCTTATCAAGCTCAAATATGACCTAATAATTGGGCTAAAGAGCCGAAAAGTGGATGCACCTCATATAGTTAGTACAGTCCAGTCGCGTTTTTTCGAATCGCGATTTGACGAAATAACGGTATACTACGAATACATATTTCCCCATTAATTGAAAACTAAGGAACTTTGCATTCGTATTAATTACAAATTATCGTTCAAAGTCTAATCCTTTCCTCGACCATGATAACGTATTTAAAAGTGACAAAATTTTGATTCTCAAAACCCGACCCTAATTTACTGGAGGACGCCCGAAACGTATTCAAACGTATCAAAAAATCGCTTTTCAAAACCCGACCCTGTTTTTCCGTCGGAAACCCGTCGAATTGTATTTCTTTTTATTAAAAAGTCCTTACTTTGGTGGCTAATTTGAAGAACACGGAATCATCGATCAGTATTTTTACACTATTAGTCCTTTGAACCCATTGCATAATTATTTCTCTCAAATATCATTTAGTAAGAAAGTAATGTGTGCTTATTAGGAATCGCCACACTCAAAAAACACAGCCTCCCCACGCAGCGAAAAAGAAGAGAGGAAGAGAGAGAAAGCATGTCTTTTTTTATATAAGTATGTCAATTCAAATAGGACGCCACAAACAATTAACCATTGGCAAGAAGAGAACCTTTGGGGATACCGCCTTGGAACGGTCAGTGGCAAAACAAATTGTTTACATTATGATTTCGATAATCTGAGAAGAAAATTAAAATTTTGTGATTTTTAAGTGAAAGAAAAAAATCTAATTACAACGTTGCTATTTCTTCATCTTTCATTGTCAAAATAAAAAGGTGGCTTCAAAACAGTTATCCATTATGTTAGAAAATACCTATATCTACCTAGTAATTACTTAAAATGACATTTTTTGCAATGAGATAAAAACTAATGACGGTTACTTAGGTTATTATTTGACTTTGGTTTGGTTTCGCCTATTACGTAAAAGAGCGTTGATATTCGGGATTTTATTGCACTATTTTTGATATGCATTTTTCCACCTTTTTTACAGAAGAAAGACCGTAACGTTAGATTACTGGTTTCACAATTAATCGGGTTTCTTAACATGTTGAAAATTCCGAATTTGATTAAAAGTTAAAATACCTGTAACGGACAAAAGCGTGTATGCTTTATTCAAACATACGCAAACAAACAGCGGGCATTAAAACCTTTACGCAGATTTACGCTATGGGTATTAAAATCGTAAAAAACCTAGGTTTAAATACGTTCCGGGCGTCCTCCAGTAAAACAGGGTCTGGTTTTAAGAAGTCAAAATTCGTCACGTTTAAATACGTAATGGGCGTTCGTCCGGAAAAACAGCGTCGGAAAGGATATTAAGAGGAACTTTGCATTCGTATTAATTACAAATTATCGTAAGAAGTCTTATCATAAGAGGAACTTTGCATTCTTTTTAATTACAAATTATCGTAAGAAATCCAACAATTAGAGGAACTTTGCATTCGTATTACATGAAATTACAAATTATCGTAAGAGGTATTATTAAAACAGGAACTTTGCAATCGTTTTAATTACAAATTATCGTAAGAAGTCTTATCATAAGAGGAACTTTGCATTCGTATTGATTACAAATTATAGTAAAAAGTCTAAAAAAAGGAACTTTGCATTCTTTTTAATTACAAATTATCGTAAGAAATCTTTTAATAAGATTTAAGATAAAAGAACTACAAGAATTTCTTCTACAATCATATTTACCTGCCTATCAACTGGACAAGCCATAAGCATTTGTTCCTTGTTGTGAGCATCCATTTTTTCTGGTATTTCATACATATTTAGCAGAGAAAAAAACTCATCTGGGCCATTCCCTCCTTTTCCATCAGGAAACTTTGTACATTTATCTTCTGCAATAAAATCTAAACCCGAACATATATAGCAGAAGACATTCGCATACAAGCGTTCGATGTCAAAGTAAGGCGACAACAGTCCGCTTTGACAGGATTCAGTTATTTCCTCTGTGGTAGCATTTAGATAAGATGGAACTTGAAATTCTGTTGATGTGCATTCGTCAATCATATCTCTGTAGCATATTTGTGAACTGATTTCGTTTAGGTCTCCAGGATATGAAAACTGGACATGACAATCACTTGAAACTTCACCGCGTTCTAGATCATCAAAGAAATCAATAATGTCGTAATCGCAGGTGGTATTTGAATCAAATATTTTGCATGCTAGTATGGCATCCCAAACTACACCATCGGTAATGTTGTGGGCATTCGCACATACTTTATTCTTGTAAATCTTCCCGGTTCGTTTTGAAAACACTGGATGCAAATTCCCCCAAGGTGCTACCTTTTGGTTTCCACAATCGTCGTTGGGATGGAGTGCCCCGCAGGCATGTTCCGAGGTAACCATGTAGTACGAACGAACTGTTAAAGCATCGGTAGGTTTTGATCCACCAGATTTTGGATAAATGCACTGGCGTTGAATTTTTGCTTTGTCTTCTGACTGGGGAAAGCCAGAACTCGAACAATTAGGTACATGTAACTCTGGGGTTGGTGCAAAGCAACAGTCGTTTGTATCGTCACATCCCGATTTACATGAGCAATCTGAAAACATGAACTTCCAAGTGTGCTAATCACAACTCTTCTTGATATAAACCTCTACAAATATTATCGCATTTTAACTAAGTTTATATTGCATTTGTATCAATTCACATAAAAATACTTAATTTGTTAGATGTCAGTTTGTTTGAATATTCCTTTTGTTTGCAGTTAAGTAATATTTACTCGCTTCATTGATTGAAAGTGGTTAATATTCTTTGCTAGAATTGGGTTAACTTGCTACACTATGTTTATTTAATATGAATATGTTATACATGTACTGTTTTTTTTTGTTTTGAACACTGGGTTTTAACATGTGTTATCCATATATTTGGATTCCAGAATTACCAAAAATACCAAAACAGTTTGAATAATATTATGCATGCTCTATACCCAAATATAAGAGCTCAAACTTAAAACATTATTTTAGGATATCATTGGCCAAAGATCATCAAACAAAAAGACTGGTCCCCTGAATTAGTTTTATGATCTTGGGTCCTGGTACATGTATATACGGGCAACACAAAGCTCAGTGATATGTAGCAAAATTACATATGATAACAACAGGAGGATTACATTTCGTTTTAATTAATAAATCTAGGAAAATAACCTACATGTACATGTACTCAGCAGACTGGTGCGTTAAGAATCGACTTTGAGCATGCAATTTTATTTGAAATTAGGCTTAAAACTTTGAGTTAGAGCTTTATCCATGAAATTATGTTATTTACCTGTACAGCAAGATCTGAACATGGATTCCGGACCGTACCCTTCATCTATTAACGAATCATTGGCTCTGCATATGTTTGATCTTGGGCAGAGCTTCGTCAGGAAAGCGGCCATCTGGTCCGAAAGTCGAGTATTGTTATAATGATCTCCATATGAACGAGCAAAAAGCAGAAGAAATATCAACAGCTTCATCGTGAAAGAGCTCTGTGATTAGTTCTGAAATTAAAAGAAATTATTAGCAATTATTTATTAACTCTAAATAATGAATACCTGTATGAGTATGCAGGATATATTGAAATATACTACGAGTCGAGACAGACATATTTTTGGAAGGTAGTATGAAACAATTTAATTGTTTTGCCCCCCCCCCCCACACACACACACACGAATTGGGAGGCATACATAGTTGCACTCGCCCGTCCGTCCGTTCGTCCGTACTCACGTCTTGTGGCATTAACTCTTTATTATCTATCAGGCGGATTTCTTTCTAACATGTACAGATGATGAAGCAGGATGTGTAGATGATCTTCAGGGAAACTGAGACAATTTGAGCAGACGGAAATTTGTTATAAGTTAAATGATCTATGTTGTTGTAGCAATGTCTACAATTTGAAAATAGAATTTGGAAATGCCATGTCACGATTGGTGATTTCAAATAGCAATTATAATTGTTCTTTGAGTCTTTGACGGTAGGTCGCCATTGATTAAATTTCCGTTTTGGATGTAGACATTAGACAAGTCCGATGCAGTTTTCTTCTGAACATCGATATTGTGCTTGACTGGCGCAATCGATGTTTTTAGGTTATTCTTATATCGACATGGACTAGACTGTTTCTGTTGTTGTTATCGAATATCGACATTGGAAAATGTTGGTGTAAAGCGATATTATCATTTAATATACATTTTTATTTAAAGTTGCGTTTGATGTGAAATTATACAATTTGTTCAAAATTCTCCTTGATTCAGTTTCCGTTTTGGACCTCGACATTAGACAAGTCTAATGCAGTTTTCTTCTGAACATCAATATTGTGCTTGACTGGCGCAATCGATCTTTAAAGTTATTCTTATATCGACATTGACTAGACTGGTTCTGTTGTTGTTGTTTTTGAATATGGACATTGGAAAATGTTGGTGTAAAACGATATTATCATTTAATATACATTTTTATTGAAAGTTGCGTTTGATGTGAAATTATACAATTTGTTCGAAATTATCATACACATTGGCATAACTTAACGTAATTATCAATTCATGGAATAATTGTGATAAGACATTTTCTACATGCGTTGGCAGGAATAAAAATAATTTAGGTTTTATAAGAGGACAGTTGAATTTATCGCAAAAAACCTTATAGTTCAACCTTATATTACAACCACTTCTAAAAACGTGAAATATCCATATCAGGAAATGCCTCCTTCGAAAGACACAACCTCAGAAGGCAGCCAAGAAGACAAAATGGAGAGAGGTCATGTTGATAAATTGACCAATTTCTAAATAAACAACACAAATAATTAACAAAAATTAAAACCCTGGGGGTCTTGAAAAGGTCAGTGGCAAAACAATATGCCACTGTGGGGTTTAAACCAGGTTTGTTTCAGGGTGCTTCAACCTTACACTTGACAAAAAAGGTTCTCTTATGAACAAACAAATACAAGTTGTCTTGGTGAAATAACTCCAATCCAAATATATGCCAAGTAAGGATTTTTCTGCTATTATCAAACAAGCTCGGCAGCATTTGTGAAATAAATGTATTTCGACACGTTTCTACGCTTGTAAAAAAGTGCGCGAAAGAACACGAAATGCTTTAATATTTGAGTTTTTCTTGGTATCTGTAAACATTCTTCAAGAATCTACGCAGTATGTTTATAATATTTGCCAGATAGTTTATAAAATTTAAAGTAATTGGGTTAAAAAGAGCAATACAGCTACCTTTAAAATTTTAGTTTTAAGGGCTTTGCCATGTTGTATAACATGGCAAGCATACTATCAATCTACGGTTTGGCCTTCCTGATTCCTATTGGCTGCGATAGGATCCTTTCGAACAAACACGTAAATGTTTATAAAGTCACTTCAATTATTATCCAGAGAGAAATTGAAACAATCCGTTTTGATTAGTGGCTATTTAACCATAGAGGCACCTAGCAGGCTGATGCAACGTACCTCCAGAGCGATATCCAGAAATAAATGTTATACAGTTGTTTTCAACCGTTTGAAACGACTATTACCTTGCACATTAACGTGTACATCTTTGGTATTCTTTTCTGTAAAACTAGGTTGAATTGGGTATACAAGAGCACTCGTGGTCGTTAACCATACTCTGTCAATTATTATATTGCGGTTTTTACAAAACTGAAAGCGTAAGAATGTGTAAGTAACGACAACTCTGCAATACATATACAATTTTTACGGCGAAGCCTAATGTAAATAGCAAAACATCTGTCAGTTAAATCAACTAATATATGTGTAGATTGTAATTTACGGGAAACATTTGGTTCACGATTGAACAACCTAATAAAAAGCATGCCTTTTGCAATAAATCAGCTTTGCTGGTTTTAAATTCAATTAAACAAGCGTGCCGTAAGTTACCATAGCAACCAAAACATTATATATTAACAGGAACAAATCCTCGTGCAAATACATAAAATGAGTTTTATAATAAAAAATAACTGCTCTAATATCAACAACAATTGTTACACGTTTCGTCTAACTGAAAGTACGGATTCAACTATCTATATGTCTGCGTCCAAGGACACTTCCAGAAAATGAACAAAATAGATATTATAAATTTTCACTGGCAAAAAATAAAAATAATTAGCAGTCTTCAATAAAAAGAAACTCACATAATTTATTTAAAGTTCTGGAGACAAAAAGTTACAGGTTCTTTACAAACCGTAACTAAATAAATATAGTTTGTTCTCTCATTTCTTAATGAAACTAATCCTTTATAACATAAATCTCATGCACATAAAAAGCATCAAAGCAGCGTTGCTCTCAATTATCATTTTATATCGTTCCTTTTCGGTGGCTTTCAAAATTAAGTTTTCATTTAATTTAGATACCTCTGTAGCGCTTTTTGTAAAAAGTCGTCCCGTTCATTCAATCAGTGTTGTTATCAATTATTATATTTGAAGACAGTTGAGTACAATAGAAATATTTGTGTTTATATTGAGATGCCTAACTCAATGCTCGGTGGCGACGACTGATGCATATGCATTTCTATTACTGTCGCGAATAAGCTCAATCAAACCGAGCCAGCGAAAGTTTGATATCCGTCATGTTCGATGGCTTTCAAACTTCAATGTTCATCAATTTACAAACATGAAATTCACATGATCCAGCATCAGTACTTCACAAGTGGTTATAATGTAGCTATATTATAAACAAAACGTCAGTTTTGTGCTATTAAGGAACCTTAATGAAAATGAAAACTTCTTACAAGTTGACAATTTTACGGACACATATATCTGTTGACTGAAAATAAAACATTTATGCAATAAACTCAAATTTAAAAAGAAAATTTTACTATTGTTACTGGAAAATTGTTTTTCTAATCTGTAAATGTGTATTTGTAATTTCTCCCATTGAAAAGTTGACTGAATCCATATATTGTTTATCGCTGTAATTATAAAAATAACATGATACATGTACCGCCGTTCATAATATTGTTACTTTAGCAACCTAAGACGATTTTTTATGCAACGAACAGCTACTTTGTACAAAATGAATAAGTTTTAATTTTGTCTTATTGTGGTACCCGTTAGTAACATCTATTAAAGCAATCAATGTTAAACAGTGCAAAATGTCCGGTTTTCAGTTCCAATGCAATTCTCTTATAATTTGATTTTATAATAGACCGACTTTACTAGATGATACATTAAGTTAATTAAGTTAATTACACCAAATAGAAATATGTGTGCTTTTCTATTTTCTGTGTTGACAAAAAATGTTGTTATGCGATGCTTTAATTAATAAGTTGTACTCACCTTCTACTTCTCTGAGATGAACTTCTGTATTGCAAATATTAGCATTCCGAGGTTAGAAACAAATTTTCGGAAGCGAAGACACAAATTATCCGGTCGCTATGTATCTGTGATGTACTACGCACGTAATATATGATCATAGTGAGGTCACGTGCTCTCGCATCATCCAACGTTTTTCTGGCAACTCGCTAATTGGTCAAATTCGCTATCCACAACACCTCTCTAATTCGCCATACTATCACAATAACTTCCAATATTTTTCTAATAAAGTCAATGATAATGTATTGTGTTCATCGGGATCAGATAATTAATTATTTGGAATATTAGCCGTCCACAAACGGTTGCGTATCCTGTTAATATTCTGATAGTATCAATGATTAGTTATCAATCTGATGCTTAAAAGGTCATTTGACGCAACCTTATAACAGGCTATAAAATCAAATAAATACAAGTACAGGTATGCATTATTAGTGGTTCGCGCGTTACAATACAAACCACATTTTATATTTCTAGTTGTTTTTTTTTCCTTTTCATTAGAACAATACGTTGTTAAAGATTAACAGTTTTTATCGGAAATAATTTGTAAAAATATATAGTATTAGGCTCGAACATAAAACTTTACATTTATCGCACATTAAATATATTTAAGATGATGTTTTATATTAAAGGGCAAGTTTAAAGGAAAACAATGAGTTTCGTATAAAAATGAAACATGAACAAAATCTAAAGTATCAAGTATTTGATCCACGTAGCAATAAAATGCAGGTAGCTTACACTTTATACTCATATCATTAAAATTTTATTCCTTTTTGTTGACCCATTGTTTTGTTTTCGTTTAGAACAAAACGAGTCAAAGGACGGGTGTCATATTAAGTACAACAGGTAAAATTTGGTTTAAACACCCAGTGGCAAATTGTTTTTCCACTGGCCGTTTCAAGGCGGTAAACCCTCGGTTCTCAATTTTGTTAATTGTCTGTGGTGTCTGTTTTCAAACTGATCATTTTATTAACCATCCTATCTTTCTCTCTCTTCTTCTACTTCTTCTGTTTTTTTTTTCTCCTTGGCTCTGTGTGGGTGCTATATCTTCTGCATGTGGCTATTTCGTGTATGCATATTTCACCTTTTGAGTTAAGCGGATATAATAATTATTAGATAATTATTTCAAAATATAGTAAATACTAACTTGTAAAAAATATAACCGAAAGCATCTTTTCATGTGACGCGCTCCTTTTAGTAAATTTAAACCGAAAATGTTATAAATAATAAAGAAAGATAAACATAAAAATAAATCTTTTTAGCCCGCAATGTTTAAAATAAATACAAAAGTTATAAAAAAGCAATAGCACACAAACATATAAACCTAAAAGGCTAATGACATTGAAAAACCAGAATGTCGAGTACTTAATGATCATACCGAGACCAGAGCATCTGGAGTCAAATCAGCAAGAATCCGATGACAGAAAAAAAAAACAAATCGAGCTTTTAGGTTCTTTCAAAAAAGACTTCCCCGTTAACCTTCATAAACTCTTAAACCCCTGCCTTCGTCGCGCAACCATAATGATCAAATTTAGATGGGTTAATCAACAGGCCTGCAGAGCGCTATATGGAATATTATGTATAGGTATTTTCTAGAAAAATATCAAATAATATTAAACTGATTAATTCCCTGTGGAGAACAGTTTTATATTCAATGCCTTTCCATAAAACAAGCTTCGGATATAGAAATTTAAGCTCCGGTACAGAAGAAGAGTAAACCCAATTACAAAGACCGGTCAGTTCCTGTTTGTTTCCTTAAAACAAACTTTTAATTGATGCATTGGGAGACAGACTGCATTGAATTTCAACAAACTGGCTGCTTGTGATTTCATTAAATTGTTTGTCTCATAACTGTAATAAATATAGTTGTGTCGCTAAATCTCCGTTTAAACTTTACCTTTATTTGAATTGAATCTGGGTATCGGCAATAAAACTTGCAAAAGGGTTTCCTTAATTTGTGATACCGATAACCTTGTTTTTAAAAGTATTTTCTCAGTTAAGCAAAGATAACGTTCATTGCAAACAATCATATACTTATTTATATTTTAATTGTTTACTTCAACATGCGTATCGCGTGGTCAACGAAATTGGCACTACGGAATGAATCAAACGTGATTTTTGGCACACCAATGCGTCCAAAGAAATCTGTTCCATTGATGATGTGTTAGCTCAAATGCCAAAATACTTCGGGTTGTAAAGCAAAGTAAGATACTTCTAAGTACGAGCTTTCGGCGTTACATGCAGTTACTGTATTCGCAACACAACGCACCGGTTGGACTGTATATTACAAAGGTTTGTTTTATGAAAAAAAAAGAGTACTTTTACATTCGTAGTTGTTTTGAATTGATTTCTGGCTGAAGGCTTATTATGAAAATTATTAATATTTGGTGTTGGTTCTAAGTCATATTTCGTGATTTTGGGTTAAATCCGAACCTACGTTTGCCTTTGTTCGTTGCAATATTTCTTAAAAATAGAAAACAACAGCAGGAACCACACGGGGGATCGAACCATCAACATTCCTTTTAACAAAACAAGAAAGTGTAGACTTAGTATTTTCCACGTGCCGGAAACATCATATACGATGGTAATAGTTCAATTCTTTTTTTGAACGCCAGTGAATCAGTCGTAAAATTATGTTCAAGTTTTAATGGACGTTCAAGGGACAATCGTTTTGCAAACATAGACGAATACGTTAGTCCTACAGAACAATTATGTGGATTTCGTTGTGCGCATACGATTTGTGATAACTCTTCAGTACACAAGGTTATAAAACTGAGCATGGAAACCAGTCTCAAATCTCAAGCATCTGATTGGCTGAAATGGTGACCAGTCGCCATTTCAGCCAATCAGATGCTTGAGATTTGAGACTGGTTTCCATTCTCAGGTTTATAACCTTCAACCCAGGCGTCATGAAATGTTTTTGTCTCCCGGCTGTGTAAAAAAGTGAAATAAACATTTCAGGGATCGCCTCACTTTCAAAACACAGCCTCACCACGCAACGAAAAAGAAGAGTGAAACAGAAAGCATGTTTGTTATAAATATGTTAAATCAAATAAGACGCCACAAACAATTAACGAAAATGAGAACCCTTTTGGTTACCGCCTTGGAACGGTCAGCGGCAAAACAAATTGCTACTGGGGGTTTAAACCATATTCTATGGTTCACCAACATTACACTTGCTCCAACATGTCCTCATATCAATAAACAAGTGCAATAAAGCTATTTTTCATTTCTTTAGTGTCAAAGCCAATCAAGATTAGGAAAACAATGCACAAGTAAAACGTGTGTTATTATATACTGAACATACCAATGAAGTCCTTATGTTCGGTACAAACGGATAACATGTGGACAAAGAGTGGTAATTCACAGTATGTTCGTTTGAACTCCTCACACCAGTTATGTCCCCTTAAAAGAATATTTACCACAGGAACCCTGAATTCCAACCAGAAAATATCATTTTATTTTATGTATAGCTTGATATAGGTTGCGTCAACTGTCCTTTTAAGTATCAGATTGATAACAAATTGATGATCAGAATATTAACAGGTTATGGAACACATGAATTTGTGGACAGCTGATAATCTAAATGTTTCATTTTCTGATCCCGATGAATACAATATATTCTTACTGCAACTGTTATAATTATTTGAAGTTATTAGGATAATATGACGAATTATTATGGTTGCAGCAACGTTGACCAATAAGCGATTTTGACATAGGCACTGTCGTGTAACAGCTGCCCTGTACCAAATAGTGGGTACCTTGTGGCAGTAGGCAAGAAGGCAACCAATTAAACAACGAAAATGTTTGTGCTATTTTGTTTCCAATTTGTATACATATTGTTGATTGATGAAATGGTTTCTTTGCTTTATTGCGGGTGTGTCCGTTTGACCCTGTAATTGATTGAATTCAATACATTATCACTGCAACTGTTAGAAAACTATTGGTAGTAATTGTGATAACTTGACGAAGAAGAATGGTTGCATGTGGGGCAAGGTTTACCAATTAGCGATTTGTCATAAGAGCGTTGGATGATGTGAGATCTCGTGAGCTTACTGCGATCATAAAGTACAGTCGAATTGCGATAACTCGAAGTCCCAAGGGACCGACGATTTACTTCGAGTTATCGCGAACTTCGAGTTATCGCGACTTTGACTTTTCCAGAATACCATGCGAGTATTTAGAAAGTAACGACGTGCAATTATAAAGTTTGCTAACAAAACAAGATAATTATGTTTTAAATTATTTTATTACTCACTTTTATTTTCATGATTATATACAAAAATATCGACGAAGAAACAACATTTTAACAAATGTTAACAAATAAACAAATATCATTGTACCAACACGAGACATACATGTATACGGCGCATCATCATTCAAATACACAGAATATGATATGCTACAATAAAAATAGAAAGATTAGTTGTTTTCCGATCCAGGTATCCTCCCAGTTACCCGGGCCCTCCGCCGGATTACTCGGAAAACTGTATTAATAATTTTATTATTTTTCGTTATGCCGTATGCGAACTGTCGTTTGCTGATTGATACAAAGTGCAGAGTACAGAATTAAGAAAATTAAAGGACGTTTTATAGAAAGAAATATTAACAACTCCAAATGTTTGCTTGACACTAATTTGAGACAAATCACTCTTATTGTTAGCTTTACACTCATATCATTACAATGACGTGCCACTAACAACTCTTGTTGACAAGTTGGCAATAAACAAAAGACTTCGAACAACCTTGCGGGAGGTGTGAAAAACCGTGTCAGTAAATGTACTTCGAGTTATCGCGATTAAATTGTTCTTAATTTCTATTCAAGGGACTTATTAATATGTTCGAGATATCGCGAATTTCGAATTATCGCGTTTCGAGTTATCGCAACTTTTTAGTTGAATATATAAGGAAAATTGACGGGACCGGCGGCCGACTTCGAGTTAAACCGTCATTTCAAGTTATCGGGTTTCGAGTTATCGCGATTCCAGTGCGCAGTACATCACACTGTCAGGTAAATAGCGACCTGATCATTTAAGTCTTCGCTTCATAAAATGTGTTTCTACTAATGTAATGTTAAAAGTTGCAATAAACAAATTCATCGCAGAGAAGTGAAAGAATATAAACTTAATTTTAGCATCACATTACAATTTATTTCAAACCAGAAAATAGAACAGCACACATATTTCTCAGTGTTGTTATTAACTAAATGTATAATATAGTAATGTCGGTATATTTAAAATCAAACTAAAATAGAATTAGTTTCCTAGCAACTGAAAACCGCACACTTTCCACTGTTTGACATTGATTGCTACAAAACGGGTGCCACAATAAGACATATGTAAATTATTTTGTACAATTTAATTACTGAATTGTTCGTTGCATGAAACTTTATTTCGTATTAGGTTGCTATAGTAATTAAATTATGATCTGCAGTACATGTATCATGTCATTTTATAGTTACAACTATAAACAGAATATGTGCATTTATTAAACTTTTCAATGAGAGAAATTTAAAAAAAAACACTTACAGATTAAAAATTTAATACAATTTTCCAGTTACAATAGTATGTTTTTCTAAAACTTTAATTAATTGCATCACTGTATTTTTAGTCAAGGTAGCGTAGGTATTTAAATTGAAAAAAAAATTGAAAGCCATTGAACAGGATCGATATCAAAAACGATAATTGATAGCAACGCTGCTGTGATGTCATTTTATGCGCACAGGGGTTATGTTATCAAGAATTAGTTTCATTTAGAATTGACAGAACATAATACATTTATGTTTATTTTATTTAAATTCCAATAATATTATTTAATAACACGAAAAGCCTTTTGTTTATTAGTTTATGACGCAATATCTCATGTATTTCTCCAGTGAATATTTAGTTGGTTTTGTTATATTTATTTTCTAGAGTCCTCGTTTATATTTACAACATAATTATATATTGTACTCCTCATATTTACATGTATTCAGTGTTTGAATAAAATCTTGAAAAACAATCTATAAATTATTCAAATCATGGAGTTTTAATTATGAAAGTGAAAAGTTTTATCGTATGTGCTAAGAAGGCTATTGTCAAGCAAATATATAATGTTCATTGTGAGGAAACGAATAATTCAGCTTATTTTGCCGTTAATTATAAAACGGCAGATGTGTCAAACTTATCAATAATTAAATGTATTGTCTGGCCTGAAAGTGAAACAGATCAATGAACGGCTTAATGACCTTACATTTAATCCGCAAACCTGCAATTTAGCTTACAAATGACGTTGACACATTACAAGTTATACGCACATGACAACAACAACATTGATTTTTGTCTTCATTTAACACGATGCTCATAAACGTTCAGCAAGCATGTGTTCTAGGCGTTTCAACAAGTAAGTTAACGTTAATGTTTCAACACTTGAACTGCAGCATATATTGCATTGAAACCAACCAATTCTTTCGACATGTTGAAATGTAACACTGACTGAAAATTTTGAATGGTGCAGTAGTCTCACACAAATTTCTAACTGTAAGGTTTTGTATACATTTAATATTAGAGGCACGCCACGGGAAAAGGTACCTTCGGGAATTTGACGTCAATCCTTGAAACGACGTCATAAAGTTGAGCAGACGACATTAATTATTATGCAATTCGCGGTAAAAATACCATTTTTTGTCAAAATGTGTAATAAAATCACTGTTTTGTTATGAGAAAATAATAGAAATGTGAAAGTTCTTTCTAAATATAGTAACAACAAAAATGACACAAAAAAATGACCGAAGGTACCTTTTCCCGTGGCGTGCCTATTATTAAGTTTTAATCAGTGTGATGAGTGTTGTCTGACATTTTCTAAAATAACCATTCCTATAAGTAATGGTTAAGTGACTAGACAACAAGTTGGGGGGGGGGGGGGGGGGTCGGTAACAGGATTACTTCTTAGAAAATAAACTTCTTATTAATCAACAACTCTTCTCTTTATGTAAAGCTCGGTCAATTTAATTTAAATTTAATTTAAAAAATATTGTGAGAACCACCAAGCCAGGAAAGCTATCAAAAGATGATAAATGATAACAGCAATGAACTTTTACAGCCGCAATATGGCACAAACAACGCCTCAGTTCATTCCGTTTATTGTGTATAATGTATAAAGGATTAAGAAATGTTTAAATAGAGTATATTTTGTTTACTAGTTAAGTTTGTAAAGTGCATTTAACATTTTTACAAGAAGAAATACTTTGTTTAAATTAAATGTGTTCTTTTTTATTGAATTACGTTTTTTTTCTTGCACAGGAAAGTTGATATCTTATTTACTCATATTCATAAATCTCTATGTAAACGGAAATTTCATTGATAACTGAATTCGAAATTTTATTTACAATAAAAGAGTTCTTATTGTTTTGATATTTGAGAAGTGCTTTTTCCGAAAATTGTCTAATTAAAAAACTCATTTATGTATTTGCATTATCATCATTGCGAATAATAGAATGTTTTGGTTGATATGGTTACTGATGCTACACAATAATTAAAATTTAATCTGGAAAAGCTGATTTATTCCAAATGATATGCACTTTTAAATTGTTCATTTATGGAACAATTGTTTCCATTAACTAGCATTCTACACATATAACACCTTTTTGTCAGACAGATGTTTGCCCTTAATTTTAGGCACCACCGTAAAATTGTATATATGAGTTGTTGTAACTTACGCATTTGTTTGCTCTTTCAGATACAGATACAGTACTGTGAACGTTTAAGGTTACAAACGAAACGCACGATACACGAAACACGGATAAAAGATACACGATAAACGATAGACGGACGCACGAAACGCGATAGACGGTCGCACTATACACGGTATACGCATGATACACGATACTGCCGATTCATATAATTTGTGTACGAGATATCTAAAAATTTGAAAATGCTATGAAAATATAAGATAAATGGTTGAAATTCAATAGTTTAATTTGAATATGTAAGTAACTTATTCACGTTATACGATAAAATTAAAGACACATGATGCACGATACACGATATACGGAAGCACGATGCACGTTAGACGGACGCACGATACACGTTAAACGGACGCACGATACTCGATAGACGGACGCACGATAGACGCAAATTTTGTAACATTAAACGTTCACAGTACTGTAGAGAGTGTCTATTTTTCCTAATGACAAAATATGATAAACGACAACGAATGCTATAGTACATGTAGTATGCCTTATTTATCACCCCAACCTTCAATTTCCCTCTGCATAATAATTGGATCGACTTCTTAAAACATTTACTTTTGTGTTCATTGTTTACAGACATTATTTAACAAATCATTTAAATCTATATAAAACGAGGAATCAATAAATGACGTCATTTGTGTAGAGTATCTTTGTGGCATGACAACATTCAATGTGTTTGTTTTTTTTGGATTTTGTTTTGCTAAATTTTATTATTATTTTTAATGTTGTTAGAAAATTTGATTTTACTGTTTCCTTTGTGTTTGCTAATGATATATAAAAGTCTAACCGATGATATTATTAATGAAATTCGACATCTGGTCCATTCTGATTTCAATGTTATCGAAATCTGATCAATAATGGGTTTTAGATGGCGTTAAATCACACCATTTCGCTCGAAAAGAGACAGTTAGAACATTTGTTTCATAAATAAGCAATCAGCATACAGTCTTTCCTAATATAACAATTCAAATGTCAAAAGTAATACGGGAGGCATCATTTTCCGTGACAAGACACAAATAAGTGTGAAATCCAAACATTTATAAACTTTAAGCCAGTTTTTATCTGTGTTTATAATAGAGAAAATATTGTAGTTTGATATTGGTTTCGTGCATTACTTGAAATAGATGAAAGGGGAACTTTATTAAATCACAATTTCGTTAAAAGCTATCACTAGCTTAATCGTATAACATAAAATACATTCGAGTCAATCTCAACCTTAATGAAATTATTTTTTCTCCAGTATGTTTGCTTAATTGATAAAAAAACACTTTTTCTGTAAACATGCTATTGACAGAAAATCGTTGTAAGCAATAACTTTAATCGTAAATTTAATTTGTTTGATTAGTAACTTCTCAGAAGGTGACTTCCAAACTCTTCTAATTAATTAAATTGAATGAGAGAAAAAACATGTTCTTTATGCCCACACTTCGCTTGCTACACGAAAACCATTTTAACATCATTTTAAACAGTTTCGTTGTCATAAGGTCATACATAACAAAAAGGTAGATATAAAGTAAACAAAGTATATGTTTGGACAGTGACACGTTGTTCCAAAAGAAAGAAAGGAATTAAACACATGTATCTACTTTGTTTTATTTCTATAGAATGATTATCTTTAAAAAGCAATAATATCATGCAGGATAAATCCACTAGTTGCAACAGTTTAAATGAGGAGTCGTTCTAGGATGTTAGTTCAAAAATAAATTACTTTTAAATTAGGACGTTCGTATAAAAATTAATTACTGTTTTAAATTGAAGACAATTAAAGGCATTTATATATTCATTTTGTTCTTAAAACAAACAAGGCTACATGATATGCATGTTTTATGTTTAACCCATCTAAAGTTTGTTGCTTTGCTTATATTGTAGACTATGATTGTTGATGTACTTATTTGTTTAACAAGACAAACCCATGAATTATTTATAAATTTTGTAAATAAAAAGGCCACTGTTTTAACAATATAGATTGAAAATTAACAATTAATTGTGCCATGCTACCTTTCAAAGCAAGTATGTCTAGACAGAATTAACAAAACATTTTTCATGCTACCTTCCAAAAGCATGTCTGTCTAGACAGAAATAACAAAAATGGTTTCATGCAACCTTCCGCAAGTAAGTCTGTCTAGAAGAGAGAATTAACAAAAATTGTTTCATGCTACCTTCGAAATCAAGTCTGTCTAGATAAAATAAAAAATAAACTGCCTTATACTTCCTTTCGAATGTAAGTTTGTCTAGAAAAAATTAACAATGTTTCATGCTACCTTCCGAAAGCAAGTCTGTCAAGACAGAATTAACAAAAAGTGTTTCATGCTACCTTCCAAACGCAAGTCTGTCTAGATAAAATAAATAATTAACCAACCATTGAGCTTTGGCTATATAAAGGTTGGAAACTCAAAAAAAAAGAATTTATTTTTTTGTGTAAATAATTAATCTATATCAACTTCCAAGTTATTTTTTGTGTGGCATATTTGTCGGAAAGTTGTCGTTGCCATGGCAACCAACAGTTTTTCCATGTATAACAGCATTTACCTACTGCCCACTTTTAGAGAGAAACTATCAGCATGATCAGTGGCAAAATGGATTTGCAATAGAAAACTTTAATGTGAATTGTTCTTAACCATTTTATTGATCGAAAGAGATAATAGCAATGCCAACTTTACATATTTCTTTAATGTTTGTAAATGTTTAAACCCTCATCTGGTAGGGGTAGCCATTAGTTTTTGTTAAAATTCATATGAAATTTTCTCAACCCTGCAACCATATCCAGGCTATTTATTGATACTGCCAAAAACAGCATTCGTTCTTCTTCAATAATCACTAATAAAATCGGGGAGCAAATTCAATACAATGGTGGTAAAGACGGTACTAAAATGTGCCTGACGTCCTTAATTTGCACTGAGTTACCAACCTTTCCGGCTCTTCTAAAATAAACAAAGTTTCCAAAATGGTACATAGTTTATCTTTTGGAATTTCTTTAATCAATGGAAGACAATACTTACTGGGAAAATGATGGAAAACAAGCAGATTGTGCATCTTAAGAACTGCAATGGTACTAAATAGAGTTGGTAAAGCCTCCACAACCTACAGACAAGCTTTACATGTGTGGAAGGAGTTTGGTGTTTTTATTCCAGTTGGATGAGGTAGGTAGAAATAAAGTTATTTTCTCTCTATGAGGCAGTCAATTACTTTTTGAGCTTGTTTTACAAGAAATGCAATAAATAATACATATTACTTGACATGATGTTTAGGTCAACTTTAATTTTGAGCTATGCATGTCTGTTTCATTACTGATGGGAGCTGTATATCTAAAATATAGAAAACATTGAAAATAGAAAATTTTCAATTTGTTGCTCCGGTAACTTGATCTGCATTCAGTGCCATTTAAAGCAAAAGAACATGGCATACATTAGTTTTTGGCTCTTGTTTTTTTGGTTAGGGTAATTGATTTTCATTGTTTCTGAAAAAAAACTGTGCCCACTCACAGTGTACTGTGTGTATGAAAATTAATAGTTACCACAGGGGAAAGTTACACAAACTTAACACAAATCTGCATTTTTATAGTGATGCATTGATTAATGATGTATTATTAACTCTGATGGTATTTCTAGTATTTAAAATACTGGAATAGTTTTTTAATCCAAGTGTTGTTTTATGTTTACAGTGACCAGATAGAAATCAGAATGTACTATCAACAGTGAATACATATGACCCAGGAGTGGTAGGTCTAAGTGATTTTCATTGCTTCTGAAAAAAAAACTTAATAATAATAATACACTATGGACACCCAGGTTCAGTATAGCATAAATATAGTTGTTGTACTTTTAATCTTGAAATTTAATTAAAAAACATATTGGAAATGATATGATTGGAATAGTAAAGACTGCCTTTGTTTTGACAGCTCTTGTAACAAAATTATCAAACTATAAAAATGTTTTTAAATCCCGTGAACACAATAAAATATTGATATAATCAACTGTTATTATAACTTAATTGAATTCCAAAACAAGTAAATCATTTTGACAGATAAAACTGTTTTGTAGGTGTGAACTCAGACCACTGATACAGATTGTGATAGCCTTTGGTTACCAGGGAGTCAGTACACAGAACAGGGAAGCCAAGATTATGAAATACTTAAATTAGAAATATCACATAACCAGAAGAAAAGGCGAGCATTGGACAGTTTCTTAGAATGTTGTGGACCAAGTACAGTGAAAAAACAACAACAGTTTAAACAAATTGGACAAAAGGATTAGCTCGCACTAAAAAAGACTATCTGGCTAAACCTTCCAAAATATTTGAACAAGTCCTTCATGTTATTGCACCAAGTCAAGAACATGTATTGGCAGAGGCATTTGTAGTTGCACAACAGCCCACATTACAACAAAATGACTAGCAAATGACAGGTGTTCATAGAGGGTATTGTTTTAGCAAGTGTAACATAGAAATAGATCACTAGTGTAACATATATCTATCTTTTACAGCTCAAAACAACTTTTCTGGTTATTTTTGTTAGTGTTTTCTTGAAGAATTTTCATTGTAGAATTTTTTCAATGTCAGTTTATGACATTATGACATGTCGTCTTGTTCTAAAACTTAAACATATTTTCTAAAATTCCAATTTGGAATAGAATTGCTGTATGGGCCCAGTGTGAGTAAGCAGTGAAAATAAAAGTGTTAGTCCACAGTTATAAAACTGGAAAATATCAATTAATTTTTTCTTAAAAAATATGTGTTATTCACTGGCAAGCAAAAAATAACAGTAATCATGAGTGAAACTTTTTCTTGCGTACTGAACAAAAGTGTCAATTCGTCTATGTAGACACAGATAAATATATCTTATTCTGGTTTTTAAGATGAAATTTAAATTATTTCCTTTTAAACTAGGTCTGATCTCATGATTATGTTCAAAATGTTAAAAACAAACATGATTTCATTAATGGCTTAAAAGTTGTCTTTTACAGGCATTGCAAGTCAACATTTTAGCACTGGTGAAAGATGGTGTGCACAAATGCACAAATTAAATTTGTTAACAGCTTTCATATAAAGACATTTCATGAATAATCAAAACCCATTAGGAAACCCAGCCTTAATTGTGTCAGCAATAATGTAATAAAAATTTTGAGGCAATTACTTTTCACACTCCCTATGTATAACATCTTTTACCCTTTTCTCCATGTACATATATATGGGCTTTGTTGCTTGTGTAACCAATGTAGATCCTGATCAGCTGGCAAATCATTGCTGTCTGATGTGGCTCAACACTGGTTGCCTCTTGATCAGAAGTTATCCAATGAATCTAAAAGCAAACTGAAGATCCTGATCAGATGGCTCAGGTATGTGGGCTGATCTGGATCTACACTATTTTAAGGGTTTTTTTTTAATATACGGACTAAATTCTGCAAGTCCAAAAGGCTAAAAAATGAGTTTAGGTAGGACCAACAAGATACTTTTTATTTTGGGACCAAATTATAGCCTATTATATGGCCTTACAATTTAGACTGGCCTGCAAAGTTTTATTTTGAATCCTTGGAAAATGCTGGGAGATAACTAATGTCAAAACACACAGAAAGCAATAACAACTGTAAAATTTAATATGACAAAAGATGAAACTTTTCTTTACTTTTTTCCTTTAAACTTTGTCTAAGAAGTTGTAGGATGCAAGTTAAAATTCAAGGTTACCAACTTTTTTTACTGAGTTTGAAAAACATGAGTTAACCCCCTTGACTTTATTGAAATATACTTCTCAAAAAAAGTTAGGGACCACAAAATGCAAGGGTTATAATTTCAATAATTTTATTGCTAACAAGAAAACAAATGTTGGTATAAAGTGATCAATAACATTTATAAACAAAAATAAACGTATACAACAGTGTTTGGTAACAGTAAGAGAGAACGACCTCAAGAGGTAATGTCACTACCAAAAAGGTAAGGTTTGCGTATCGGTGGGTGGGGTAAACTTTTTGACAAATATCGTCAAAGAAAGTTAAATGTCACACGATTTGTGAACTTAATAGCGTGTATGACCTCCACGGGCCGTAATAACAGCTCTACACCGGGAATAGAAACTGCGAATCAACTTTCTGATTGCATGACGAGTAATTTGTGCCCACTCTTCAATGAGCGCACGTGTCAGCTCTTCCTTGGTTAGCGGTTGTACAGGTCTGTCACATATCCGTCGCTGGAGTATGTCCCATACATGTGTTGTAAAATTGGACTTTTGTTACAAAATGTTACATAATTGAAGTTTATTTTAAGATTGATGACAGAGCATTATGTAACTTAAGGGGCTTATAGTTCCATTATCTTAGCATTTAGAAAACCTAGATAGTTATTATGTAGTACACTTTAGCCAGTCTATTTTGAACTTGTTATTGTGAAGCTCTGATGTCATCCTAAACCTGACATATTTGTTATTATTTTAAGTAACATATGCATTTCTTATTTGATATTTATGCTGTTTCTAGTCTATGTTGCATTTTTGTAAATTATAACTATGTAATATGTTTGACTTTACTTTGCTGATTCTCAGACTGGTGCCTAGCTTTAACACTATATTTAGAATGTAAGCAATGGCTAGTGACCTTGGTGACATTGGTAATTTTCCATCACTTAGGCATATCAGTTGCTGGGAAGATTAACTATATTTAGATTATTAAGTTAACAATGCCATGTGATCTAGTTGACCAATCAAAGGCCTAAATACATCCTTTAAGCATTTTGATTGGCTTACTGGAACAGCTATGCATTGTGGGTAAAAGGATGCTTGGAAGTTTTCCTCAGTAAGATTTGTGATTAAGTTAATCATTCTGCATTTGGCTTTCAGACAGAACACATTAGAAACTTTGGCTTATTGTTCAAAATTAGGAAATTAATTAATAATTATTTTAGCATATTTTCTAAAGGTTATATTTTACTTAAGAGTTTTAAAAGGTACTGAATATTTATTTAATATGTTTGGTTATTTTTCCAAATTATTGTATTTGTTTTAATCAGCAGTTTCTTTATGTTGAAGTATTAAGATTTCATAAATAATTGTAAAATTTGAACTAAATTTATACTGACTGCTGTTGTACCTTGAATAAGAAAATAAAAGTTAGAAGTTTTATTAGACAACATTGCACTTGAAATTGAAGTTGCATTTTATTTTATCGTGTATATATGTTTACTTTTAAATGTAGTTTTAAAATATAGATGATTAGAAGAGTTAATTAAAGAGTTAATTAAAAGTTCAGTTAATTATTTCAAATCAAAATAGAATCTTGTTTTTAATTTTCCTTTACGTTTAGTAAAGGTGGTGTCATCCTGACGTAAGAGTTAAATCTACTATTGCATAACAAAGTAGACCCCCACAGAAAACCACACCCTTTAAAACCCCGCACACCACACATGCTCTAACGGATTAATGTCCGGGGACCGAGCAGGCCAGTCCATTCGCTCTATATCCTCGCGTTCTAGGTACTTAATAGCAACAAAAGCTCGATGAGGACGGGCGTTATCATCCATGAGGATAAAACCCGGACCCACATCACCAGCGTACGGTCGTACATAGTCATTTAGAATCTCATTTATGTAACATACACCCGTCAGAGCACCGTTTTGGATCATGTACAAGTCTGTACGGCCATCATAAGAGACACCACCCCAAACCAACACTGATGGGCCACCGAACCTATCGTGTTCCTTGACACAGCAGTCCCGAAATCTCTCATTTTTTTGTCTCCACACACGCTTCCTGCCATCGTTGAAATCAACACAGAACTTGGATTCATCTGTGAAAAATACAGAGCGTTGCCTGGGTAAGCGAATGGTTTGGTGTTCTAGTGCAAATTGCAGCCTTAACCTCCTGTGCTCTGGGGTCAGTGGTGGGCGGACTGCTGGCCTACGAGCATGAATATTGGCCGCATGAAGTCTGTTCCTTAGAGTTTGCTCACAGATATGTACTCCAGACGCGTGGCGGAAGTTCGCATTAAGCGATTTTGCTGATTCAAACCGCTGACGTTTAGCAATGCTGACAATATAACGATCGTCAATGTGCGTTGTTTTCCTGGGGCGACCATTTCTTGGACGTTCAGCAACAGAGCCTGTGTCGAGGTATCTTTGCCACACACGACCGACCACGCTATGGCTAACGTTGAAGTGACGTCCAACGTGACGCTGTGTCTGTCCAGCCAACAACATTCCAATCATCTGGTCCATATCACCAATGGTTGCTAAGGTGCATTTTTGTGTAATTACTCTAATTTGGTTCAAAAATATATGAACGAAATAAAATTTTTAACAAAAATTAAAAAAAAAATGTCTGCCTTTGTTTATTCAAGAAATAGTGAGACATTTTTTCATATTTTCACAAATTTCAGATTTTTCAATGTATGTTTTTTTCAACAATTTATCATTTGCTCCCCAATTTTATTTTCTGTAAGATAAAGCTTTAGTTTAGCAGAAATGATCATTGCTTTTTTCTCATGTGGTTGCAGATTTTTAAGCAAGGTGTTTTTATGATCACATCATTTTTAAGTTTTCTTATTTGAACAATATATACCATGTGAATGTTTCCATGGTAACCATATAGACATGTTGAAATGTAGTTTACACCCTATTTTTCTTTTACTTGTATTTTATGCTTTGTTGAAGCTAATCCATTTAATCCCTACTCACCTGCTTAAATATTAAAAATGAAGTTAAAAACAAGTGAATTTTGTTTGTTTTTTGTGGTTACTCTCCTGTTTCCCTGGCAACATCAATTAATATGATAAAATAAGAGAAATGTTGACCGAAATCAAATTTGACATGTTTCATAATAGATACTGGGTATAACTGAGCTCATTTAAATAAATTACATTGGAACAAAAAAAATTCAGTTTCCACTCAAAGCTCAATGGTTGGTGACACAGCCTCTTAATTATGTCATGTTACCTTCCTAAAACAATCTGTTTAGACAAAATTAACGATAAATTGTTTCATGCCACCTTCCAAAAGCAGGTATGTGTAGACACATTTGTCTACATAGAAAATGTCAATCAATCTTAAGGAAGATCTATCAACATGTTAGATCTGATGAAGGCCCCCAAATACCATATATAAGCATATGTTGTATTTTCCGAATACACATATTAGAAAGTCAACATAGAGAGCATTATTCATAAATGATAGTGTCTCTAGCTGGGAGCGAAACCCGCACCGTCACGGCGACAGCGCCTAGCCATCGAGAATGGTCGAAAAATTACGTCTGAATGTGTCATTTACGTGGAAATAATTTTTTTTTAAAATTTAAAATACACCAATCTTCAGTAAAAGATAACTTTCTCGGGTTGTCAACACCTATAAATAAATGGTTTAAACACTGTTTATACACGCATACGTTAATGCAAAATACTATTCGGAACGGTTCGACATTTACGACAAGCATCATTTACTTATGCGATTTTGTAGGCGACAATCTGATTGGTTGATAAGACTTTTAAGTGAGTTGTCATCAGATCCTGATACGGTATATTTAGGAGATGATTTATATTAGATTGAGAAAATGTCAGAGCAAGTATCTTTGCTTCATTCGGTAAAAATAAAACAAATATGTTACGTTGCATAAGAAGAGGCCTATTCCCTTAACAAAATAACTCGTGCTATAGTGTCTATATTTCCCGCAAACTCTTAACACTTGTACTCATACGTGTTCTCATATTGCTCATATAGCTTAGAGGTAACACATTAATGCTATTAATTTCTTTTATTTTCAGAACTGATTTCCTGTTTATATCATTGAGATATTTCACTATGAAGCTGTTGATATTTCTTTTGCTATTGGCTCGGTCAAATGGAGATTTTAAAAATACTCGATTCGTGGAGCAGATGTCCGCATTCCTGACAAAGCTATGCCCAGGATCTAATATATGCAGTGCCGATGATTCAATTATAATTATAGAAGACGGATATGGTTTAGAATCCATTTTCAGATCTTGCTGTACAGGTAAATAACATAATTTCTTAAATAACTCTAGAAATTAGTGTTATGAGCCTAATATCGCGAAACATCGCATACTCATACTCAATGCTCAACTCAGCATAAATTTATTTTCAAATTTAGAGTACAGCTGAGTTAGTTGCTTAGAGTGATTGGTGAAAATGAAATTTAATCTTTTACTATCATGAAAATATAATAACATACAAGAGCGTTTTCAAGATATTCTTGAAATTCAATAAGTATTTGAGTTTAAACATATAGCTGAGTATATAGTACTACTCAAACTGTTCAGGAATCGGGATACATGTTAAGCAAATTTTCAAACAGTTTTTTTTTTCAACAAAATCTTATTAATAACATACTCATAAAAACAATAATCTTAATGTATCAAGTTAACTAAATTCTTGAAAAGTATATTACAGTGGAAAACCCAACTATATATCAATTATTAATTTGAATTAACCTAAATGCCAATCTGCTCCAAACACCAGAAAGAAAAACAAAACATCTAACAATTGAAGAAGTATGTGAACTTTTACAAATGCTAGATAAACGTTATTTCAATAGGAGAATACCTGGCAATATTTAAAGCGGCATTACTTCAATTTAACCTGCTCTTTTATTAAATATTGCATGTATTTGGAACTATAGGCACAAATTTGCAGCATTAGTTCGGGCTAATAAAATTTTAATTTACTAAAATAAATTTGGTCCGCGCGACTAAAAGCGAAAGTAGGATTTCCGATACGTCACAGAAATCGAGATCGCGCATGAAGTGGTCTCTTCGTCCTTGCTAAATATAGCTCCATTATATTTAGCTTCTTAAAAGTTCGTTTACTATAATTTAACAATATCATTGAAAATCCCGTCTATAAGAAAGAATTCGATCGGACCTTTTGTGTTCTGTTAGAGAGTATATATATATATATATATATATATATTGGAGTCTATATGGACAAATATGATTTTTCAATAGTATATTCTTACTTAAGTTTAGGACTGAGGCTTTAAATCATGATAATATTAATATGATTAATACACTTGACAATGCATGTCTTCAGATTGCTCATGTAAACCGGGATGTGTTGATACAAACGACTGTTTCTTTCCATCAACCCCAGAATTGCGCAATTGTACAAGTTCTGACACTCTTTTGTCAGCAGACATGCCAGAAATTAAAGGCCAGTGCATCTATCTCATAACTGGCGGATCAAAACCGTCAGATGCTACAAGGTTTCGTTCTTACTACATGATTTCGTCGGAAAATTCCTGCTACACATCGGAGCACAACGACGATTGTGAAAACCAGAAGGTAGCACCTTGGGGCGGTTTGCATCCTGTGTTCTCTAAAAGAACCGAGAAGATTTACAAGAACGAGATCTGTGCAAAGGCCCTCAATGTTACCGATGTTATATTTTTGATGCCATACTCGTGTGCAAACTATTTTATCGAAATACATCGCGCGAGAACGACATTATTAACTTCTTTGATGATCTAGAACGCGGTGCCGTTTTAAGTCATTGCCATGTTCAGTTTTCGTATCCTGGAGATCTAAACGAAATTTATGCACAGATGTGCTACCAAGATATGATTAAAGAATGCTCAATAACAGAATTTCAAGTTCCATTATATTTAAATGCTACCAAAGAGGAAATTTCAGACGCCTGTCACATCGGACTTCTTTCACCTTACTTTGCCATCGAACATTTGTACGCTAATGTCTTCTGCTATATATGTTCGGGTTTAGATTTTTATCTAGACCTGAAATGTTCAAAGTTTGCTGATACAAAAGGAGGGAATGGTCCAGATGAGTTCTTGTCTCTGTTAAATTGGTATGATATTGCACGAGATATAGATGTTCTTAGTGAAAAACAAATGCTTATGGCGTGTCCAACGGATAGTTACCAGGTGAATATGTATTTGGACAAAAGTCTTGTTCGGTATGATATTACAAAATTTAAAACGCTTAAAAGTACCAATTTGCAAGTTTGCCTACTTCATACTTTTTTACCATCTACAATTTTATAACAATGATTATCTCAATCTATCTTTATTGTCCATCTGGGCCGGTCACTCGAATCTTAATCCCAGGTTTAACTAATCGGGAGTTTGATTTCAAAACCAAATAAGGTCAGTTGTCTCTAGAAAACTTTTATTCAATAATACAAATGCATAAATTAAAAGTGAAGATGTGAACGTTTTTAGTACATGTACCTCTATATTCAATCCATATAAAACAGAATTCAACAACATAAATCATTAATTAAGCCCCTTAGGTCAGATCGGCTGTGTATCGTTGGATTAAAGTTGTGTATTAATTTTTCGAGAATGGTTGTGATACACTGTAACTGTTTTTAGAACTTGATATAATTATACTGTTCTTTTTTAGCATGAGTGTAGACCTGTGTTGTGTTCATCCGGGAAGATCAGAAATGCTATTGGAGATTATATGTTTCCTACAAAAGTTTGGTATCGCCAATACTACTCAGTAGCTATTGAACTCAGCTGTGAGCGAGAAATTGATATAAAAGAGGCTTTTCAGTTTGAAATGAACAATATATTCTTGACGTGGACGCTTTGTATTTGTCGAGTACGTTTAAGCTGAAACAGTGGTCTATATTACAATTATTTTATAAAACAAGGACGGGACCCGAAAATGAAACAACAACAGACACTTTGGTCGTCTTCGTGAATCAGTATTTTGCAGCAGCCAATCCTGTAGCTATAATGAGCAACATCGATATGCTTAAAACAAAATGGTTTCTGAAATACAAAAATGAATCACTCCTGCTTGAGCCATTGCCCTTTAAACATAAATATTTGAAATATATGGATAGCTCGCTTACGCTCACTCCTGGTTCATTTACGTTTAACAGAACATTCAGAATAAATTTATTTACTCAACCAAAAAGTGGCTTCAAAGAGGCTTTTTGGTAACCAAATTGCATTTCTGTGAGCAAATAGAGCTAGTTAGCGAAGAATATATGCTGAGCGCCGATCAATCCATTCTTTATAACAAGATCAGTCATCAGTATCTTTCTGATGGTGAATTTTCTATAATGACCGGCAGCTCAGAAGGCTCTGTGAGGATTTGTTATGAAAACTCCGGTTTTTGTGAAAACAAATGTTGCAATCTGTGTGAACGCAAAGTCTCATTTGATTGAATCTTTTGTTGCATTAGTTTTAATAAGTTGGGCTACATGACAGTAGCCACACAGATCAACAAAGCTCAGACACATTGGTTTGTTTCGTTGGGCAACACGTTGTGCACCGGTTAGGCCTTAGCACCTTGCTTTTTACGCAATTCCTGAAAAAATGTTATTTTGATGATGTCAAAATATCATGGTGTTGAAAATCAATGTCAAATACATATACTTAGAAATTTCGTGAATTCGGGCCCAAGCACTTTCCTGGTCAGAGTGTCTGATATCGGCTATATTTAATTTGATTTCAAAATGGCAAATTCTGACATCGATGAGTTGTAAAAAAATCATAAGAATGTGATTTGTATAATTGATTTTACAATCAAGTGTACTAAAAGCGTAATACAAATGTGTGCCATGTGCTATGGAAGAGAAAGTTCTGTTTGCCAAAATATTATAAATGAAGTCCACCCTGTAATTGATACATGTTAATAATGCCACATTCAGCTACTACTGTGTAAATACTGTCTAGTCCATCTTATAAACTCTTATAGAATTGCTTGTTTCTGTATGTATACATGTATTATAGTTATAAGGTTCCTCTGAAAGAAGGTCCCTCAAATCTGGAATACATGTGAAAAAATTCCCCGGCCGTGGATATTTATATTCGATGGTTACATGGTTTGCAGAGATATCTCTTTCTAAGCTGGCATAATGAGTTGAACTTCACCAGGGCTTCCGGTGTATGGTCTGTGACAAGCATTTCTATAATTGTACTAGAGTCCGTTACCTAGCATATTGTCAATTTTATCTCCGTTTTTAGTCTTATTATTAATAAATATTTTTTTTCTTTGAGGAGAAACTTACATGCTAACTTTTGAGTATCTGCCTTCAGGACATCATGTTAATGTATAGATACATTTACAAACTTTTTGATTTTACGTTTTCTTAAAGGTAAAACATGTATATTCGAAGTTGCCACACCCAGAAAACACAGCCGCCCTAAGTAGCCAAATAAAAAGCAAAGAGGAAAAAAACGTTGGTGTATAAATTGACTAATCTCAATAAGACACCACAAACAATTAACGGAAAGAGAACCAGAGGGGTTACACTGGGTGTTTAAACCAGATTTTAGGGGGCATCAACCTCACATTTGCCCCTTCAGGTTCTCATATGAACAAACATGTGAGCGTAAAAAATAAGATCAAATTACCTCCTTGGATAATCTACAGGTCGGATAAAACTTTGACAAGTACAACCTACATGTAAATGCACATTGTTACATGTACATGTTCTAATCTATTTCCTGATGACAAGTGCGTTCGACAAATTGATGTTCAAATCTGTTTTTACTCCGTGTTATTTCTTCTTAGAAATGAATATCATTTGTCATGTTTTCTTGTTTATAATAACTCCCTTGTTTTGGCGAATTCATTTTCTGATCGTGTAACTTTGATTTGGCATATCACTTGTAACGCTCCAGGGCCATGACACCGAAATACTTAATGAAATAAATGCTATTTCTTACTTACCATTGTCTTTCTTTTGTTCGTCGTCCTAGATTTCTTGAAAACTCGTCTTGATATGTTCAACAGTGATAAATTAAATGTAGTAATATCAGGTTTGAGTAAAAGTTTCTTAAGCAACCAGATTTCATGTAAACTTCGATGTGAAGCGAACGACATTCATTGGTCCCTTTGTTATCCTATGCGAATGTTTTCGAATGTATATCCCCAAGGATATACTTCCTGCTTTTTAAATCTTGCCTTTGGCGTTGTCTGTGATATGCATGATTTTCAGAAGGTTCCATGTTCACCGCTATATGCACACCGTCGTTTGGGATGGTGAAAATTGTACTGTGTATTGATGTGAATATTGAGTTGCGCTCAGCCCGTGGCTATGCGGCGTGGGCAGTAATATGCCTTCGTTTTAATATTCCGGCCAGTTTTGAGATGGGTTTTTTCTGCATGAGCATTATTTAAATTTAAATATGTACCTCGAAAATGCTTTTTCTAAATTTTATTTAACTGACTTTGCACTTATAAAACGCATCAAACATTTTTTTTTAATTTTCTATTTCGGCATCAATAATTGTCAAATTATAAAAAAAGTGAAATATATGCTTATCAGGAATTGCCACATTTAGAAAACACTTCCTCCCCACTTTGCGAAAAAGAAATGAGGCAAAGAGAGCATGCATTTTTAAAAACATCAATTTAAAACAATAAACTAAAAACAATTAACGAAAATGAGTACCCTTGGGATTACTAGCTTGGAACGGTCAGTAGCAAAACAATTTTCCACTGGGGGTTTAAACCAGGTTCTAGTGTGCACCAACCTCGCACTTGCCCCAACAGGTTCTCATATCAACAAACAATTACCAGGCATACAGAGCGCTTAGGAATATCATGTTGGTAACCTTTCTTTTTGAAATTACTGATGGGTTTTACGAATAACGTGGAAAAAGTAGCATTGCCTTTTATTTTCTTAAGTTAAAAAATTAAACCTCCATAAAAACTGGCTGTGATTTAGTTATTTTTTTTGCAAACTGCAACTCTATATTTAAATCAAATATGGGCATCGGCGATAAAAATGCAAAATAATCTGCTTAATTTGTGATACTGTTTTAAAAGATCTTTCTGTTATGCGTAAATTACGTTCATTGAAATCTTTAACAACTTTACAAGTTCTTGAAAAGTGAACAAGCTGTGAGTTTAAAGCTCCGTAAGAAGTTTCACGATAAATATCGCCGTCTTGAAACGGAAATTTGACAATTATTAAAATAAAAATAATAACATCACAAACATTATTCGAAACCAAACTATTTGGGTTCATACCTGTGATTATTTTACCTGTGTTAGATATTAATAGTCCACCAAGTGGCTCTGAACTTCGTACTTGTATTACTGGAATAACCCCGGAGGCGCGGATGCAATATGCGTTTAAATTTCTATCTGTCACAGGTTTACACTATCTTTATGTTTGTTAGGATTTTAATCCATAATTTGTATAATTTCCTTTGAATAATCGCATAAAATTGCACCAAAATTTTTGATAAAGACGTAATGTTATGACGTTATTAATAAAAACTTAAACGTTTCCACAACCCACACATGATGCGAGTACTAGTTTCATCCCTGGAAGCTACAGTATGACTGAGCGTCATTATAATATCACCTGAAAGAACTTCTTTTACAGTCTATACTGAGTGCTAATGAAAATGCGAAATTTTACTTTTGGGGAATATTTTCGATGTGTGTAAAATAAATTCGCAAAAATATATGCGTTTAAAAACTGAATAAGATGACGTTTGGCAAGCTAGTAATTGTCGATAGCGAACACTGCATTCGGCGAGCGATTTCACGTCGCGACATACCTCCTCGGATCATGCCCATAACCTCATGTCGCTGGTTGTCTAAAGGTCTTGGTATTTTCTTATTTGTGTAGAGTAAAACTAAAAAACTGAAGATGGAATTCGTGTAGCTGTTCGAAAAGGTTTTAAAATTGACTTGTGGCAGAGGTTTAGGAGTTCATGAATGTTTATGGGGAAATATTCTCTCAAGAACCTAGAAGCTCGATTTGTTTCTTTTATCCCTGTCATCGTGTTCTGACTGATTTTACTCCAGGAGCTCTGGTCTCAGTAAGATCATTGAGGAATCACCCTTTGGCTTTGCAATGCTATTAGCTTCTTATGTTTTATATGTCTGTGTGCTTTTGCATGCAACAATGTTGAGCCGATAAGTGGGTTGGAGTTTTTCACCAAGACAACTTGTACTTGTTTTGTGATATGAGAACCTGTTGGGGCAAGTGTGAGGTTGGTGCACCCTACAACCTGGTTTAAACCCCCAGTGGCAATTTGATGTGACACTGAGCGTTCCAAGGCGTTAACCCCTTAATTGTTAGCGGTGTCTTTTTTTTGAAACTGATCATTTTATGAACCATGCTCTCTCCCCTTCTCTTCTTCTTGACTGTGTGGGGAGGCTGTTTTTTCTGACTGTGGCGATTTCTGATGTATATATTTCGTCTTTTTGTTTTGAGTTTATTTATGAATGTCAACATGCCAAAACGAAACTTTTGTGCGTTTGTACGGGGTTACTGAAGGAGGGAAAGTTGAAAAAATCAGTGGACAACAAAGGTATCAATTGGTTGCAATTGATTATAAAACACATATATCTTCGCCAATTTATTTAACTTTTACACACATCAAAAATATTCCAAAAAATAAAGTATTGCGTTTTTATTGTCACTCGGTATAATTATTAATGTGTTTAGTTTAAAAATCATAATTTATCATGATTCAGTCTTGGATCTACCCACTATTTAGTCGTTATTGAATTTGAGTATTAGGTTGGTGCCCCCTAGAACCTGGTTTAAACCCCAGTGGCAATTTGATTTGCCGCTGACCGTTCCAAGGCGGTAACTCGGGTTCTAATTTTTGTTAATTGTTTGTGGTGTCTGACTCTGTTGGGAGGCTGTTATTTTCTTAATGTGGCTATTCCTGGTATGCATATTTCACTTAAAAAAAATAAAATACACAAAATCACTTTTATTTGCTTTTTAAAATAAACAGCTACAACAACACACAGCGTATACACATATATTACATCAACATGTTACTGTTTATATAGAGAAGTAGAGTATTCATTAGTTAAAAGACAGTCAAGCACGCTATAGGAATGAATTTGTTAAAACTAAAAAGGTAAATCAGAAAAATTGTCAGTGTTGACATTCGTAGCACAATATTCGTGTAAATTCATAGGCCCACTTCCATCTCGTATTGATTCAATGTTTACAAATGTAAAAATGTAAAACCGATTTTGCAAAAAAATGAAACGTCTTTAATCGCAGAACTAATAAAATAATATGTTTCTAACACTGCTACTACTTTCCCATTGCTTTTGGTCACTCTTCAGATAAAAGTTATAGGAAATCAGAATACTCTCTGGTTGCCACTCTCCGAATAAGATGTACAGGTAACCATTCATGTTTTTGCTCTCTACACTCGGTTTACAATGTATATAGTTAAACGGTTAACTGTCTTCTTGACACTATCCGGATCGAAATGTTTAGAACACCAACATACTGTAGTGAATGTGAATATTGGGAATTGAATAGGATTGTTGTAGAAGATTTTGCAATTGATAAATAAATAAACACATGCAATTAAGATATAAAAGATGCGGAAACTTTCATCATAAAATAAGTAACCTCGTGACTGCTTTGTTACCGTTTACTTTCTTTTAAATTACAGCAACATAAACATGCCGCACGTTAAACAAGAAAATGTATAGCTGAATTTAAGCGTTATTTGATCAATGTTGTTTGATAGCATTTTGAAAGTACACCAGTAACCAAGTAAAGAAAATTGCTTTCAAACGCATATGGCATACGAGGTGTGTCTAACACAAAAATATTCTTGACTAGTAATATAAATTAATTAATAATATAAATATTGTCAGTGACTATCTTTAAACAAATACTGTACTTTTTTACAATGTACATAGCTGAAGTTAAGCGTTATTTGATCAATGTTGTTTGATAGCATTTTGAAAGTACAACAGTACCCAAGTAAAGAAAATTGCATTCAAACACATATGGCATACGAGGTGTGTCTTGAATAGAAATGTTAATTGTATTACTAATATAAATATTATCAGTGGCTATCTTAAAACAAATACTCTACTTGTTTTAGTAACTTTTACGGTAACATGTTGATGTAAAATATGTATTCTTGTAGCTTTTAAAAATTTATACAGAATAGAAGTGCTTTGTGTACTTTAGTTTTTTTAATCCTCTCATCCGTTGATCACGGGGGGAATCGCGCACACCCGTTTCCGCTGGTGAAGCGAGGAAATTGTTTGGCAAACGTCCGGAGACAGTTCTGTCGATGTTTATTTTGGCCCTGAAAGTTAGGTGGTCAGGTTTGATTCGTTTTAATTAAAATATCAAACTTTTTTTGAAAATCGGGGAACCTGATTCGATGCAGGTTGGATTGATCCCAATTCCGGCTTCTAAAAACACGGATAACATGCATATCAAATACCAAGAAGCTACATGTATTAACATTTTGCAAATCCAAAATCATTAATTAAATGAAATATTTATCACAACTGAATGAAAAAAATGTGTTTCTTTAAACTAAACTTATTTACGAGGGTTGATCCAGAAGTTCGTAAATTGGCCTGTTACTTTTTGATAATTAACACCCTTAAGGTTCTTCAAAGCCATTGTATGAACTTCAAGTCCAACAATCGTACACTACACTCACCGGCATTTCTAATTACACACTTTTTATAGACGAAAATAACTATCAAAATATTTGACATTTTCTAAAATCTGAAAAAAGTAATTGGATTAAGTTTTAACAGCGAATTATTATAGCACTGACATTCTTAAACTAATTGCACAATAAAATAGTTCTGTGAAAGCATTTGTAGCGTAAATGACCGTCGCCGAATATGACGTCACGTGCATCGCGTTACGTCATTTTCGTACACTCAACATGGTATTCAATCATCGTAATATCAACGTTATGCCGTAGTTATTCTAATTAAAACAATTTAAGGGCAGTAAAATGAAGGTAAAGAATTGTAACTTACCTGTCTTACTGACGTGCCAGCTTGGAGCATTCCAACGGCACGCGCTCTCTCTACCAAAGTCATACGCGCCATTTTTTGTGAGTTTTTATACCGGCCTTTTTATCTCTGGCTAGAATTCTAATGATTTTGGCTAAATTCAAACTTGCCTAACATTTTGTACATGTGTGCACGAGGAAAATGCTGATTTCAAATTTTCGTCTCGCATGAATGAACTCGAATGGGGATTTTCGTGTAACGTGCTACGATTAGACATCAACTCCAGGTACAACTCCCGTTATAACCAATTACCATAAACACCATGTTTTGATAGTTATTTTCGTCTATAAAAAGTGTGTAATTAGAAATGCCGGTGAGTGTATATTACATCGATTGTGAACTGATATCACGCTCAAGCATAGCTTCCGGGGTTTAAACCAGTACTCGCGTCATGTGTGGATTGTGAAAACTCCAGAAGAATTTATTTTCACTGGTGGGCTTTAAACCTGCAACAAGCTGGTGTTTTTTCTTTTCTTTTGTTCTGTTCATGTAAGTTCTTCAAGTTATTACCATGGAAACATACAGAAATCTTTTATAAGTTTGGTTATACATCATGACAATATGTCTTTATCAAATATTTTGGTGCACTTTATGCGATTATTCAATCGAAATCTAGCAAACTATGCATTTTGAAATTCATATGTTTATTTTTTGATACATTTAAGCTCAATTTGTTTCTTTTATCCCTGTCATCGTGTTCTTGCCGACTCGACTCCTGGTACTCTGGTCTTCGTATCAGCTCTTCATTGCTTTTACCTTTTTACTTTTATGAGCTTGTGTGCTTTTGTATGCAACATTGCTGAGCTGATGGGTGGGTTGGAGTTATTTCACTTGGACAACTTATACTTGTTTAAATCCGACCTGGTACTTTCGTGTAGTTTATCTTATTATTTAATAATAAGATTTACAACGGGGATAAAATTAACAATTTGCTAGCTAATGGACACTAGGACAATTATGGAAATGTTTCTCACTGTCTGTGCACCATATGCCCTGGTGAAGGTCAACTCATCAAACCAAGGTAAGAAAGGGAAATCTCTGCAAAGCATGTCGATAGTAAAATATTACAACGTTCCACGACCTTGTCATTTGTTCCAATGTATTCCAGATTTGAGAGACCTTCTTTTAGAGGATCCTTATATATAAAACATATATACAGGAACAACTTTCCTAAGAGAGTTTATAAGAAGGACTAGACAGTATACACACATCAATAGCTCATTGTGGCATTCTTTACATGTATCAATTACATCGAGTGCGAACTGCTCCATTTATAATAGTATGGCAAAATATAATTTCTCTTCCATAGTTTCGAAAATAAAGTGATATATGCATTTCAGGAATGGCCACAACTAGCAGACACAGCAAATTGCAAACGGCACAGATTTTTATTACGCTTTTGGAATAATTTATTGTTATAGAAATACAAAACACAAATTTCTTATTATTTTTATACAACTAATCGATGTCAGAATTCGACAATTTTAACTCAAATTTAATACAATCGATATCTGACAGATATTGCCCAACGAAACGAATCAACATGTTGGAGCTTTGTTGATTTACATCATATAGCCCAGCTTATTAAAATTAAAATTAATACGACAAAAGATGCAATCAAATGTAATTTTGCGCTCACACAGATCGCAACATTTGTGTTCACAAAACCTGAGTTTTCATAACAAATCCTCACAGAGCCTTCGGAGCTGCCGTACATGAGAGAAAATTCACCATCAAACAGAAACTGATGACTGATCGTGTTATAAAGAATTGATTGATCGGCGCTGAGCAGATATTCTTCGCTAACTAGCTCTATTTGCTCACAGAAATGCAATTTGGTTACCATAAAGCCTCTTTTAAGCCATTTTGTGGTTGTGTAAATGTGTTTATAATCCGAAAACTTCAGACTGAATGTACTGTTAAACGTAAACGAACCAGGGGTCAGCGTAAGAGAGCTACCAGCTATATATTTCAAATCTTTATGTTTAAATGGCGATGGTTCGAGCAGAAGTGTTTCGTTTTTGTATTTCAATAACCATTTTGTTTTAATAAGCATATTGATGTTGTTCATTATAGCTACAGGATTGGCTGCCGCAAAATACTGATTCATGAAGACGACCAAAGTGTCTGTTGTTGTATCATTTTCGAGTCGCGTCCTAGTTTTATAAAATATATGCAATATTGACCACTGTTTCAGATTAAACGTACTCGACAAATACAAAGCGTCAATGTCATGAATATGTTCTTTGTCAAACGGAAAAGCCTCTTGAATGTCTATTTCTCGCTCATAGCTGAGTTCAATAGCTACTGTGTAATATTGACGATACCATACTTTTGTCGGAAACATACAATCTCCCATGTAATTTCTGATCTTTCCGGATGAACACAGTACAGGTCTACACTCATGCTAAAAGTAGAACAATATAATTATATCAAGTTCTAAAAACAGTTATCACAACAGTTCTCACACATTTAATACACAACTTTAATCCAACATTTCAGGGGGGGGGGGGAGTTATACAAACGATGAAGATCTGTTTTCAAGTTGTAAGGCTTAATTGATGATATACGTTGTTGAATTATGCTTTATATGGGTTGAAAATTAAAGGTCAAACAAAATTTAACATGATACTTGTTGTTATTGTTGATCGTTTTTGTGATAAATTGCAAATAGAATTTTAGGGATTGTTTGTTTATTTTTCTCAACTGTTCAAACTTTTCTTCGTATATTTAAATTAAACATATAATTATCAATAACATAGGATTGTGCAAAGTGTGAGGGAACTGCATTGTACCGATTGAGAGATTTTTATATTTTTCTTTTTGTCTATCACATAGCAATGAGGAACGGAGCAATACCTTAACGAAACGGCACTGTATTAACTTCTTGTGTGCTGCAGCAGGGTTATTTGTACGAAATTGTACCCGCGGTTTATATTACCTAGGATTCAATTTAAAATAAGAATTTCTTGAAAATCAATTGTCATCACTTCACGTTTAATTTGTGCATTATTTTCTTGAAAAAAAAGTTTGTATATACAACTGTCCCGATTTCTTTTTAAGGAAAAATTAAGGAAAACCTTTTGCAAGTTTTATCGCCGATATCCAGATCTAATTCATAAATACAGCTGCAGTTTAAAATCACTATTGCAACAAGGAATTTCACAGCCAGTTTTTTATGGAGATTTAATTTATAAACTTAAGAAGATAAAAGGCGATGCAAATTTCTCCCGGTTATTCGTAAAAACCATCTGTAAATTTAAAAAGAAAGGTTACCAACAAGATATTTTACAGCGCTCTGCAGGCCTGGTGATTAACCCATCTACAGTTGATCATTATGCTTACCTCTTTGGTTGCACGACGGTGGCAGGGGTGTAAGAGTTTATGAAAGTTTATGGGGAAATCTTTTCATAAAAGAACCTAAAAGCTCGATTTGTTTCTTTTATCCCTGTCATCGTGTTCTTGCTGATTTTACTCCAGGTGCTCTGGTCTCAGAAAGATCATTGAGTACCCGCCCTTTGGCTTTGCAATGCTATTAAATTCTTATGTTTATATGTTTGTATGCTTTTGCATGCAACATTGTTGAGCTGATGGGTGGGTTGGAGTTATTTCACCAAGACAATTTGTACTTGTTTTGTGATACGAGAACCTGTTGGGGCAAGTGTGAGGTTGGTGCACCCTAGAACCTGGTTTAAACCCCCAGTGGCAATTTGTTTTGCCACTGACCGTTCCAAGGCGGTATCCCCAAAGGTTCTCTTGTTTATTAATTGTTTGTGGCGTCCTATTTGAATTGACATACATATATAAAACATGAGCTCTCTCTCTCTCTCTCTCTCTTCCTCTCTTCTTTTTCGCTGCGTGGGGAGGCTGTGTTTTTTGAGTGTGGCGATTCCTGATACGCATATGTTGCTTTTTTTTTAAAATTAAACTTTGATTAGTTAAACCTAGGTTAAAGTTTTTAGCAACCTACCCCAGACGGACAACGAAGAAAGATTATTCAATGTTAAAATGTTTCATCTACATGTAGATGGTAGAAAGTATAAACTAGTATGAATGTTAACATGTTTCATCTAGATGGTAGAAAGTATAAATTAGTATGAATGTTAAACTGTTTCATCTAGATGGTAGAAAGTATAAATTAGTATGTCGAATGTTAAAATGTTTCATCTAGATGGTAGAAAATATAAATTAGTATGAATGTTAAAATGTTGCATTTAGATGGTAGAAAGTATAAATTAGTATGAATGTTAAAATGTTGCATCTAGATGGTAGAAAAGATAAATTAGTATGAATGTTAAAATATTGCGTCTAGATGGTAGAAAGTATAAATTAGACGGCTTCAAGGTCGTTATTTGACGCGTTCAAAATTATAGAAAACTATACCGAGCAAGACTTTTGTCTAGAAATATATTCACCTGGTAAATATCCGTTGGACAAGCCATAAGCGTTTGTTTCTCACTAAGAACATCCTCATTTCGTGATATTTCATATAAATTTAACAGAGTAAAGAACTCATCTGGATCATTCACTCCTTTTCCTTCATGAAACTTTGAACATTTCGTGCTGTGAAAAAAATCTAAACCCGAACATATATAGCAGAAGACATTTGCGTACAAGCGTTCGGTGGCAAAGTAAGGTGACCAAAGTCCGCTGTGACAGGCATTTGAAATATCCTCTTTGGTAGCATTTAAATATAACGGAACTTGAAATTCTGTTGCTGTGCATTCGTTAATCATATCTCGGTAGCATATCTGTGGATTAATTTCGTTATGATCTCCTGGATACGAAAACTGAACATGGCAAAAACTTGAAACTTCACCACGTTCTAGGTCACTAAAGAAGTTAATAATGTCGTTCATGCGTGAGGCATTTTGATCCCATGTTTTGCATGCGAGAATGGCATCCCAAAATATAACATCGGTAATGTTGTCGGCTTTTGCACAAACTTCGTTCTTATAAATCTTCCCGGTTCTTTTAGAGAACACAGGATGCAAATTACCCCAAGGTGCTACCTTCTGGTTTCCACAATCGCCGTTGTGACCCGTCGTGTCGCAGGCATTTTCCGACGAAATCATGTAGTAAGAACGAAACCTTGTAGCATCGGACGGTTTTGATTCGTCAGTTTTGGGATAGATGCAATGGCCTTTAATTTCCGACATGTCTTCTGACAAAAAAGCGCCAGAACTTGTACAATTATGTGTTTCTGGGCTTGATGAAAAACAACAGTCGTTTGTATAATCACATCCCGGTTTACATGAACAATCTGAAAAGTTTAACATGCATTGCCAAGTGTGTATATCATACCACTACTTGTTACAAATACTGTTAGATATTCCACAATGTTATAACGTGTATCTAGCATTTGTAACAGTTCTCATACTTCTTTAAGTGTTAGATGTTTCGTTTTTAATTCTATTGTTTGAAGCAGAATGGTATTTAGGTTAATTCGCTATAAATTATTGATAGAAAGTTGACATTTCCATAGTAATATACTTTTCTAGAATCCAGTTTAATTTACAGTCGGACCTCGAAAATTCGAACTTCGATAATTCGAACACCGTAGATATTTCGAACTCGTATCTCGGCCCCGGCAAAACGCCTATATACCTTATATGCATTAACTCTTGATAATTCGAACGCCCGATATTTCGAACTTCGAACTCAAAGTACAGTCCGTCCTTTTAATTTTCTATTAATTCCACTCTCGATATTTCGAACTCCATTTAAATTTATCGCTCAAAATTATGACACGTAAACGTTTTCACACTTCAAGTGGATAACAATAGGGGCGCCGTATGATTAGCACACGTTGTGACACATTTAGTTAACCTTATAAAAAAATCAACTAACAAAGATGACTTCACACACAGAGCGAAGACGAAGACGATTTTACACAAACACCGAAATTTTATGATGTTGTAATAAATATAACCGGGTAAATATATTTTTGTTCTGCTTTGCCATACGAATTGATCAATTGAAATATTTATTTACGTGTTCTTGGGCATAAACAACTACTAGCCCTGCTCATGTGAGCATTAGAAGCATATAGGTTTAACTTTCTTAAAAAGTCGACAATTCGGATGTGTCGAACTTCGGATATCTCGAAATGAAATCTGCGGTCACGACAACTTCGACACAACGAGTGTTGACTGTAAATATTCCAGAATATAATAAAAACGCTTAGTTGTTTGTATAACAAGTATATTTCCATGATAGTATAAAGATTAAATTTAAATTCCACCAATCACTCTAAACAATTAACGCGCATGTACTCAAAATTTGAAAATAAATCTATGTGGAGTTGAGCAAGATATTAGGCGCAGAACACTGAGTTATCGATTTATTCAAGAAATTAACTTATTTACCTGTACAGCAAGATCTGAACATAGTTTCCAAACCGTATCCTTTGTCTATAACTGAATCATTGGCTCTGCATATATTTGATCCTGGGCAAAGTTCTACCAGGAGTGCGGACATCTGCTCCATAAATCGAGTATTTTTATACTCTCCATTTGACCGAGCCAACAGCAGAAGAAAAATCACCAGCTTCATAGAGAAATATCTAGATGATATGAATAGGGAATCAGTTCTGAAAATAAAAGAAATGTTTCGCATCAATGCGTTACTTCCAAGTTTTATGAGTACACGCATGAGTATGCGGGAAATATAGACAATATAGTACGATTTAATTTGTTAAGGGATTAAGGCTTTTATAATGCAAGGTAGCGTATATGTTCTATTTTAACCGAACGAACCATGGAAGATACTTGCTCTGACATCTTCTCAATCTGGTGAAAATCATCTTCAAAAAATCGCTAAGGTATCAGAATCTAACGACTGGTAATCAAACGTGTTTTCATCAACAACATAACAAACCTATCAAATTGTATCGCATATTAAGAACGTGATGCTCGCTGTAAATGTCGAAGCGTTTCGTATGTTGTACTGCATTGTTGTATGCATTTACAACACAATTTAATCCATTAAAGTGTTTAAAACCTGTGAATACATACTTTAATAAAGATTGGTGTATTAAATATAGTATTTCATTCATTTCCACTTAAATGACACATTAAGATCATATTTAGACCCTTTTCGATAGCGTTGTGAATCATGTTTCCTATGTCAATTTTCAAATTTTATAAAAAATAGTAATCGGGAAAACCCACGTTTGCTTATATACGGTACTTTCGGACAGTCATCATATCTAACATTCTGTTAGATCTGACTTTAGTTAGATTGACCTTTTCTCTGTAGGTAAATGTGTCTAGACATATTTGCTTTTGAAAGGTAGCACGATGCAATTAATTGTTAATTTGGTTTGACATAATTGCTTTTGGAAGATTGCATGACACAATTAATTGATACATTTGTATTTTTATCTAGACAGACAAGAGGTTATTAATAACTTGTATAGATGTTTTAAAAGTAAAACAAAATATTATCAGGAAAGAAATACCAAGACATATTCAAGTCCTGACATGTCCTTTAGGATGGTTTTTTTCCTTTCCGCCCTGTTTTAAGATGCAAATAATGACTTTTGCCAATCATTATAGAAAATTTTCTTCATGCATAATAACATGACGTTCGAAAAATCAAACTTAGTTATGGTACGTGTATAACATGCGCTCGACAGCAATCGTTGTCTCCACAATCCGTTGATAGAGAGTACGGGAACATTTTAGTGAAACGAAAATGCATACTAGTAACTTACTTTCGGAAATTATTCTTTGTTTAAAGAATGTTTTTAACAAGCTTACTTAATTTGATTGCGACGTCGTGTCGATAATTTTTATTAGTTTATTTTTCGATATTTAAGACGTTTGAACTTTGTTAAGAAGAAAAGAATCCATACATTGTACAAGCAACTAATTAATATTACTGTCAACAAAAACTATATTTGACTATTTAATTAAAAAAAAAAACCTCTAAATTTCTCATTAATTTAAACTGTCGGCAAGATACGGATTTACCTATAGGGTAGTTTTACCAATTAAATTTAAGATAGCATTCTTAACAACGCTCTTCTATCAAAAACAATTTTCACACATTTTTTATCAATTAAGCAAATATATTAAAGAAAGTGATTACATTAAATTCTATACTATTCAAATCTGTTTTAATCGCTTACAAATAAGATACATTAACTCAAGAATTGCACGAAACCACTATCCAATTAGATGGTCAAACGTCACGTTTTTACCCGCAATTGACTTTTCCGAGCCTAATTTGCCAGAAAACGGAATCGTTGAGATACCTTTGTTATTTTGTTATTCAATATATTTGAACTTCAACAGTAACATATCAAAATTAAAACAGTCACTTTCACAGTACCGATTTTGTTTTTAATTTTACAAATTTGAACGCGTCTGCTAAAAGTAACGTTTTCTTACGCGCCGGTACGTGCATATGAAACGAATTCGTCCATTTTTTCATGAATTAAATACAATGCAAAAAGTATGGAAAGAAAGGTATAACACAGTCTGCAAAATAAAAATAGGATGACAGACAATAAAGTTATATCCAAATAAGCAACTAAGTGTTTTCCTGAAACGTCACTATTTTACCAGCATTGGCGTTTTTCGAGCCTATTTTGCAAGAAAACTAGATCGTTTAGTTATGTTGTTTTTTTATTTTGTCATTGTGTTAATTTACATTTCTTTACACAACAATTTACATAATAAATATCGGATGACAGACAATAAAGGTATGTGCAAATAAGTGACCGGCGTGATGAGTTCAGAAGAACGCCGCTAGGGGGCGCGTTTAAGGTGATTTACGTGACGTCAGAGGAAAGCAGACGTTGCTATGTAACGTGGGACGTCAAACTCTATCAACCTGCCAAATTTCAAAATGATCGGACAACTTTTATATTTTAACGAGCCACCTTAACTGTGAAAATTTCTTATAAAAAATTACTATGGTAACTAAAAAATAATTGTATTTTTAATCTATTAGTGTGTACGTATAATTTGTCTCATTAATAACTTGATTTACATGAACATAATACGTTTATAGAAACATTGTAAGAATAAAAATAATCATGATTCCATTGTTCATTAAAATAATAATTAAGGGGTCTGTGAAAGATGGTACCAAACGTCATTTTACATTATTTCGAGAAAAGGTCATTTTATCAATTTAGTTTTGATTGATATATTTTAAAAAATATTTTAGTAATAATTAATGTAGCAAATTAACAATTATTTGAAACCTAGGTTGTATGTTTTACAAACTATTAAACCATTTTATAAAAAAAATGTTAATTTTATTAAATGTGGTTATGCAAAAACGGTTCTAAATCCCAAAGAGTAAGGACCTTTGTGACTTTGCAACTAATTGCTTAAAAGTTAGGAGCCTCTAATTTGTTCAACATTTCAATGATGTAAAATCATATATCTCCGAGTTTGTTTTTTTTTACAAATTATTATGAAGCCTGAAGGCGTATCAACTTAACCACCAATTATTTGGTTTGCATTGATTTACACATTATTTGGTTGATAAATTGATTGATATTACATTGATTGATTACAGAAAACAAAAACAATGATAGTTTTAAACATATATTCTTCATTGACAGACGCAAAATTTTAATATTCAAACCAGTTCCATGTACACAGGTTACGCATAAAAGCTTTATTTTCGATATCTCAGAATATGTATTTTATTTTTAATCAAAGTCAAATTCAAAGAATTTATTAGCATATTCAAAATGAACAGTGCTAAATAACATACATAACATAATGTATGGCATGTCGTGGAAATAAATACATGACAAGAATGAAAGAAAAAAAACACAAAACAACACATTATGGGAAAACAAACATTCAAACAGAAATGTAAGGTAAACTATAAGATGTAGTTTGTTATTGTAACATTATAATATTATTAGAAAAGTGTGTGTAATAAAGTGGGAAAAAAATCTTTAGGTTTCAGTAAAATTCAAACGTTTCTTTTATTGGTTGCTAGTGATAAGTACATAGCAAGATTATACAATATCTTTTCATTAGTACATGACAAAAGATTTATAAATGTATTCATATTTTGCCAATGCCTATAGTATTTTGGTAAATATTTAATCCTTAGATCTCTATACCGAGAGCATACTAACAAAAAATGGTACTCATTTTCTATTACTTTCATGTTACATTTGGTACATAGCCTATTTTCTCTGCTAATATAATCTACCTTCTTCAATATTTAGTGTGTGTGTGTGTGTGTGTGTGTGTGCGGAACATCTAAATCTAGTCAAAATAATTCAAAGTTTTTTGTTATTTATACATTTGGTGTAATGTTCTAAGTTAAAATTGTGTTTAAATGTTGCATAACAATCAAGTTTTGGTGAATTTCTTAAATTCTCATACCAACTTTGAAGGTAAATATCAAATAGTCGCCTAACAACGTATCAATTTGTAACTGAGAAACGATATTCAATTCAAACAAGTATGAGAAGCCAAGACTATCCAAAAGCTGCTTTACATTTACGCTCCAATTATTGGTAAAATCTCCTCTTAAATTTTTCATATTAAATAACTTGTACACCAATGAATCAGGGTTATTCCTTATCTTAAACCAATATTTAATGATTCTTATTTTTCTGAACAAACTTAATGGAAATCTTGCCAACTCACCATATGCAGCTGTATTGCAAGTTTGTTGCCTAACGCCTAGTAGCTGTTTTAAAAATTTTAACTGTATCCTTTCTACATCATGACTCTTATGAAAGCCCCAAACTTCAGATCCATAGTTAAGAATTGGACATATCATAGCATCAAAAAATTTAAGTTTATCGCTCACATCTAAAGAAATTTCATCAAACAATTTGTTAAGAGAAAATAATGCGCGTGATGCTTGTTCTGATAATTGTTTTTGAGCTTGATCAAATGTACCATTTTGTGAAAGCGTAACTCCAAGATATGTGAATTTTTGTACAACATTTAGTTTTATTCTATCTAAGTATAAATCGACATTTTCCGGTCTATTTCCCTTTTACAAGTCATAACGAAACTTTCGTCGGTATTTACTGTAATTCCCCACAAAGTACAATAATTATGTTACTTATATAATAATAGTTGTAATCCTTCTTTAGTATAAGAAAATAGCACTGTATCATCGGCGAACAACAATAAGTATATTTTTAATTCTTCAATACTAGCAGCATCAATATTGTCAGAAGAGATATAATTTTTCATATCATTTATGAAAAACAAAAATAAGAGCGGAGATAGAGGCTCGCCTTGTTTCAAACCAATATGACTCTCAAAGAATTCAGTATATTCTGAGTTTACACGGACACACGATTTAACAGATTTAACAGATTCATATATTTTTCGCAACATATTAACAGTTTTCGTAGAAGCATCATATTGCATTAATTTATACCATATTCCGTTACGATATACAACATCGAAAGCCTTTTTGAAATCAATAACCTTATTAATTATAGACGACAATACAAAAATACAGTCTACAGTACTTTTCTTGCTTCTAAAACCATACTGACAATCTGTTAAAAGATTAACATCTTCTGACCATTTACGTAATCTGCAAACTGCCAACAAGGATAACTTCAAAACAATTTTTGAAAGGAACTGTTACGAAAATACTATTTCATTGAAATGCAATAAAATAACCAAAATTATAAATATCATAGTACACTTTTACTTTATAGTGTTTCATTATCTCAGAATATGCATATATTCTGTTAAGTGTTAACTAACAAAATCATAAAAATACTTCAGAACATGTTTTTGTCTTAACTTAACGAATGTGCAATTAATGCAGATCCAGATCAACCAGCACATCCGTGCCGTCAGATCCGATCTGCACTGGTCGTATTTTTGTCAGAAATAACCTAGTCTAATGAAACTAAAAGCGAAAAGTGTAGATTCTGATCAGATGGCAAAGGTGTGCTGAGTGATCCAGATCAACACTGTTCACCCAATAAAGGTGTATCTTATGACGGTAGCACGGGTTTAAGAGTTTATGAAGCTTTATGGGGAAATCTTTTCTTAAAAGAACCTAGAAGCTCGATTTGTTTCTTTTATCCCTGTCATCGTGTTCTTGCTGATTTTAGTCCAGGAGCTCTGGTCCCGGTAAGATCATTGAGTACCCGCCTTTTGGCTTTGCAATGCTATTAGCTTCTTATGTTTTATATGTTTGTGTGCTTTTGCGTGCATCATTGTAGAGCCGATGGGTGGGTTAGAGTTATTTCACCAAGACAACCTGTTTTGTGATACGAGAACCTGTTGGGGTAAGTTTGAGGATATTTTGTACTTAAAAACACAGACAACACGGTGTACAAAGAAATGCTTAATATAGTCAAAGTCTGCTTTAGATAAAAATACAATTGTTTGTCTGAGAAGCCTTTTTACTAGCATTTATCATGATCATTTATCATAAATCTTAAACTGTTACATTAGAAATGTATAATATAATTAATGCACATATTATGCATTACTGGAATCTGCTCTGTATTTTATTGTTTATTGAGTCTGAAAAAGTTTTTCTACTCAGTGTTGTCATGCTAATACTCAGAGTCGTCTGAGCAGTTTACATCAGTTGCTTGCGGTTAATTCTTGTAGAATGTAGCAACATCATTGGTGAGTAATTCTCGTTTAATTAAGTTATTTTAATAAATAAACATACGTGCAGGCATTGACAACAGAAATGGCTTGATAAGAATGTATTTAATGAATATTTTATATTTTTCTAATGCATTTAATGAAAAAGAGAAATGAATGTTGCAATGCAACAAAAGTCCTAATTCCAATGCGTTTGTGCATATTGCCCCTAAGGCATTCTTAATGTCAAAATTTAAATATTACCTCTTAAACAATAAATTTATGGTGAACTGTATAGAAAATCTTCAAACAGTACCTTTAAGAGTGAACTGCGTTCATGGAATACTTTTAAAAAGTATAAAAATGGTGTTTGTGCAACAAAATTCCTATCTATATGATTGTAAACAAAGATCATAAAATTCGTAGTATTTTTACACAAATGAATTTTCTGCAAGTTATTTTGACAAGACATAGAAAAAACAATTTTGCTCTAAAATATCATGCAACTATTGATATAAAATAATATAATATAAAATCAAAATATACTCACATTTTCACATACATTTGTTTACTGCCGTTGATACCGTTGATACAGTCAAAATTGGTTACATTAATGTAAGAAAGGTTCTAACTCCGCCTGTGGAGTTAGGACTTTTGTTAAGTTTTTCAAGGACCATTTTTAACTTTAAAACAAAGAAATGAGTATCAAAGGGGAGGTTATTCAATTGTAAAATACGTTTTGTAAATCACAATGGTCCTAACTCAATTATACCCTCAATTGGAGTTAGGCACCTTCTTGCACTGACCCCTTCTATTGTTAGTACCCTATGATGAATTTTAATGTAACATACATCAAGTCCATCATTGAAGAAAACTTACAGTTTTTGGTTCTTAGGATTTTTTTTCGATTTATTTACACCGTCATTACTACACCGGCCACCTTCGGGACTGAAGACAAAATCCGGTTTGGAGAGGATTCCGGTTTACAAAGGATTTTAACTTTATCACTGAATTTGACTAGTGGTGTACTTATTAGTAAGATATATCGCGTTTCTAATTCTTACCTTAATGTATGCATCGACACCTTTGATAGATTCGCAATCATAAGAAAAAGAAATATAAATTAACATTTTTAATCCATTTACTGATATCGATATACGTTTTCATAATTACAATACAGATTCTGTATGAGTATGGAATTAACCCATATTCCCATCCTTTTTCGTTTAGTGGGAGGTTAAGACATAATTAACATTACTGACAAATTATATTTAATACGATTAATTAACTATTTATAAATGTGACCAATTATCATGTTGAAAATTACATCATAAACAGTTGCAGTTGTTTAAACAACGAATTAATTAAAAATATTAATTAATTAGTAATTAAGTTTATACTAATCTTTCACTTCTCTGCCATGAATTTCTTTTAATGAATCTACTCTCCGTAGTTAAAAACAAATTTTATGATGAGAGACTAACATTATCCGCTCGCGTACAGCGCACTTAATGTAATGTCTTAGTGAGGTCACGTGCTCTTCTGTCAAGTCGCTTATTGGTCAACGTTGCTGCCCAAGCAACCACTCCTTTTCGCCATGCTATCACAATTACTTTCAATACTCTGAAATGCTGGTGGTCTTTAATCTGTTTTGCCATATCATGGATATTGTATTCTTTTTTGTTTACCAATTTGTTTTCGGTTAGAACAAAGGAGTCTAAAGCAGCGGTTTTAATGAAAAATTCCTAATGAAATGTCCTTGATTTACCGTTATATGAACCACTTGAATACAATTTTGACAGGGGATCTTTGGATATAAATCTTGCAAATCACATACAACGTCAAGGCAAAATATAAAAGGCACGAAGTATATCCTTGGGGTGATTGAACAATATTTAAATCTATATTGGCTGGGAAATTGAAACCAAAAATTGAAGTATCACAAAAGTATACAAGCATACAACTCTGAATCAATTGAATTAACAATTTGATTTTTAGAAAGCTGACTAACGTTGGAGTGAAGATATATTTTTACTGTTTACATCTCTAAATTTTCATTATAGATGAAAAGGGAACTTTGTGAGTCACCGAACACGACTAAATGAAAGAGTAATGTTCGCATCCTCTGATAGATGCATATAGATGACTTTTATAAATTGAGAATTTGTTTCGTTTCCTGTTAGACACTTTTGAAGCTAGGATGCCTTAAAAAATAAATTCTCTAATTGTATGATTACTACTAAACCAACAACAACAATAACAAGTTTGTCTTTACGAACTTTATTATATACACGTCTTTACTATCACTAGAAAAAAACAATCATAACAAAACAAACAAAAAACACTCAACATCCACTGCGTCTTATCTTTTTACCCCCCCCCCCCCCCCCAAAGTATACATGATCGTCTTTTATTTTAATTTACTTTTTCTTAATTTCAGAGCTGAAGGAAAACAGTTTTATTTAATGCATGCTGAAATGACACCTTGTTAAACTGTTTCCTTTAAATCGCGAAATAAAGTAGATGCCTCGGCAATGATTATCGATTCAGCGCAATGTGTATATGCTCCTTTTTTATTAATTTAAATTAAAAAAAAATCAGTCTTACCTAAAAAAAGGCTATCGCAACATAATATTAACAAAAGCAACAAATATCAGTTGAAAGATAAATGTGTCTTCTTTTTTTTTGAACCTGTTGGCACCTACGATTTATTTCAACAGAACGTGGTTTATTTTTTATTAAAAACGGACAGATTGCCGATTTTGCACGATGTTCACTAGCATATATAGGCAGTCGAGATGTTAAACGTTAACCTCAAAACAGATTATCGCAGTATACTTTAATATTTTATGAAATAAATATATAAATATCAAGCAAATGAATATTGCATTTTATGAAACCGTTTGCACCAAAGTATTTAGATGAGCAGAAAAAAGTTATGCCACTTATTGCCTTCTCTGTTCTTTATAGCGAAAAATTCGCTTATCGGATAACCCAGTGAAGTACATTTTGCGTTTTGATCCTATCAAAAAGAAACTTACTACAAATTTCGATTTCACTTAGATTTTGACCCAGTGAGCAACCTCCGTAAACAACTGTTGCACTGCAGCACTTAACAAGACTCCGATCGCTTTTTTGTCATGCGAAGACTATTAGAACTGCTGCTCCAATCAAAAGATGCTGTATTTTACTTTTAAAATAGGTTGTGCTGTCAATCCAATTTTTTGTCACTGTAGGTTCCTTCCCCCTGCGGATGTTGAAACAATAAAGTATAAATAAAAGGCGTGGCTTAAAGGAAAGCAACATGAAGGTGTGATTAACAATGAACAACGTTCTGTCGAATTTACTTCCCCGCAATACTTCTCAACGAAAATATCAGTGGTGTTTGATGTTTTGGCTGCAATCCAAAATCTAATTGAAATAGGAATTTGTAGTATTTAATATCCGCAGCATGTTTATCTTATCTTTTAATGCATTTTATACGCTTCTCTAAATTCAGCTTCTTTGATAAAACTAAATTTCGCGTAATTCATACTTGTATAAGTGTGAGAATTTTAACCCAAGAACAATGGCGACATGGTATATTTTGAAAAACTGTAGTGTTGCCACATCTCTTAACACAAAATCCACGAATCACCACGCAAGTGTATTTATACATTAATAAGACATAACAATTTGCGAGTTTATTTAAATGACTTTCGCTTTCACAATATGACGACCTAGAAGTGCTTAAAACTTTAACACGGATAGCTCTTATTAATTAAAAAGGACATTGCGTACACTTGCGTAAATTAATAAATAAATAACAAATATTGTTGATACTACTTTTATTGGACAAAGGTATAGGTCGACCGAGGTAAATTGGCAATGTTTACAATTATTAATAGAATGTAAATACTGATTTAGGCAAATTTAGGACTTACCAGTATTATTTTGCAGGATCATATTATATCGCCTCGATGGCGCAGTGGGTAACGCGTTCGGTTAGCATAACATATCTTTTTTCGACACGGGTTCGAATCATTCTCGGAATTCAGAGATAAATTTCGATTTCTATGGTTTAAGTTTTATTGCAGTTATTTCGTATCTTATATTTTTTGTTTCAATTTATTTTATCACATCGATTATCTCGAGGAAATAATTACTGTGTAAACAGTTTAAAAAGTTATTAAAAAACATGTTTCGAACCAACAACCTATCGTACCGTTTCTACCATTGCATTTCAAAGTATTTTTATTGAGTGCGTCTTAGACCACTCGGCTAATGGGGCGAGTGTTTGGAGCGTTACGCTTTGTATTAAACAACGATTATTATATATGTCCATTGTTTACATGCAACGCCATTGTAAACACGCTAATGTAAACATTGCCAAATTACCTCTGTCCAATAATAATTTGGCAATGTTTACATTGACGTGTTTACATTGGCGATACATGTAAACAATGGACTAATAGTTTAATCGTTGTTTAATACAAAGCGTAACGCTCCCAACACATGTCCCATTAGCCGAGTAGTCTCAGACGCAGTCAATAAAAATAACTTGAAATGCAATGATAGCAATGCTGTTATAGATTGTAGGTTCGAAACATGTTTGATTATTTTTTACATGTTTTAAATACTTTTTACACAATAATTATTTCCGCGATAAAATAAATTGAATCAAAATACATAAAATACTTTGAAATAACTGCAATAAAACTTAAACAATAATAATCAAAAATTATCTCTAAAAGCCGCGTGTCAGTGTGAATCGAACCCGTGTCGAAAATAGTTATGTCAAGGCCAGTTGGACTCGCTAACCACTGCGCTATCGAGGCGATGTGATATCATTGGAAAAAAGTAGTTTTAACTCGTACATTTGCCTTAACCCGTGTTTACTTTCCATTAATAATTGTAAACATCGCCAATTTACATGGTCAACCTATACTACTACTACTACTACTACTACTACTACTACTACTACTAACTACTACTACTAACTACTACGACTACGACTACGACTACGACTACTACTACTACTACTACTGATAATAATAATAATAATAATAATAATAAATTAGTAAACAAACAAATAAATACATAAATAACGATAAAAATAATAATGATAAAAGGTATAACGTAGAATAAACTGAAACATGAGAAGTTAAAGCTTATCTGTGGTGCATTTTTAATAGCAGATTTCGATCTTCCCATGATCAGGCTGAAATGTTTTAAAGCACTATTTTCATCTATTTAAAATTTATAAAATGTGACTCTACCCGTGAATGATTTTATCACAGTGCAGCGTTAATCCGCAAAATTGATACCACTTGCAGATTAATTTATTCCGAATTGGACAATGTCGTTTTCCAATTCTCTTTTTTGCAGTTTCTGGTGTTCTATGTGACGTCATATTGTCGTATATTTCCGACACATACTGAACTTCAAAATAGGAAATTTTCGTCGCTGATTTACAAACGATATTTTTATGTCATTTATAAATTTTCTACGCCATTCATAAAGTAACTATCGCGTTTTATTTCAGACTACTACATGTATTATGTATTAAAACCAGGTTGTTGACTAAAATATTTTGTTTAGATTATTTAAATCTGTTTTGAGCGAGAAGGGTATACAATAAAAGGAACATCATGACAGTATGCAGTTTGTAGGTTCGTGTTATTTATCGTTGTGTATGAAAGCCACATGAAGCTCCACCTTCGGTCTCGCGTGATATTGCGTACATACACAACTCGAAAAAATACGGAACTACATATTGCATATTGTTGTAATATTCCATATATCTTTGTGCATCTGAAATCATGCTTAAATTTTACAAATTGGCGGCAAAGGGGGTACTTAAAATATCCTTTCTTGTGTTGTTTAATTTTATGCTAACTTATTTAAGTTTATTCGAAATAAAATAAACAATAAAACAACGTTTCAGTTCCAATGCAGCTTCAAAACAGATGTTGTGCCTGGGTATAAGAAACTCAAAGTTTGTTTCTTTCATGGAACACTCGTACTAAACTATTAGATCAAGACAGTTCATATAGTTTACATGAACTGTTACTAGTTCTTTTTCCATCACTAACAAAACACGTAAATCAACATGAAAAAGATAAAATGCAATTGTAACTCATATTAATTATCCTCCTATATAGCAATTAGTGTTTGTTATCGCAAAGATAAGAAGTTAAATGATACATACACTGTACTGTCAGTGTCTTATTAAACAAGAATTATAGAGAAAAAACTTTGAACTATTTAATTATAGGCCATTACATATACTTTAAGAAATTAGAAACGAAACAAATATGCATATCAGAAATCGCTACACTCACAAAACACATCTACCCACGAAGCGAAAAAGAAGAGAGGAAAAGAGAGCATGTGTTTATGGGCTGTAAGATATTCGCCTTCAGATAGAATTAACGCATTTGATCTTACTTGAAAGTAAAAGCCTTTAGTATAGCCGCCTTCATAATTACAGACATTTCCACTAATAAGTGAATATTTTCTTCTGTAAGTAAACTATGATTATGATTGAAGTGACTTCAAAAGTTGAGATATAACATGATTACCTTGATGGACTTGTATATTTTTTATGTATGCACGCCTTGAATCAGCCTCCAATAAGAATAAGTACATGGTTAATAAAATGTTCAACTTTAAAAAGGACATCACAAACAATGAACGAATATTAGCCTAAGAGTTTATCAGAAGGACTAGACAATATAAACACACCAATGTGGCGTTATTTATGTATCAGTTGAAGGGTGGAGGTGAACTATTCCACTTATAATTGTTTGGCAAACAACTGTTTCGCTTCCCTAGTTTCAAAAATAAAGTGAAATATGTGTATCAGGAATTGTCACACCTAGCAGACACAGCAAAATGCAAATAACAATTATTTTAGCTACGCTTTTAGAACAATTTATTGTATTATCAATACATATCACATTCGTATATTTTATATACAACTAATCAATCCCAGAATTCAACAATTTAAATTGAATTTTATACAATCGATATCAAGAACTCTGACCAACACAATGCCTGTACTCGAGTTCACGAAACTTCTAGTATATGTATTTGACATTGATTTTCAACACCGTGGAATTTTGACATCATCAAAATAATAATTTTATCCAGGAATTGCAAAAACAAGATGTTAAAGCGTAGACGATGACCTGCGTATTGCCCAACAACCCAACGCACATGTGTTGGATCTTAGTTGATCCACGTCATGTTGCCCAACTTACCAAAACTAACACAACAAGAGCTGCAATCAATTTTGATTTTGCGCTCGCACAGATCGCAGCATTTGTTTCCACAAAACCCGAGTTTTCATAACAAATCCTCACAGAACCCTCTGAGCTGCCAGACATGATAGAAAATTCACCATCAAAAAGATTCTGATGACTGATCTTGTTATAAAGAATGGATTGATCGGCGCTCAGCATATATTCTTCGCTAACTAGCTCTATTTGCTCACAGAAATAAAGTTTGGTTACCATAAATCCCATATTAAGCCATTTATCAGTACTGTAAAGCGATGTTGAACCGAAATTTTCACACAAACGAATTTGTCACACGTGTGAAAAACACGCACGCACCCGCACAATGAAAATCACTAGGACCTTTTTGCGTATCATGAGAATTTCTTCAGGATGTTTTGATTCAGTAATGAATCTGAGTTTCCTCTTATAGCCCAAACAATGAAAATACGATAGCGTCATGACGAGTCCCTTGTTATGGGAGGAACGCGAGGTCAAGTACTACCGGCGGCAGTGCACGCTGCAAAAAGAAGAATGTACGAACATCACCTGCGGCAGTGCACGCTGCCAAGAGTAGAAGGAACGAGCACCAAGGGCGACAGTGCACGCTGCCTAGAGTAGAATGTACAAACACCACCGTCGGCAGTGCCCGCTGCCTGATAATTTCGAAGTTATTTGACTATTTCATTAACGTTAGTCAACGCTGACGTCAACGAACTGGTGATCGTAATAAATTACATGTATTTATGTTTTGTGATAAAGAAGTCATGTATGAATCTTTAGCAGTTTCAGAGATATGACTTCATTCCAAAAACTTTAAAACCTAGGTTTAAGATTTTACTGAGTACATTAAGGGGAATAATTCTGTTAAAATCCAACCAAAAGTTTTAGGACTTAATAAGTAATCTTACATAATGACCAAGGAGCCATGTGTGAACTTTCAATTGAATTTCTTCTGAATCAATAGTTTCAGAGATTTGACTTAATTCCAAAAACTTTAACCTAGGTTAAGTTTTACATAACGGTGCATAATTCTGTTAAAATCCAACCAAAAGGTATGGGGCCCGAAGCCACGTGCGACTTTCATTAATTAAATAGTTTAAGTAGTTTCTGAGATATAACTTCATCCCAAAACTTTAACCGGACGCGTGTGCCGACGCACGGGTGACTGTAACAGCTCTTTATATTCTTAGAATTGTAGAGCTAAAAAGGGGCAAAATTCAATAATCATGATGGAGTTATGTATGTAACTTTCCACACAATTGCATGTTGTCATCATTAAGGCGTGTTCCAAGTTTTGAGGCAATGCATCGAGTAATAGCAGAGATAATATAAAGGTTAAGATTTTTACGTGTAACATGTACGTGTACTTGTAGCATTTTCCCACGTTGCAATGACGCTCGCTATAACCACACGTTATTGGTTTTCAACAAGTAGCAAAATCGCTATTTTACTTGTGAAATTGCAAATTTGAAACCCTTCTTGTGACGTGCAGTTATCGGGATTGTTCAACGATGCGTTGCTTAGCGCTTATTGAATTATTGTTGAAATCTTTACACGTACACGTTACACGTAAAAATATTAACCTTTATATTGCACCTTTTAAAGAATGTTCTAAGATAAAAGGGGCATAATTCAGAGAATAACCATGATAGAGTTAGGTCAATTGTCTAACAAATTCAGGAAGTGTTCCAAGTTTGAAAATGATACATGAGATAACACCAGAGATAGTGGAAAATGTCAAAGTTTTTGCACGACAAAGACGACGACAACGAGGGGTCTATGACGAAACCTCGACTTTTTCTCCGAAACAGCAGAGCTAAAGATTAATTTGAAACACAGATAATTAAAAGACATGTTAGTTTTACAAATCACAAATAGACGGAACCAGCGCATGAAAATCCGATACGAAATTCGGAAAATGTCGCAATGTCGTATCGCATTGCCTTGCGTCGCCCAGCGCACGACATGTAATAACGCGATACGATCTTGCTTAAACATCGTCACTTTACGATACAACACGCAACATTGCGATTCGTCGCGTGACGTTTGCTTGACGAAAATTAAGACTACGTCAAGATTACATTCTTACAAGTTCTCATTTTATAAAATTATATTGCATCTACCTATGATTGAACTAGGAAAATATCTATACTGACTTCCTATATAATGCAATACGACTTATAGGTCCATTATTGTTGCATCTTGTTTAAATTATGCTTTCCCGAGCAAAGGAGCGATTCCATGCATCAAAAATGCACGATACCGAGGAGCTAGAGATATTTTCAAGAGCTGAGAAATCGTGTAAATCCATTAGAGCTAACAGTAATAATAATTATTATAGTTTTCAGGATTTAACTTCACAACATAGTCATGCGTGCAAGACGTAGGAATGTGTCACATAATTATGTGAAAAATTCGTTGATACCTAGTTGTGGTTAGAAAATAGGCCTCGAAATTTTCACAGCACATTTTTGGCCATTTTCGTACGAAATTTTCACACGTATGTGAAGAACTCGTACGAAATTTTCACACGTGTGACGTTTTCGTTTGTGTGAAAATTTCGGTTCAACAAAGCGAGCCATCAACAGACCTGAGAACTTTATGTTTAAACGGCGATGGATCGAGTAGAAGTGTTTCGTTTTTGTATTTCAGAAACCATTTTGTTTTCATTAGCATGGAGATGTTGTTCATTATAGATACCGGATTGGCTGCTGCAAAATACTGTGTCACGAAGACTACTAATGTGTGTGTTGTTGTATCATTTTCGAGTCGTGTCTTGGTTTTATAAAACAATTGGAAAACAGACCAGCTTTTTAAATAATATAAATCACTCGACAAGTACAAAACGTCTCTATCAAGAACATGTTTCTGTTCATTTTCCATGTCAATTTCTCGCTCACTGATGAGTTCAAGAGCTACTGTATAATATTGCCGATACCAAATTTTTGTAGGAAATATACAATCTCCCATCGCGTTTCTGATCTTCCCGGATGAACACAGTACAGGTCTACACTCATGCTGAAACAGATGAACAATATAATTGAATACAGTTCTTAAAAACAAGTTCTCACAACAGTTCTCACATATTTACAACACAAATTAAAAAAAATTAAACCAACGTTTCAGCGAGTTTTTTATCAACGATCTGTTTTTGAGCGTCAATGGCTTAAGCGATGATATATGTTGTTTTGCTTTATATGATTTGAAAATATTGCGGTATTAACGAAAATGCATTGCGTTAACTTACTTTATAACTGTGAACTGCAGAAGGTTCATGTGATTGAAATTTAATCTGCGGTTTATATTAGCCTGTGGATTAGTATAACATAAATGATTCTGCCTCTACCTGGGAGAGAATCCGCACCGTCACGGCGGCAGCGTCTAGCCCTGCAATTCCGACGACGAAACCAATTATTCGTGATGTCCTAGGCCAAAGATCAGCAAACAAAAATTTAAGACTGGTATCCTGATTTAGTTTTATGATCTTTGGTCCTGGTATATATTGGCAACACTTAGCTCAGTGATATGTAGCATAATTACATAATTGTAAGTATAACTGGAAGATTACATTTCAGTTTCATTAATCAATCTAGGCAAATAAACTACATGTACTCAGCATTTGCAGAAAAAAACTCTTCTACTTTGTGCATTCAATTTTACGTTAAAGTAGGTCCAAAAACTTTGAGTTAGAGCCTTATCCATGAAATTGTGTTATTTACCTGTACAGCAAGATCTGAACATGGATTCCGGACCGTATCCTTTATCTATTAACGAATCATTAACTCTGCATATGTTTGATTTTGGGCAGAGCTTTGTGAGGAAAGCGGACATCTGCTCCGAAAGTCGAGTATTGTTTTAATGATCTGCATTTGAACGAGCAAAAAGTAGAAGAAATAGCAACAGCTTCATCGTGAAAAAGCTCTATGATACGTATATGGAATAAGTTCTGAAAATAAAAGAAATTAATAGCAATTACGTAATTGTATTTAAATAATATTGAGTAATCCTATGAGTATGCAGGAAATATAGACAATATACTACGAGACATGATACGTTGTTGGAAGGTACTATCATGAAACAGTTATTTGTTATGCCCCCCAAAAATTGGGAGGCATATAGAGTTGCACTCGTCCGTCCGTCTGTCTGTTCATTCGTCCACCCGTTCGTCTCCCAAATCTTGTAGCATCAACTCCTCATTTACTGCACGGCAGATTTCTTTCAAACTTGCACATATGATCAAGCAGGATGTGTAGATGGTCTTTAAGAAATCTGAGACAATTTTAGCAGACGAGTGTTATGGAGATTTGTGATAAATGTTGTTGAAGTAATTTCTGCAATTTGAAAATAGCTTTTTTAACTCGGGTAAGGAAATGCCATATCATGGTTGGTGATTTCAAATAGCAATAATTGTTCTTTAGAGTAAAATTATTGGCGACACAACTTTCAAAAAGTTGTTCTTACTTGATACCGATACACTTGATTAAACTGCCTACCTGCAATAAGTCATATTGTGTTCATCAAAATCTTTAACAAAGCTACCAGTTTTAGAATTACAAGTGAAAAATAAATCCTTTAAAGATCTATATATTTTATGGTAGCAATATAAAACAGATCCGCAGTAAAGGTTGCACAATGATCACCCATAAGGTCCTTACATGACAACTATAACTAAAAGTAACTTTATCTATTGTCAATAAAAACTATATTTGACTATTCAATTCCAAAAACTCTAAATGTACTTCGACCGACCCATGATCTTAGATTGTCCTGGATTAATACTGCTAAACATATAGAAAAGCATGTTAAATGTAACGAAATGTATATTACATTGACGCATACTGACCTAAACATAAGAGATAAAAAACGGAACTTTGAAAGCCACTGAATATGGCAAAATTAATATGAAACTATTGCCGACTCGGTTTGATTCATGGGCAGCAATGGAAATGCGTCACTACCAACACCCTTTACTAACAAATTGAACGTGTTGTATATTGTCTTAATGCACTAGTTACCGTCATTCTGATTAATAAACAAAATGCTTAAATTTTAATCAGAATAGTTTCAAATGTTGCAGATTTCCAGTCTTATTTCAAGCTCAGTATAACATTTCTTAACACATAAGCATTGCGTGCTCTTCGAAGCCCAGAACTGCACTGTCCGCGGATGTCTCAGCCTATTAGTAGTCGATTTGTTAGTGCTAGGCAACCAGAAAAAACATTTTTACATTCTTATGATCACGAGTCGTCCATTTTCAGTTGGAATCTTAAACGTACAAAATCCTTAATATAAAATATCTCATGAAATATTAATCAGAAATGAAAACAAATAATCGTTTGTTCAAAGGACATGTATTACTGCTGGGTTTTCTGATGTTTGTAAAGGTCCAATAAAAACACAGTACTTCGTGGTTCAAATATATTTTATCGCCCCAACATGTGTAGGTAATGACGGATAACATCCATTATGATGAAGGAAGATGACAAGCCCAGTGCCCAAGATCATAAAACGAAAATTGGAGACCAATCTCAAATCCCAACAGGAATGGTCGCCATTTCAGCCATCACTGATAAAATTCATTTGATGTTAAGATGACAAGTGTATGCCCACAGTCTCAAATCTCAAGCATCTGGTTGACTTAAATGGCGACGAATGGTCGCCTTTTCAGCCAACCAGATGCTTGAGATTTGAGACTGGTCTCCAATTTTAGGTTTATGATCTTGGGCCCTGAAATACAATATCGACACTTTCTTAGAAATATGACAATTTTAAAGAGAATAGAAAATTATCAGTCATTTCTATTTTTCTGGAAAACATATATTCACTCTTTAATAAAGATTGTTACCGCTGTTGAACGTTCAGCGGCAAAGTTGTTTGCCACTGGGGGCTTAAACCAGGTTCTAGGGTGCACCAACCTCACACAGGTTCTCATATTAACACACAAGTACAAGTTGTCTTGGTGAAATGACTCTAACTCACCCATCAGCTCAACAATGTTGCATTTAAAAGCACGCAAACATATAAAACATAAGAAGCTAATAGCATTGCAAAGCCAAATGGGTGGGTACAGTACTGTGAACGTTTAAGTTTACAAACGAAACGCACGATACACGGTATACGGACGCACGATACACGATAGACGGACGCACGATACACGATAGACGGACGCACTATTCACGATAGAAGCACTATAAAAGATACTGCCGATTCATATAATTTGTGTACGAGATTTCTAAAAATTTGAAAATGCTATCAAAATTACAATTGAATGGTTGAAATTAAATAATACGAATATGCATATGCGAGAAATTTTTCACGTTAGGCGGTAAAACTAAAAGACGCACGACGCACGATAAACGATATACGGACGCACGATACACGTTAGACGGACGCACGATACACGTTAGACGGACGGAAGATACACGATAGACGGACGCACGATAGACGCAAATTTTGTAACATTAAACGTTGACAGTAGTGAACTCAATCTTACCGAGACCAGATCACCTGGAATCAAATCAGTAAGAACACGATGACAGGGATGAAAGAAACTAATCGACCTTCTAGTTTCTTATTACCCCCATAAACCTTCATAAATTCTGAAACTCCTTTCATTTTAACATTTATAAAATGGTTTCATGAGTGTGTTCTTTAACAGGCAACGTTGTGAGTTGATAGGTGGGTTGAAAATAGTGAAATATATATGGCATATATACAACATAATTTATTCACATATACATATAAAACATAAAAAGCTAAAAGCATTGCAAAGCCAACGAGGTGGGTACTCAATCTTACCGAGACCAGATCACCTGGAGTCAAATCAGTATAAACACGATGACAGGGATGAAAGAAATCAATCGACCTTCTAGTTTCTTATACAAGATTACCCCCATAAACCATTATAAATTCTGAAACCCCTGTCACAGTCATTTTGACATTTAAAACATAATGGGTTACATGAGTGTGTTCTTTAACAGGCAACGTTGTGAGTTGATAAGTGGGTTGAAAAATAGTGAAATATGCATATCAGGAATCGCCACATTCACAAAACACAGCCTCCACACACAGCGAAAAAGAAGAGGGAAAGAGAACATGTTTATTTGGGTGAGTGGGGAGGGGTGTGAAAAATGACTGTACAATCAGTCCCTGAGGGATGAAACGATAACATTATTGATTGAAAGTACGGGAGACGTTTTTTTGGCCGCAACACAGCGCAGACAAAACTACTGTGATTATAAAAAAAAGTGAAATATGCATATCAGGAATCGCCACACTCACAAAACACAGCCTCCCCACGAAGCGAAAAAGAAGAGAGAAAGAGAGAGAGAGCATGTGAAGCTAATTCACCAAGACATCATTTACATGTTTGTGGTTTGTTTTCTGGCAAGTGTGAGATTTGTGCACCCTAAAAATAGCTTTAACTCATTGTTCTGTTTATGGTCAACTTTACCGTTTGGGATGGATCTTAAGTGGACTGTTTACTTGTATAAATATTGAGTTTTGCTGATTTTGGGCCTATGCGGCGTGGGCAATAATATGTATTTTCAAACCGAGCCTGCAATATTTTCATATTTGTCATGTTCGGTTGCTTTCAATCTTCCCTTTTCATTTATTTCTCATCACTTCAATACAGTTTACATTGTGAAAATAATATAAATAATATGAAAATAGTATTACATTAATATGTGTCGATAATAAAATACCTTCATTTTTTTTAAACTTTAACGATTTCAATGTACGACACTAGGAAACTGGCCATAGCTGTGTCAGGTCATGCCATTACTGAATTCTGATATATTGCCACTGGGGATAACGAGACCAGGCTCAAGAATGCACCAACTTTACACTTGTCCCAACGTGTTCTCTTACGGACAAACAAGTACAAGTTGTCTCGGTGAAATAAAATCGGTTTTAAAATACTGTCATACAAACTTTTTTATACTCCTTTACAATTTCGATGGCCGTACTTCAAGAAACCCCTAATGAAATGCTCAATAAACTCATCCAAAGACATATTGCCACTGGGGATGGCGAAACCAGGCTCTAGAGTGCACCAACGTTACACTTGTCCAAACAAATTCTCTTATGGACAAACAAGTACAAGTTGTCTCGGTGAAATAAAATCGGTTTTAAAATACTGTCATACTACCCTGTTACACTCACAAGTTCGATGGCCGTACTTGAGGAAAAACTTTTTTTTCTTTAGTTTTATTTATCGTCGCTACCGGAAGCCCATATGAGCGACGCCTTCAGAAGAGTGGTTTTTGGAGGATAGTGCAACATACAGAGGACTCTCCAATTCCAGAATCGTCCCTGGTTCTTTTAAGTGCCCGGTGTATAGCACTACACTGGACCTCGGTTTTACGTCTCTTCCGAAAGACAGTAATTTTAGTTGGAGTAGCGGGGGATCGAACCAGCGATCCCTGGTCTCAAAGGCAGACGCGCTAACCACTGAGCTAATGCTCCGCTCCTAAGGAAACTCCGAACCAAATTCATCCACAGAGTCCGATGATCAAAAGCTTTCACTCTAGTCACTTTGTTCAGCCATACAGACAGATCAAAGTCTGCATGCGAAATACTCTTAAAGCCGACACTGCGTATGAAGCACGTGGAACTTGTTTTTGTCGACGCAAGAATGAAAGAAAAAACATGTTTCGCTGGTATTTTATGCTTTCAATGCTTTGATTATATGCGTATGTTCATGAAGGTAAGAAGATTTCAAACAAGTTTGCCGTCTGCGAAACGTCAAAAGCTTATTTTTTTCAAGACGCAATCAGATGACAAGAAAGTGGTGCAGAATATTTTTATTAAATTCATTTTCGATTTTCAATAATGAAAGCATGAAAATAAACTCTCCAGCTAATCAGATGCCTGAGTTTATGTTAGTTTTATGATCTTCTGCCCAGAATCTATCTGCTATTTTATCGACGTTTGTTCACTAGATAACAAACAAGCGTGGTTATAAAAAAACAGCATTATACAGTATTATACAGTACAGTTTTCACTGACTTTATTGAAATCTATGGGGACCTCTATGTTTTTAGGTAAAATGTAGACGTTTAATCGAGTTTTATTCTCAAGTGTACAATATGCGCCGCCTTTACTGACAATTTAATCAAATGCTGTTATTTTTCGGCGTTAGCTGTCTAAGCTCACTTTTGACCTAGTTTTTCGACCAATGAAATGTTGTAAATAATACTCGTATTCTCTTATTATGCAGAGGGAAAATCAAATAAAGTATTTCGATTGGTAGCTATTTACACCAGAGGGGCATCTAGCAGGCTGGAGAGGTATCTAGTGGGATTTTAGTATTATGCAGCGGAAAAATCAAATAGATTAATTAGATTGGTTGTACGTGGGTGTTGTATTGGAGGAAAAACATACTTACGATTTAAGTAACCAGTTAAGTCAATATTGATGGCTTAAATACAATATTATATGGAATATTCTTGGGTGTCACTTGCATACAATACACGGTGTAAAACGAAAGAGAAGTGTATATATTTCTAGTTCTTACTGGTTCCTTTCTAGTTCCTTTTATACTGATTGTTAATTTCAAGTTCATATGACAAGGTCATTGTAGTGTAGTGGCTAACACTCTCGCCTCTCAAGCGGAGGCCCCGGGTTCAATACCCAGGACGGACACTTTTTTTAAACTTAATATACGTAAAATTTGGTAGATTTCGCTCTTGTAACAGGCTGTTATTATTTATATTTATTAAATTTCAAGGACATTAATTGATCTTGAATTCTCACTCTACACAAGGTATTTTATTGAAACTGAATATTTTGCTTCTTTAATTGACTTGTTATCACTGTATGAAATTGTTGCAACAGCTTCAACATTTTTTTTTTTGAAAGACACTTTCAATAAATTTATGAGTTGTCATGATTCGGTCGCCTAATCTCTAAGTCATACTAAGAAGGCAGGGAGGGTTCGTCAACAGCTATAAAAAATAAAATAAAATAACTAAACTGTGTCTGCTTTGCCTCTCTGTATTTCTTTCTTTCTTATATACATGTATATATAAATCTTTTCCATCAACGCCGTTTATCTTTTTTAAAGATATTTCTTGTTTAAACTTTGTTTTACTTGAACAAATTTGTTTCCTGATGATAATGTTTTTTCAACATTTGTATCCGCTAGAACTATAAAATGTTAATACAAAACGGTAAAATAATATCATTATTACATGTGTCACATGATATTTGTCAATGTCTGTTGGTAACGTTACTAATATTGGAAAGGGAAGTAACCGCCCTGCGGAGTTTGAGTTCGTAAAGCAGTTGTAGTTGTCTCGCTTTTCTAAGGAAATGCTATGTGTACTACTTCTAGCCCACTGCTAGCTTGGCACCCTGTTAGATGATTATATTTAAAAGCTTTTAATAATATGTTTTACTTTTTCATTTTTAGTTTATTTACTGATACTCGTCGAACCCTATCCTATGTTCTAAGAGCTAAAGAAAGCTAAAAAAAAAAACAGAAAAAAGTGCCTGTCAGAGTTAATTTTCTTGGTATAATTTTTGGACGAATGGAAAACATATAATAGAACCTATGGACGGGAGCCAGTCTAGCCTACTACTCTTAAGTATATTCAAATTTCGTCTTGACTACAAGGCCTAATAAAACAAAACACATATAATCTCATTTTAATGGAAATACATCTGATATATGAACAAGTACTGAACTGGTTTTGAGATTGGCGATGGATCTAGAAAATATAACAAGTAAGGTGCATTTATTCACATAGTATGGACGGCAGCCATGCCTAAACGATAGTATCAATACTAAAATTTACCAGAATTTTGTCGAAACACATTGAATCTTTTCAGGAAATGATCTTCACACATTCAAAGATAAATACTTCTACACTTAACCAATGTTTTTACTACAGCGATCATGTTATTATAATTTTACACCGTGGATTCAAAGTACATTCTTCAAACTTGAAACATTCTAAAATATTAATACATCGTTTTCAATTATTTATGTGAAATAGCCATTATATTTCTGAATCCACATGAAATACTCCAGAACGCACATAATGCACCTGCATGGTTGAACCATTATTTTCTAAATTTTTCGGGTTTGGTGGAGTTATGGCCCAAGACCCCTCTAGCACAATTATAAATCCAAGTGAATAAATGGGGAGCTACGTCGATCCCTGATAGGTCTGAAATTGCAAAACCAGTTAATGACGCAAATGTGAAAAAAAATCGACAATACATTTGCAATCATTTGTGGGTTTGCTTCAACGCCGATACGTGCATAAATTTACTTCTTTTTACGACGCCGGCCGGAACGCCAACTATCATTTGTCAAAAACCTTCTCGGCGTTAGCGGTTCTTCTTGTTCTATTTTAATGGCTACAATTCATTTACTGATATATTATGGTCATGCGTAGGGGTTAGTACAAGAGATTCCTATGTTATAGTAATTTACCTATGTGGTAGTAATTTACCTATGTGATAACAATTTACCTATGTGATAGTATTTTACCTATGTGATAGTAATTTACATATTCTCGATTTCGAAATTACCTCTTTATCCCGTTTTCCGGTACCGATCGTTCTTCGGTCAGGGGGGTTGCCGAGAATGGCATTGTAAAGAGCTATGGAGAAAAAAGTGTTTTACAACGGTAAATGTTTAAATTAGCGAAAACTTTTAAATGTTTTTATTTTTTTATTTCATTTAGCAATATATTGTAACTAGTCATAAAAATTATCTAATGCTGGGACTTAAATGTAAATGTAAAATTTTCTCGTCCTTTAAAAGATTCAACCTTTACGGACATAGCAATTTACCTATGTGATAGTATTTTACCTATGTGATAATAATTTACCTATGTGACAGTAATTTACCTATGTTATAGTATTTTACCTATGTGATAATAATTTACCTATGTGATAGTAGTTTACCTATGTGATAGTATTTTACCTATGTGGTAATAATTTACCTATGTGATAGTACTTGTATTCAGCATAAGATTAAGTGACGTTAACATGTATCTTTATTCTAAATATTTACACATCAAATTCGTCCTCTACGATGAAATCTTATTCATCTAACGAATCATAATTTCTGATGGTGAACAGTGTGACGTAATAATTTGAAAGGCGTGGCTATAGTAGAACCCTTAACAATTTATTGAACGTTGCACAATATTTTGATGTGTGACGTAGCCGAGCATGCACGTTTTGCCACGAGTTGCTGCGAAAAAGCCGTTATATCACAAATTTTTCTAATAATTTCTGTATTACAGAGAGTCTTTATGCGTGTAAATATAAGGATTTAATCGATAATTGATGGTTTTCATTTGGGTATGAAAAACAGTTGGAATGTTTAAAGTACGCCTTCGGGCTTCACACACTTTAAACAACCCAACTGTTTTCCATACCCAAATGAAAACCATCAAATAACGATTCAATCCTTAAATCAAACTGAATCAAGTCATCTTAACAAAGTTGCAGACAAAAACACGTGCTATCATGCATGCGATGATCTGAAAGTGTTTACTGCCAACATAAATTAAAATTGAATCTTTAAAAAAATAAGATGGCGGGAAAAGAGAGAATGTGACAATTTTCATAGGTATTTTATTATAAAATAAATTCAGGAACATCAACTAGTGTACGTCATGCATTTATTTACATCTAGATTTCAGTTGTGAAATTTGATGGTGTTAATCGAGTTAAAATATATATTTAAGTTAACAAAATTCGTGGTGTAAATAAATATTGTCTTTTGAGCAAATTACACTCTCGTTCATTCATGTTTTAATAATCTTCAAATCGGATAAAATAATGTTTTGACAGCGCACTTGGCAACACGTGTGTTTTTGTTTACATCTTATCAATGCTGTAAGCGGCGAGCGGTCACGTGACATTTCGATGAGACATCTCAGTTTCTCGCCGGAAGCAACTATTTTGCAAATTTCTCTACAAAAATGAAAGAACCTGCTCATATTTTTGATCCACAAAATAAAGTGGATCAAAAGATTGGATATTATGTATTTTTAGGAAGTATAGTTTCTTTTGGGATCGTTAATGTGATTGTTTCTTACATCGGACCTCCCAAAATTGTGAAAGGCGACCCATGGCGATGGAATAATTTGTTTATTTCATGGATTCATGCGGCTATATGCGGGAGCTGGGATGTTCTATGGTCTGTACCGTTTTATACTATGAATTACTGTTAAAAATCTGTTGAATAATGGCGATTTTAACCAATTTAAGGCCATGTGAAATTTTAATTGCGCCGCTTATATCATGTACTAAACTATATTTGTCAGCTGAAATGAAGCTGCACATTTCGCCCAGAAACAATAGGCTGGATGCTGAAGTGTGTGATAAAATAAACCAGATAGCTCATAAATATTTGGTGCTGACCTGGATAATGGTCCCAATATTTGTAGTCTCCAAATCGGCTATAGGTCTGGTTACCGGACCCCCTATACTATTCAGACTAGATCATAGATGTCCAAAAAGCAGTTCTAAGAAAGAGATGCTAATGGATATACTAGGCTTGTTCATTGTAAAAACAAAAATTAGGTCATTGTGTCTACAACGTGTTATGAAAACATCTTGAGACATAGCGTGGAATGGCTTAATTAATTTATACACCAGTTGGAAATTAAATAGGTTACAAATTAGCAATTAAAATGTGTATGGCAGGCTGCACTATTTCACTTTTTAATGTAAATATGTTTCCTTTTGCGCAACAAAGCAATTATAAACAAAAAAACATTGACAGTGTAAAAATATAGTATTCTTTTTTCCTCATTGCAACAAGAAAAAACAGACTAAGAGAGTTGTCTGTTAATCAGATAAGTCAGCACTGCAGTCACCAGCAGTATTAGCCCAAGATTGAATGGGACGGGTGGTCCAGTGGTAACGTGCTGGTCTACCAATCTGGAGGTCTTGAGTTTGAAACCCGAACACGGCACTGGAAATTCTGAAAAACACCTAGGAGTGTTTCCAACCCAACTAAGTACTGGTTCACTCCCAGGAAGAAGGATTTCAGTGTGTGTATCAGTGCTATGCACCGGGCCATTAAAGAACCACAGGGTCTCTTCAGAAAGAGCTAGGGTATCGCACCCAGATTCCCTATATATAAAAATCTGTCTCTCAATATGTATCTGCATCTGTCAGATGTAATTGTATATATGCGTAAATACTCAGTGTTTGGTGGCATTGCGTGTGTAAATATTGGGTGGTGGGGTTGATGTAAAAACTGAATGGTAATTATATAAACATGATGGTGGTAACAAAGTACGCTGTATGCAGCGGTTCTCCTATAAAGGAGGGAAAGATAGAACAAAAAGATGAAGAAGAATATGGCAGTTAGGTCAATGATACAGGTCTGCCATAGCCCTTGAATAAAATAAATATTTCAGGTGAAGAACTTTCCTGCTTCCTGCATCAAATAAGAATCCTTTAACCTTTACCTGCATAGATACACCTTTATTGCTAGGGAGAACAGTTTAGATCCAGATCAGCTGGCACAACCATGTTGTCTGATTAGGATCTTAATTGTTTGCTTTTTTATTCATTAGGTTATTCCTGACCAGTGCAGATCCTGATCAGATGTGCCGGCTGATCTGGATCTACACTGGTTGCACTTGCGTAAAAATGCGTGTATATCAAGGAAAGTGTTAAATTTTATACAATTTTTCTACTTTCAGTTTGATCTTGTATGGTCATGACATGCTGAACGATCTGGTCCATCACATCAACTATTTCACATATCTCATGGTTGCTTTCTCTGCAGGTAACACCAGGACCCAAGATCATAAAACTAAGTTTGGAGATCAGTCTCAAATCTCAAGCATCTGATTGGCTGAAATGGCGGCCAGTCACCATTTCAGCCAATCAGATACTTGAGATTTGAGACTGATCTCCTGCATCAATTTAGTTTTATGATCTTGGGCCCAGTTTTCTTTTTAGTGTCAACTGGCAGGGGCGGATCCACTGGGCTCTCACTAGACTTGCAAATCAGGGAGAAGTTTTGTCATAATTTTACTGAATTATGGAGAAGTTTGCAGTCAACAGCATTCTTTCCTTATATAGTCTATACAAAATGACTTCTCCAATAGCTCAAAAGAAGGGAGAAGTCAGGTCACTTTTGGGAGACCACTTCTCCCAAGTCTCCCTCTAGTTTGAGTCCTGACCCAGAGGGGGTTCAGTGGGGATGCTCAAACCCCTTTTTGGGCAGCAATATTTAATATGCATGTAAATTTTGGCCAAAATGTTGGAAATTATCATTTAACCCTTTCCTCCAAATATATGCATTTTTATGCATGTGCGACCAGTGTAGATCCAGATCAGCTGGCGCATCCGTGCCGTCTGATCAAGATCTGCACTGGTCACATTTTGGTCAGATATAACCTAACAAATCAAAAAGCTAACAGGAGTGCTGTCTGATCTGGATCTACACTGTTTGCCCATGCAAAAAAGGTGTGTATATAGAGGAAAGGGTTAACGATACTGTCCAAAATGAACTCCCTTCATTAATACAAATCTGTTATGTATATATTCTCTTTATTTCCATATAGTGATTAACATGGCATATACATATGAATACAGATGTTCGAAGAAAGACGTGCATACATATTACAAATGGCAAAGATGAAACACATGCGTACATATCACAAATGATGCTAATGAAAATACAACAACAAAAAACAACAGCATGAAAATGAGTTTACAACACATATTCACAAAAGAAGATATGCACTTATATTATGAATGCTTACAAACATGACAATGGGTACAACACATATTTGCAACACATGGAAAAGAACGTTGATACAACGTAAAATAACTGGCGACATAAACAATTTGATTTAGTTGTTAATGTAATGAGGATTTTACAGTATTACACTATGTGCTGGCTGATCAGCATCTACACTGGTCGCACATGCCACAAGACCCATAAATATAAAGAGTAAAGAGATCATTCTTTAGCCCTTTCCTCCATAGATACACCTTTATTGCGTGGGCCAACAGTTTAGATCCAGATCAGCCGGCACATCCTTGCCGTCTGATCAGGATCTGAACTGTTCACTTTTTGATTTGTTAGGTTATTTCTTACCAAAATGCGACCAGTGCAGATCCTGATCAGATAGTACAGATGTGCCGGCTGATCTGGATCTACACTGGTCGCACATGCATGTATCTATGGAGGAAAGGGTAATGACACAGGCGAACAGTGTAGACCCAGATCAGATCAAAGTTTTTCTCTTGCTGTTTAAATGAAAAAAACTAAACTGATACGTGTACTGATGTTTCATTTAATTTCACAGAGCTTAATTTTCAGGCATATACTGCAGATGACATTTTCAGGCAGTTGCATGATTCTTATAGGATATTCAGGGATTCAGTAACTTTTGAAAATGTGAAAAACTTGTTGGGAAATTTCAAGTGGTCAAAATCAGATCGTCTTGAGTCATATCTTGAAACTTCTTACTTATAAAGTGACTTTAAAGTTGTTTGAACTTTATTTTCATAATTATATTTACGTGGGTCAAGTAAGTGTCAACTTCATGCAAAATCCACAATATTCATCTTTATTCTTGCAAAATTTGACCGCCTTTTTAAATTCTTGTGAATCAAAATGACACCAAGCTCAGAATCAGGAGAGGTCATAAGTGGAAAAAATCAAATATCAATTGAAATTCCTGATATTTTACTTTTTGTATTCATTTGGGTTTGATTTCCATCACACTGCCTTGTGTGATATATGCGAAAATTAAACCACAAAGTCACAACATACAAATTCCACTCATGATGATTACATCCTTTTTTTATCTTAAGAAAAGCATGAGTTTATTGGTTTTATATTGATAATGATAGCAGAATTTGTTTGTTTTACATGTAGGTCAGTACAAAGTTTTATCAGCAGTTTTTTTAGCTTTGTGATTAGGCTAATACTTTGAGGACTTAATTGTTTTTAAAAAAAAAAGTAATATACTGTGGTATCATATAATTTTGGGTGGTTTTAATTCTTTCCTCCATAGATACACCTTTATTGTGTGTGCGATCAGTTTTGATCCAGATCAGCCGGCACATCTGTGCCGTCTGATCAGGATCTGCACTGTTCGCTAGATGATTTATTACTATTAGGTTAATTCTGACCAAAAAGCAACCAGTACAGATCCTGATCAGACGGCTGCTCTTGGGGAAAGTGCACAAATCAAACTGAAGAGCTATAGATCTGCACAAATTTATCGTCGGCCTTATATCAAAATCTTGTGTGAGGTTTTGAACTTCTGAAATACCCATCAATAAGAATACCTTATTTTGACACATGACTATCTTTTGTCTTTCCCATTGGCATAGAGTGTGTGATTTTGACAGATTTTACATTAGTTTTTCTGTATTCTCACGTTAAAATAACACAAAACTGTATTGATTGAAAACCCCACAGACCCAACCTCAATCTTAGCTTGAGGTAATTTTGATGCAGGGTTTAGAAAAGAGGTCAAAATTAAAGTAAATCTTGTATCTTCTGCATACATGCATGTATTAGAGATAGGCCCTCAGAAGATCCATATATGTAGTATTATTTGTTATTGCAGGTTATTTTGTCTATGATTTCTTGGACCTGATGTTCAACAAGAAGATTTTATCTAACTGGGAAGTCACGCTACATCATATAGCGGTAAGTCACATTTTATCATGTAGTAGTAAGTCATGCTTTATCGTGTAGTGGCAAGTTATGCTTCATCATATAGTGGTTCGACATTTTGTATCATTATATTACTATAATAGTCACGCTTTATCATATACAATGCGGTAGCGGTAAGTCACACTTTATCATAGAGTGGGAAGTCAGGCTTTATCATAGAGTGGGAAGTAACACTTCATCATAGAGTGGGAAGCCAGTTCAAGTAACGCTTTACCATAGAGTACTCATTCACGCTTTATCGTATACTGGTAAGTCACACTTTATCATAAAGTGGTAAGTCATGCACTGCAGTAAGTCACGATTTATCATAAAGCAGTAAGCCACATTTCATCATAGTTGTTAGTCACGCATTATCATAGTGGTAAGTCACGCTTTATCTTATAGCAGTAAGTCACATTTTATCATTAAGTGGTAAGTCATGCGCTGCAGTAAGTCACATTTTATCATAAAGCAGTAAGTCACATTGCATCATGGTGGTAAGTCATGCCTTATTATATAGCAGTAAGTCATCTTTTTACCACTGCAAAGTCACGCTTTATCAAATAGCAGTAAGTCACAACTTGTCTGTTAACGACCTGAGTAATGATTTTATGTGCCATCAGTGACATAATTGATCGATGTATTGCACAGTGTATAGAAGTACAGGAGGTTAAAGCAGTGCAAATCATATTTTATTATCAGATAAAGTTAAAACAGACCCTGAGTTTATTAAATTTAGTAAGTTGTTTTTTTTATTATTATTATAATATTGGATTCCAAATGATATTATACTCAACAAAAAAAGAAACCTGACACTGTTACTTTGAATAAGTATGAGGTGCATATTCAAAATCTATATATTTTTGCACCATCCAAAAGAAAATAACCACTGAATCACTTGTTTCATGCACCAAAAATATCAAAATGCATAATTAAGTTCAAAACATGCACAATTTTTATTACATACCACAATTCAATTAGCTTTAAATCTGATTCCAGGAAAATACACCAAATATATAGTGTCAGGTTTCTATTTTTGTTGAGTATAGATATTAAATATTGATTAACTCTTAAGTACTTGGTGAGTACCGTAGAACTGTTTCCCTACAAAATAACTGAGGATGTTTTGGGTGTTTATAAGAGGTGGGTGCATTTAAAAGGAATCTTTTGGTATGCATCATCTTACAGTGTTTTGATACATGTAACTCTACAAAATTATTTACTGTTTTTCAGGTGACGTCCATGTTCTGGTACAATTTCCATTGCAGAATGTGCATCGGGTACAACGTTGTAGCGCTGATGGCAGAGATTAACAGTTTCTTCTTACATTCCCGTAAACTGCTTCACATGTTGAAATTCGAGTTCAATAACGCGTTCTATCGTTTAGTGTGTATGATTAACCTAGTGACATTTTTCTTCTGTCGTGGATGGTCGTTATTTCGAATCACATATGGAATGTTTATCGACTATCACTTGGTATCAGAGTTTTATTTCTATTGTTTAAGTGGTTCGATGTTTGTAATGAACGCGATAAATCCCGTCTTGTTCTGGAGACTTCTCCGTAATGATCTGTTGAGAAATTTGAAGAAATCCTCGACCAAACCAAAACCGATGCACGTGAACGGAAATAATAACCACAGTCATGAAAATTCACATATAAAGGCAAATTAGTGGTAAGAAAAACAATTTTTTGTATTGATTGTTTTGTGTGTTTTTTATCACTTAAGCAAAATTACATTTTTTGATAGATCTAGTTTTATATTTGTACATAAAATGTATATTTTATTTATCTTGTACAATTGTATTTGTAAATAACGTACATTTGATTGTTGTGTACGTGTAGTAGCTGACAAATGTAGCTTGCAGTAAATTAAGTGTTTACAACATTTTTGCTTATTGTGGTATTATTATATTTCACAGAGGTTTAATTTTTTGCAAACGTATTTTGGTTACGTTTGCCAATTTCTTGATTTTCAGTACTGTATTTCGTGCTAGAAAAAGTGGGCAATTTCAAATCCTAGCGAAATCAAACCAAACCATGGATTGTCTTTTTTTGTGAGAATAAAGTGCACAAATTTATGTTCACATGAAAATGTCATTTATGTCTATTTACGAAATTTGATCACTGTGAAATTTTACCCTTTCCTCCATATACACACCTTTATGGCATGGGCGAACAGTGTACATCCAGATCAGCTGGCACAGCCATGCAGTCTGATCAGGATCTGCACAGATCTCTTTTTGATTTATTAGGTTATTTCTGACCAAAAAGCAACCAGTGCAGATCCTGATGTGCTGGCTGATCTGGATCTACACAGGTTGGACATGCGTAAAATGCGTATATAAGAAGGAATGGATAATGATAGATGTTTTTACAATAGTTATGAAGTTGGTCTTTGCTTCAGATATTTTCCTTTATATTATATTGTACTTTATAATACTGAAGGGTATTTTGAGAAGTGTAGCTATTAAATATACCTCTTTCAGATATTGCAATTTTTGATGATTTTATTTTTAAACAAAAGACTTGAAAATGTTATGTCATACCTTTAACTATTGTACCATTTAAAAGTAACTTATAACCACACAGTTAGTAATTTCCAAATAGACCTACATTTTCATTAAGCTTGGATTGTTTTGCAGAAATTTAGAGGGAGAAACATGTTTGTAAATTTAGCTATATATTTTTACTACAAAATCATTTTGAATCTGAAGCTCTGTTTAATTTAGTTGTCTAAAATTTTTATTATACATGTACCAAATTGAAATTTGGTACACCTGGGCCCAAGATTATTAAACTGAGATTGATGACCAGTCTCAGATCTCAAACATATGATTGGCTGAAATTGAAACAAGTTGGCATTTCAGCCAATCAGATGTTTGAGATTTAAGACTGGTCTCCAGTTTTGGTTTAATGATCTTAGGCACTGACAAATGTACACTATGCTTGAGGCATCAGGTTAAATTTACTTTCTAATCTCAACAGCTGTAGGATCTGAGTGTTTTTTTACCCATTACTTCATAAGATAAGACTTATCACATTTTTGAGAAGTGTAGCTAGATTAGCCTGCACATCTGAAGACTAGAGGTCTGTTACCCTTTAACTCCTTAGATCTGTATCCAAGGTGATAAAACTGAGCATGAAAACCAGTCTCAAATCTCAAGCATCTGATTGGCTGAAATGGCGACCAGTCGCCATTTCAGCCAATCAGATACTTGAGATTTGAGACTGGTCTCCAACCTCGTTTTTATAGCCAGCATCCATGGCTTATCAGATAGACAAAGAGAATCTATCATTGGTATTCGGCGAAGATCAAGGTATCTCAACCCGAGGGTAATGCTTTCCAGACGGAAACGAGGCTGTGCCGAGTTTCCGTCTGGAAAGCATTGCCCGAGGGTTGGGATACCGCGATCTTCGCCAAATACCAATGATTGATTATTTTTCTCACTTACTTCTTGAAGATTTAAACAAAGTTCTTTAAAATTAAAAAAAAAACGCAAACTTTTAGAGAACTATTTCTTTTGCGTAACTTCCAGTAGGAACGGTAAATCAGCCACGAATACAAAGTCCTGTCAAAGTTTATCAACCCTAACATGTAGGCCTTCAACAATATCGTTACAAATAAAAGAAAGGAAAAGAATCGTTTTTGCATTGAATGAAAACAGCCTGTTTATCCTTTGAAAACGGATCTGCGATTTTTAAGGTTATTCGTGATTTAAATTGAATTGTACATACCAGTTGAAATATCCCGATTAAACAGCAGTATATTTTCTATTTTATTCTCCATTCACTTTCTTCATAGATCTATCCTGATGTTTAACGAAGCTCGCAACAGCGGTATAAGAATGAAACACTCTAAAAAAATTAGCATTTTCAGACTCATACCACAATAAACACTTCCAAGTTCCAGCGTTGAGAATTTAGCAACCTCCGAGTGGATACTTTCCAAATGATTTTTGAAATAAATCCTGATAAAACAAAATCAACAGCTTGCTCTGTTTGAAAAAGTAAACATTCGTTTAATTACGTCACATAATGAACTTAAATGACGTAGTAATAAGCATCATGACGTAGGCTAAATCAATAATGAAAGTGCTCAATTAATACGGTGCGCAATAATACGAAAGTACGCGAGCACGCGGAGTGTTAGATAAGGCCATGCGAGATAAGGAAATCTCACACGGCTAAAAATAGAGATTTTTCTGTCTAGTAAGTGAGAAAAACATTGTAGATCCAGATAAGTCATCGCATCAGGATCAACACGGTTTGCTATTGGATTTATTTTGCTATTTTTGATCAAGAAGCAAACAATGTAGATCCAGACAAAATGGCACAGATGTGTAATCCAATCAGGATTTGAAATGGTTACCCTGACAATGAAAGGCATACTTATGGAGTTAAGACTTAAATCCCATTATTGCCATGATTAGAATAATTCAGAATGCACTAAGTTTGATGACAATATTGAAAATTATGTAACTTAAGTGTCACCTTTTTATTTATATTGTTTCTTGCATAACTGATGTCATTCATAGTTGGTGAAATCTCCTGCACTGGCTCATGACTTTAAACCATAAACTGAAGACCAGTCTTAAATCTCAAGCATTTGATAGGCTGAAATGGAGACTTGTCTCCATTTCAGCCAATCAGATGCTTGAGATTTGACTGGTCTTTAGTCTAAGTTTTATTATCTTGGGCCCTGGTTTATGACTTGTAAATGATAAATATGCTCAGTTTTGTTGCTTGAATTTGTTTGATATTGTAACTTACAATGTACCATATTCTGTAGAATGCCCATTGTAATAAAATATATATTGGTCATAATAGTGATTAGAGTGTTACTTTTTTACAAATTTGGTGGAAGAATATTCTCTTATATCGGTGCTTTGTAGCTTCTATTTTTAAAGTGCTTCATTTTTCACTTGCACAACTATAAAAAAATAAATTCAGGAAATAAACTGTCATCTTTAATCAAAAGTGATCCTTATTTATAGAGTGAGCATTGAATTCAAAACTGTACTATTTTGTTTTTTTTTATAATTTAAGAATTTTGAGGGCTTGATGCAGTACTGGTCCAACATATACAAAACTTTGAAGGACACAGGCTTGATTTGCACCAAGACCTCAATTTATTCTAGATGTTCTTGGTTTAACCATAACACTGAAAAAAATTGAAATCATTTGTTATAAGGGTTTGGTACATCCCACCATGTTTTGAAGAATTAAATTGAGACGTAGTAAAAATGAATTTCTTTCAAGTAACGTCATTTTGGATAGGATTTTAAATTACGGAATTTTGTTCTACGAGTAACGTCTAAAACTTTTGTAAACACACTTTTTTAAAGTGTTTTCATTTAAAACTAAATTCACAAAATTTAATGTGATTTCTGTAAAAAAAAATGTTGAATGGGGGAGAAATATTGCATAATAACTTGCGTGTAAATATAGATGTTGTGTATTCCATCATGCTAGTTGAAATGATGCAGGTCAAAACAAAGTTTTCTTATTAAGTTATAATGGAGCATTGGTGTTTCTTATAAATTCTGTATTAATGAGCATACTTTTGTGTGTAAATATAAGGATTGCATGGATATTTGATTATTTTGATTTGGGTATGAAAACCAGTTGGATCGTTTAAAGTACACATGAAGCCCTTTGGGCATCACACACTTTAAACAACCCAACTGTTTTCCATACCCAAATGAAAACAAATCAAATATCAATTAAATCCTTAATTAATAGAGCATTGGTGTTTAGGCATTAAACAAAATTTTTGTGAGACTTGCAAACACTAACCTTTAACCCATTACTCCGTATATACATTTTATTCTGTTTTTGACAAGTGTAGATCAAGATCAGCTAGCACATTGCTGCCGTCTGATCAGGATCTGCACTGTTTGATTTTAAGTCAGAAATAACCGAATAAAAAAAAAGCAAACTGCAGATCCTGATCTGATTGCACGTATGTGCCATCGGATCTGGATCTACACTGTTCACCCATGCCATAAGTGTATGTATGGAGGAAAGAGTTAAATAGTGATCGTTAGTTGGAAAATACATGATGACAGTATGTTGTAATGTTTGTGTAATTAAGAAAATGGAAGAGGATATAATATCATTGTGAAATTTTTTTTCTGTTTATTGTTCATGTCATATTTAGTGGGTTTTTTATTCATCATGATATTTACTTGACTTATCATCACTTCGTTTCTTGGATAAATATGTTTCTGTAAAAACTCATTGAGAATTTTCATGGTTATTAGTGTATTCTTAAAAAATCATTTATACAGTTTTCTATTTGGCCTTATTTATACTTATATATTAATAAGTTGCAGCTACACTTATATCTGTAATATTGTCAAACAGTTGATAACCTTAGATATAAGAATGCAAGTGTCATTGTTTATGCTACTTATAATCAAACTCTACTAAATGTTGATGCTATACCATTGTAATAGACTTACAAAAAAGATAACAAAGTTCATATTGCTTATGAAGTTTCGGGAATTTATTTATTCTTTAAACTGATTCTATCTGTTAATCACACTCAAAGTTAAATATGTAAAAGTTTAAATCCATATCAGTTTGCACATCTGTGCCACAGCTTTTCATCTTTATATATCAGAGGTCTGTAAAAGTCCACTTCCCAATTCAAAAATATAGTATTTTTTCCCAACTGTGGCAGAGACTTTTCTTAAAATGCTAGGTAAAATGTCCAAAAATGGATCAAAATCGTGTGAGGGGAGTTTGAAAATTGATGTCAGAAAAATACAGTGCTTTTAAAAATCAATCTTAGCTTGAAATTACTCATTACAATTCAAATTAATAAACTAATACCCATTTTCAAAATTTTTTTTTTATGAATCGTGTTTTCCCAAAATAAACAATTATCACACGAAAATTTCCCAATTTGAAAGGCCAGGGTCTCTTCCCAAATTTCTGATGAAAAGCCCTGTGTGCAGTTCAGTCAATAAGGGTCTTCTCTGCTTTATGAGAAATAAAATGGATTTACATAAATAGTAACTTTTGTAAAGGGAAGAAAATGCTGTACGGAGTTTAAATTTTATTTATTCTAAGGTTACTTCCCTTGAACGTATATAGCACACCATTATAGCTTTATTTGAGGTTAGGTACAACATGCCATTCTTGCTTTAATTGAGGTTAGGTACATCATGTGATTCTTGATTTGAGGTTCGGTCTAATTTCTACAATTTTGACAGCGGCAATCATTTAAAAGGTACTTTTTGTGAGGGAAGAAACTCAAATGATACAGAGAAAGAAAAAGATGACTGTTTAAATTTTGTGAAAACTTACTAACAAAACATTGTTTCTGATTCATGCAAAGATAACAGGCATTTGTTTTACTTATACTGTTAATAAATGCTCATAAATTTGAACTGCTGTGCAGTCCATGTAACACCTTTGCATATGTTACTGGAGACAAGTCTCAAATCTCAAGCATCTGTCAGTTTCAGATCTCAAGCATATGATTCTACTTTCTGTTTCAACCAATCAGATACTTGAGATCTGAGACTGGTGGTGTTCTCAGTTGTTTTTTTTTATCTTTGGGCCGTTTTTCTTTGCATTTTTGTTCATCAAAAAGTTATACAATGAAGCCTTTCATAGTTTTAATCAGTATTTATGAAAATACTTAGAAATTGTCTTTGAGCATGGCAGTCATTAAATTTCATACAGTGCATCTATAATGAGTAAAAACAAAACTTTAGTGCCAGCATATATGACCTGGGATTTTTTGCTCTAACATACAAGTTGTGGTCACTGTCATCATGGTTTTAAGTATTTGTTTACTCCAATTAAACTCATCACTCTCTCTTTATAGTTTTTATTGCACAAACATACAGTGTAGATCCAGATCGATCAGGGCTGAAGGTTATAAAGCTGAGATTGTAAACCAGTCTCAAATCTCAAGCATCTGATTGGCTGAAATGGCGACTGGTCTCCATTTCAGCCAATCAGATGCTTGAGATTTGAGACTGGTTTCCATGCTCAGTTTTATAACCTTGGGCACAGCACATCCATGTCACCTGATCAGAATCTTCACTGTAAGCTTCTTGGTCCAAAATAACCTAAGGATTCAAAAAGCAAACAACAGCTCTTTATTTTATGCTTTCTAGTGAATTATAGAATTTTCCCGGTGAAATAAAACTAGTATTTAACTGTTTTCAAACAGTGGAATACCATTTTTGTTTTCACTGCATTTTTCACACTGGTGCCCAAATGCACATGACATTCCGAATGAGAACATTGAGAAAACTTGCTAAAATTTGGGTATATGACGTCATGACGTCACGTCATAATCAAACGTTTTTTGGCAACATTTCATGCAATTTTTATGTCAATTTCACACAAATTGTGCACTTAAAGCATAAAATTAAAAAAAAAATTTGGTTTTACCAATGAAAGATAGAATTACATTTCACTGGTGAACTCCGGAATTATGTATTTCCATTCGTGGCTTTGCCACTTGTAAAAATATGAGTTCCGAAGCTCACTCGTTGAAATATATATGCTCTTTATCAAGTTTATATACTTCTTTTTTTTGGCTCTTTATCAAGTTTAAAATCTTCTAATTTTTTGCTCTTTATCAAGTCTACCGTATTCACTTCTTATTTTTGGCTCTTTATCAAGTTTATAAACTTAGAATTTTCTGCTCTTTATCAAGTTTATATACTTGTTATTTTTGGCTTTTGATCAAGTTTAAAATCTTCGAATTTTTTGCTATTTATCAAGTCTATACACTTCTTATTTTTGGCTTTTTTAGCTCACCTGTCACATAGTGACAGGGTGAGCTTTTGTGATCACCCTTTGTCCGGTGTCCGGCGTCCGTCCATCGTCCGTTCACAATTGTTGTCCGCACTAGCGGTCATAATTTTTATCTGATCTTCTTCAAACTTGGTCAGAATGTTTATCGCATTGATATCTAGATCAAGTTCGAAACTGGGTTATGTGACCTTGAAATCTAGGTCACTAGGTCAAATTATAGAAAAATCTTGTCCGCACTCTAGCAGTCTCAAATTTGGTGTGATCTTCTTTAAACTTGGTCAGAATGTTTATCTTAATGATATCTAGATCAAGTTCGTACCTGGGTCATGTGACCCTTTAAACTAGTAGGTCAATTTAAAGTAAAAGCTTGTCTGCACTGTAGAGGTCTTAATTTTGGTCAGATCTTTCTGAAACTTTGTCAGAGTGTTTATCTCATTGATGTCTAGATCAAGTTTAAAACATTGTCATGTGACCTTGAAATCTAGGTCACTAGGTCAAATTATATAAAAATCTTGTCTGCACTCTAGCGGTCTTCATTTTGGTGCAATCTTCTTTAAACTTGGTCAGAATGTTTATCTCAATGATATCTAGATCAAGTTCGTAACTGGGTCATGTGACCCTTAAAATTAGGTCAGTAGGCCAAATTAAAGAAAAAGCTTGTCTGCACTCTAGAAGTCTTAATTTTGGATGGATCTTCTTCAAGCTTGGTCAGAAAGTATATTTCGATGATATCGAGGTCAAGTTTGAAACTGGGTCATGTGACCTTGAAATCTAGGTCACTAGGTCAAATTATATAAAAATCTTGTCTGCACTCTAGCGGTCTTAATTTTGGTCCGATCTTCTTCAAACTTGGTCAGAATGTTTATCTTAATGATATCTAGGTCAAGTTTGACAGGTGAGCGATTTAGGGCCAATTGGCCCTCCTGTATTAAGTTGAAAAACTTCTTAATTTTGCTCTTTATCAAGTTTATATACTTCTTATTTTTGGCTTTTTATCAAGTTTATAACCTTCTAATTTTTTGCTCTTTATCAAGTTAATTAACTTCTAATTGTTTGCACTTTATCAAGTACATAAACTTATTAATTTAATTGCCTTTCTAATTTTTTGCTTCTTTCTCAAGTTCCAATTGTGTATGATTTCAGTTTTAAATCTTTTCACTGAAGGAAAAGGCTTGTGCTTGCTAAAAACAAAAGTGTTGCAGTTCCACCTTTGTTTGAAGCATCATATTGAGAAATATTAAATTAATATGAAATATTTTATTTAAATATAGTTGATGGTCATATTCTTAGACTAAGTACTCGCCTAAAGCACCAGATACTTGATTCTCGTCGAACCTCTATACTAAACAAAAATAAAAACTTACCATTTTTTAGATTCAAATATTTTATTTCATTCAATTTGTGGTATTTGCACATATCTGGATATTTGATAAAGCAGGAATATGTTGTTACTTTTTACACAGGTCAAGGTTATCTTCTCTTTCCAAAATAATGATAAGATCAACATTTTAAACATTAAAAGTCTTAAACATATTATTTGACTGTCAAATTTAGAAGTTTTTGGCATGTAGAGAAGGCAAAACAATTTTTAAAGCCAATTGTTGCAATGAAGTAACATACAGTTATTATCTGTTTTAGCAAATTACCTCCCTTTTTATTAAAATAAGAACAAAATCCAACGCTTAATTTTCCACAACCACATAATGTTTTTTATTTGTTTCTTTTTCTTAAACCGATAGATACTGAACCGTCAACTACAAAGATAGACATATTGGTAATCAAATTCCTCCAGATATGTGCATTCATAGGCATCAGTTATATAATAGGAGTTTTTATGTTAATTTTGTCAAGTTTTCATTTTGGCTCAGTATATTATAAAACTCTGACTAGTATGAGCCTTTATCCATTAACTCTATCAATACACCTTTATAGCCTGGGCGGACAATAGATCCAAATCCATCGGCACATTTGTGCCATCTGATCAAGATATACACTTTTTGATTCATTAGGTTATTTCTGGTTAAGATGTGTGGATACAGATAAGATGGCATAAAAGTCATGGCTTTTCTGGATCTACTCTGTTCACTCATGCCATAAAGGTGTATATGGAGTAAAATCTGTTTATCACCATGTGGTGTTTTATCACATCAAGGTTTTATTCTTTACCAGTTTAAGTGGTTTGTTTCACAGCGTGTGCATATGTTGCCATCAGCAGACCTCTTCTGTAGCCTGACCCCAAGATTATTAATCTTTAACTTTGAATTTTACTACTAGGCTTTGAGAATGAAACTAAGTTTTATGCGTGGAATTTAATCTCATCTTTGTTTACCTTGGGCCTTGATGTCATGTCTATAAAATTAAGATTGGACACAGGTCTCAAATCAAAACAAATATAATTGGATTATTTAGAGCATGGTCTCAGAATCGACCAGTCACAAGATTGATATATGTGACTGGTTTCCGGTGTTGTTATAATCTTAGAAGCTTGGCCCAAGATCATAGAACTCAAATTGGAGACCATTCTCAAATCTTAAGCATATTGTTGGCTGGAATTGAGACTAGTCTCTGTTTCAGCCAATTATATACTTGTTCTTTGAGACTTGTTTCCAATCTCAGTTTTGTGATCTTTGACCATGTCGTTTGTGAAATTCAGTTCATGTATCTGTAATTACAGACAGTATGTTTACAGTGATGGCACCATATTCTTGAACATGTTTAAGCTTATTTTAGTTTTAGAATTGTTTCTAATTAGCAATTTACATGGCTATATATATACCCATCTTTTGTTAAATCAATTTTAAGATCTGTTTTCTTTCTGAATTTTTCATGCAGTTATATCAAAATCATTTTAACAGTAGAAATAAAAAAATAAAATTGTTATTTTTGTAAATGTTTGTCTTTCTTTCTGAGAAATTGTTCATCACAAGCGTTATGATAAGCTCATACATGTATTAGCTAAAAGCTTTTAGTTAATTTGTGAGCGAGTTTTGTCAGGTTTTGTTTGTTTCTCCTTCAATCTGGGTTCACACTGCCCTATGATATTGTGTGACATATTATGTTAAGTTAAGGGCTTCTAGTGTCTTGTAAAACACTGTAGCTTAGCTTTTAACCAGGATTGATGCTCCATTTCTGAGGAACACTGCCTAAAAGCACGTCACATGGTCGAATGCAAGATTTCCAGTAAGGTGGGTTTGTTTGGGGCAGTCTGATGGGACATGTAGTTGCCTAATGATTTCAAACTTTCTGGCCAAAATCCTCGTGAAATATAAATATTTCTGTCCAAAGAGGGATTCGAGGAACACGACTGAACCACCTCTGGATCCGCCCGTGAACTAGAGAACACTTCCTAAAAGCTTGTGACATGTAACTTGGGAAAGTCCGATGGTATATGTAGTTGCCTAAAAATTACCAGCTTTCTGGCTGAAAATCCTCAGGAAATTTTAATCTTTATGCCCAAAACAGGGATTTGAGCAACCCGATTAAACCACCTCTGGATCCACCCGTGCACGTCAAAGAAAGAGGCCGAACAGATAACAGCTTTTGGAATCTTAACTCTTACATGTTATAACTAAGTTGAGCTACTTTATTTTCTGTCGCGAACAAAATCATAGTTAAAAGTATTTGCCATCCTTATGTCATGCATGATAAATATCCTTCAATTTTCAATTTGAAAGTTGCCACATTTCAACCTCCCAAAACGCTAGGCTTCTTTACATGAAAGTACACCCCAGCCAGAGCCAGTGTTCTTCGGTCTTTCGGGAGTGTCTGGTATATTTCCATTTGAACCAACACAAATCTGTGTTATTTTCAGACACAATTCCCAGTCAATAATGTTTATCTTTGGAAAAAAAAAGTAATATATGCATATCAGGAATCGCCACACTCAAAATACACAGCCTCCCCACGCAGCGAAAAAGAAGAGAGGAAGAGAGAGAGCGCATGTTTTATATACGTATGTCAATTAAAATAGGACGCCACAAACAAGAGAAATTACTATCAGAGTTTTTTTTTCTTTTGTGCTCGCATGTATTTGAGCTCGACTATTTGTAGAGCATCAACATTGATATTTGTTTAAAAGTGAAATATGTGTATCAGGAATCGCCACACTTCCAAAACACAGCCTCCCCACACAACGAAAAGGAAAGAGAAAAAGAGCATGTGATTATAAGTATGTAAAATTCAAATAAGACACCACAAACAATTAACGTCAATGACAACGTAAAGTTATTATATACACTTGGCCAAGACCATTGAAAGATTTTATGAACTTGGTAAGATCATTAAGACTAAAAGAGATATCGAAGTCAAACATGGAATATATATTTATTCATCATGATTCACATCTTAATAATTATGGTTCAGTCTATTATCTGTTCAAGCGGGGTTGGGGCAGGGCTTCAACAGTTTTTAATATATTGATTATAAAAATTAAACATATTTGGCATCAAATCTAGACAGATTATTGTGACTAAATTGTCATGTGGCTTATTCTGGGGTTGATCGGATCAAATTAGATCTACAGGGGTGTTCATCGGGGTTGCTTCAACACTACTTTTTGCACCAATATTTAATACTTTATTTGCACGGGAATTTCGACCAAAAAGTAAGAAATTACCGACTTGAAATAATTAAGACTGTCCCCCAACGAACCCTCTATCTGGAGATTTTGCATCTGACCAAGCTCATTAAATTATTTCCTGGATTGGTATAGCGTTCTTAAAAATCTGGTGTAGGCTTCTGACTTAAATATGTTTCAGATACTATGGGAATCACTGAAGATGATTATGACAGATATTTTTGTACACCCTGACAAAGCAGTGTTGTGGGGCTATTTAATTAAACCCTTTACCCCATATATTCGCATAGTATTTCTTGTTCGAACAGCGATCCACATCTGCCATCTTATCAAGATCTGCTATGTTCGCTTTTTGAGTCAATAGGCTTTTTCTGTTGTTTTTTTCTTCTGAACGATGCTAATTTGTTGGCTTTTATGTGCTTGCGTATCTGGATCTACGCTGTTGGCCAAGTCAATTGAAATGTTTTTATGGAATAAAGGGTAAATTGCATTTAGCATGTTTAATGATACAGGCATTTAGTTCACAGTCACTTGATCCTCTAAATTAATCAACATTGAGTAAAATTTCAAATTACTTTTTAAAAAGTTATTTGGTTAAATCTGTCCATGCTAAAGGGTTACGTTATTGTAGTACAAATGTACAAATATTATAACTTCAACATATGAATGGCTTCGGAAAAAATTTACTTTTTGAAAACCTATGTTATTAGGAAATGATTATCTCAGAGTCTTATAATTCACATGTGACAATTATATCAAAACCTTGGTTTGATTACTATTATTATATTAATGTTGTATTTAGTGAGAATATGTGAGTTTCATTCCATTTGCGAACAGCAAAGATACAGATGAGCCGGCAGATCCGTGCAGTCTGAGCAGGATCTACACTCTACGCTTCTTGGTCAGAAATAACCTATTAAATCAAGCAAACTGTGTAGATCAGGATCCTGCAATGTCCGTCATGGATAACAGCAATAACTCATTGTGTTAAGGGTTAACAAACTTTAAATTACTTCTTATTCATATAAACTTTGTACTTAGGTTCAGGGGTTCTGACAATGGACACTGACTATTGAAATTACCAAAAGGCTAATTTTAACCCCTATAATTTTAGTTGAATGGGTATTTTTCTAGCTATTTATTGGCTGAATCCCCTATAAGATTATGAAAACAACCTTCATATAGTCAGTACTGTTATCAGTAAAATAATCCGTTACTCTTTGATATGAAGCATAATAAAAGCCCTGGCTCTGATGGTATTACCGTCGAATGTTACAAAACCTTTTGGCCACAGTTGAAAGAATATTATATAAATTCAATAAATTACTCTTTTGTAAATGGAAGATTATCAGATCTCCAAAATCAAAGTTTGATTACACTATTACCAAAAGCGGGAAAAGATTTAAATAATTTAACCAACTGGAGGCCAATTAGTTTGTTAAATGTTGATTATAAAATAGCATCCAAAGCAACCGCTAACAGAATTAAAAAAGTATTATCCTATCTCATTAGACCTGAACAAACAGGATTTATTAAAGGAAGATACATTGGTGAAAATGTAAGACTAATATTTGAAATCATTTATCACGTTGAAAAAAACAAATTACCTTGTTTACTTTTTTTCTCGGATTTTGAGCGTGCTTTTGATAGTCTTGAACATAATTTTATTTTTAAATGTTTAGAACACTTAAACTTTGGAAATTCGTTTATACAGTGGATTGAATTATTTTATAAAAGTGCCCAAAGTGCAGTTATTAACAACGGTTATATATCAGATTTCTTTCCAATTGAAAGAGGGGTTCGACATAGCTGTCCTTTATCGTCCTCACTATTTATAATATGTATCGAATTTCTCTCACAAACAGTGCATGAAGACAAAATAATCAAAGGTATTACAATAAATAATAAAGAAATTAAACAGACTCTATTTGCGGATGACGCAACTTTTGTTAATAACGGCGAAAAACAATCCTTTGAAAGATTAATAAATATAATATCAGAATTTGAAAACGTGTCAGGCTTGAAACTTAACACGTCTAAATCAACGATACTAAGAGTAGGAACATTAAACAAATCAAATATAAAATTTTCAGCAGACAAAAACTTTATATGGACCTCGAGCCACGCAAGGACCTTAGGAATTACATTCTACTGTAATAGAGAGCAAAATTTAAGATCTAACTTAGAACCTAAAATTCTAGAATTCAAAAACTGTCTTAAACAATGGCAACATCGAAAGTTAACGCTTCTAGGTAAAGTGACCGTCATAAAAACATTTGCATTACCAAAATTAATATATCCATTCACAGTGTTAGAAAATCCTTCAGAAAAAACTCTTATAGAGGTTAATCATACACTATTTAATTTTTTATGGGATGGAAAACCAGATAAAATTAAACGAAATGAAATTGTGAAAAGATATGAAAATGGTGGCTTAAAAGTTACAGATATTAAATGCTTCTTAACGTCAGTAAAAGCATGTTGGGTTAAGCGATTATTAAACGAAGAAAACAAAGGGATGTGGAAAAATATCTACTCAAGCGTTCTTAATAAATACGGAGGAAATCTTATCTTCGAATGTAACCTGAATTCAAATGACATAAAGCGAATTTTTAACAAAAATATATTCTTGGCAAACATTCTAACATCATGGCGCGAAATCTCAGTCATTTGTGAAAAAAGTAATAAAACAATAGAACAACATGTTTTATGGAACAACTCAGAAATAAAGAACGATCATGATACTTTTTTCAATAAGAATATGTATAGCAAAGGCATAAAATATTTTTGAACAATTATATGATTTTCGTAAAAAACAGTTCTATACATTCAATGAAGCCAAACTTTTATTCAATCTAGATAATAGAGATTTTTTGGAATATTACAATATAATAAAAAGTATTCCACCAAATTATGTTAGAACGTTAGACCAGACAATTATAACGGGTTCAAGAAAAAATTACATCCTGGATAAACTAAAGACATCGAAAACACCAAACAAATTTTTTTACGATATCTTACTTAGAAATAAAAAAACTGATCCAGTGAAGTCTGAAAATAAATGGGAAACAATATTACAAAATAAAAATATTAAGTGGAAAAAAGTGTATTCAAATACATTTATATCAGGTATTGATACTATTTTCAGAAATTTTCAATATAAATACCTAAGAAGGATAATACCCACAAATAAATATCTCTATACATGTAATCTATGTATCTCACAATCATGTGACTTTTGCAACAGCCATGTTGAAACAATTGAGCATCTATTTTGGAACTGTCCACATATCCAACATTTATGGTCACAACTGCAGTCATTTTTAAACACAAAAGGATTATCTATATCCTTTAATTTGGAGAATATTAGTTTAGGTATTGCTAATAAAATAAATAAAGACAGCAGCATTAACTATATTATAATAGCATGTAAATATTACATCTTCAAAATGAAAATAAAGAAAAGTATACCAAATTTCGAACACTTTAAATCCTTTTTAGATTCTAGAATAGACGTTGAGATAGAAGTAGCTTTCTATAAAAACAAACTTGAAAGACACCAAGTAAAATGGTCCTTCTATAAATAAAATATATTTCGCCTTTTGTACATTGGAAATGACCAACCTAATTATTCTTTTTTTAAATTATCTTTTGATCAATTTAAAACTCTTTCTCATTGAAACTCTTGAATTTGACCCTTTTATTGTCCTGAAATAGTGACTTCACACTTAAAAACACGTTGCTTGCAATGTAAATTTTTCCGTATATTTACTATGTCATTATATTGTTGAAATCAACAACTATCTACACGAATGTTAATTGTTATTCAAAAATATTAATTTGTGTATGTTCAACAATGCATAATATGTCATGCAAGTGAACGTGAATAAAAGGGGTTACCCGAAAGGGGCCTCAAAAAAAAAAAAAGAAATTAAAAAAAAAAAATCCGTTACCGATGTCATGCAGTGATTGTTACGTTATTCAGGGATATCCGATCAACCTTTTTGGAGGTTGTCACGGTTAGCTCAATTGGTTGCGTTGTCGGAATTGCAGGGCAAGGCGCTGTCGCCATGACGGTGCGGGTTCGCTCCCAGCTAGAAGCAATTTCATTTCAAGTTCAGCAAATAGTGGAACCTTAAGCATGTTAAGGGTAAACTTAACAAACATATTTCTAAGAACACGTCTATGAGGTAACCATAAACTATATGGTTATAGTATTGTATAGCCATTAAAATATTTGACATGCTTCAATCGGTGAACTTAACGGTTTTTGTAATGGTAACACAATGGTGGTGACAAAGTTCTTTTGCTTGGAAGCACAGAAGATTTAAGTCAAAAACAGTAACGGTCTCATTTACTTCCAGAAATGATGCATATTTTATTGTGTCATTAATGACAATAAAACAATATATTCTGAGCCAAATGAAAACTTGACAAAAGTATCATGGAAAACACCTATTACATTAAAGATGCCAGTGAATGCATGTATCTGAAGGAATTCGATCACTCACCAATATGTTTATCTTGGTAGTTGTCGATCCAGAATCTATCGGTTAAAAAAAATACACAAGAAAAAGAATACATGGTTGTGGAAAATTTCGCGTTGGATTTTGTTCTGTTTTTAATTAAAAGGGAGGTAATTTGCAAAATGAGATATTTAAGTAACTGTCTCTTATTTCTTTGCTTCAGTGGGTTTTAACAATTGTTTTGAAATTCTTTTTCTTTCTGGTAATGCCATAAACTTTAAAATTTGATAGTCAAATAATCTGTTTGAGACTTTTGTGTAAAAAATTATCGATCTCACCATGATTTAAAGGAGATAACGTCGAGCTCTGTGAAAAAATAACAACATCTTCCCACTTTATTAAATGTCCAGATATGTACAAATACCATAAATTAAATGAAAGACAAAATAAAGCATCAGTGAACACTCAACAAAAGTTTTAATAAGTTATAAATTGTATATGTTTACAACGTATGCTTGTTTCGTTTCTTCCCTTCGTCAAGAGAGGCTGTGGAAAGAACTGTTTTGTATTAAGATCAATTATTTAATGTCTTTTTATCTTTATTGGTTGTTTTCTTAAATCAATCTAATACCATTTACTTACACCGCAGGGTAAAAATTAGAATAGTCTTAAATTGAAAGGGAGTTTATTTTAAAATTGGATACTATGAAGGGGATTTATTTATAAAAATGTGCTGTTGATTAATAAGGTTTTATGGTTTTCCTATTAATGTGGGGTCCTTCTAAAACAAAAAAAAAAAGATGCATTTTTAGCATTAATGATAACTCTCGCCAAACTGTTCCAAAGACAATTATTACACGATAAAAGCTTTTGATAAAGACTGTTGTTGTTATATGATCATAAATAAAGAGTGAATTCAATGTTTTTCTAATAAAAAATACGGGCAAGAAGTGAATATTTAGAATTTAGGTTGAGTGTATATATCAGCCCAAACACTTTTTATGTATCTTGGTTGTTCATATCGGTTTAATTTAATCGTCTTTGCTATACTCCAATAAAAAACACAACACCATATGCAAGGCCAGACGAGCGTTTATTTCGATATTTGCAGAGGAAAATGTAATATAACGATTAAATATACTCTTAAAACTGCATTAAAATGCCATTCTTCTATTACATAACTATGCTTGAGCCAATCTAACATGGCTAAACAACAAACAAAAATGTATAAAATACTGATACACACTTTCTCAAATCCAGAAATTTACAACCGTGGATAAAAGAATTGTTTTGAAAAAGCCTTGCTATATTATTTTTTTTATTTTTTTTAAATATGATAACATACGTCTGTGCCAATATAGTTAAATTTTAGCTACTTGCAGTAAGTTTTCAAAACATGAAATATTCTCGCTGCGCAACCCGACTCGCCCAGGAAAAACCATCTTTATTCATTATTTTGTGGAAACCTGTGTCCGTTTGTCAGATGTCAGATCGCTTAATGTTGGACCTCATATTTTGCGAAGACGTATGTTTCCATTCATGCTATTACACTATGTACAAATCAATTGCAAAGGAATTTAAACAAAAACGAATAACAATTGCACAACGTATCGCTGTGAAGTCGTCTGTTAGAATGACCCTCTTTACACATTATAGACAACACATCGTGCTAGCGTTACGCTTCAATACACAAACTGACCACTAGTCACCCTTATGTATACGTAACGCGATAGACAATAATTTCACGCTATTACTATCGAAACGCGTGAAATATTTAATCAGTGTTTACAATGACCAATAATTACATATTATATTAAATGACGGTTTAGTTAAAGGGTCGTTACAGAGAGGCGGTTTGTTTGCCAAAGTCAATTGGATGTTTTCTCTCTGATTTTTTCATCTTATTATATCAAAATCATTTTATTAGTAGAAATAAAATCAATAAAATTGTTATTTTTGAAAATGTTTGTCTTGCTTTAAGGGAACTGGTTTATCTTAAACTTAATGGAAAGCTTATACATGTATAAGCAAAAAGCCAATATGTTCACCCACTGTACAACTTAAAATATGTTAAGAGAAATGAATTAACCAGTAACTATATTGTTGCTGAATTCTGCCATTTCACGTGTTCTTGTTGCGGGGCAAAATGACAAAGTGATTAAAACCCTACAGGTCAAAATAATGTACATGTATATTTGTTGGTGTTGAAATTTTGAAAACTAGAACGGTTAAAAACTGTGGCCTGTGTTTAACTTTGGCGGCAAATACACAACTAAATATAATTATAATCAAACAAAACTAGTCTCATACATATAAAAGAAAAATATCAAAAGCTCTAATGTAGCAAAATGCAGTTCCATCAAACTCTATGTTTATTTTAACATATGTTAAGAAAAGTAAGAACAGTAAAGAAAAACACTTAGACCTAAAAATTCCACATTTTTTACCATGTGTCATAAACTGAAAAAGGGCGTCGATGTTACACTTGCTTTCATTTTTTATTGCATGTCTATTCTAATATTGTCAAACAGGTTTAACGGAATTTAAAAAAAATGTTAAAAGTTATTTTTAAATAATTTCTTGTTTTCTCGTTTTCTCGTTGAGGACAAAACCTTGTATCTGGGAACCATAGCCGCTGGACATGGAATGGTATTAGTCTGAAAATGCCGCATTGAAGGTTCCATGTTCACCGCCATATGCACGCCATCTTTTTGGATGGTCAAAACTGTTTATTGGTGTAAATATTGAATTGCGCTCAACCCGGGGCTAGGCGGCGTGGGCAGTAATATGCAGTTACATTACTGTCCTTGAACAGACTCAGCCAAACCGAGCCTGCAATATTTTCATATTTGTCGTGTTCGATGGCTTTCAAAGTTCCCTTTGCATCTGTTTGAATACTATAAAATTACTTGCAGATTATATTAAAAAGAATGAGAAAAAATATAATCATCATCATCATTGCCATCACCATCATCATCATGTTAATCATCATTTCTTTTTAATCACAGTTGGTACGGAATCGACCCTACGATTTCGACGCGCGAAGCGCGTCGAAATCGTGTCGATTCCGATTACGGTATTGCGCATGAGCAAAACGCTATACCAAGGGACTTTGAAACCTTGTCTTCCGGTTTGCAAAATCTGACTGGACAATATGGGGCGCGTCACGGGAAAAAGTACATTCGGACAGTTGACGTTAATCATTGAAATGACGTCATTAAGTCGAACAGACGACATCAATTATTATGCATTTCGCGTTAAAAATATCATTTTATTGTCAAAATGTGTAAGAGAAGCACATTCTAGTTATGAGAAACTAAGGAGAGTTGTAAGTTCTTTCTATATATAGTAACAACTAAAATGTCACAAAATATGACCGAATGTACCTTTTCCCGTGGCGCGACTCAATATGACGTTCATCCAGATTGCTTGCTTCCGGATTTTAAAACTGAAAAGCCACCATTTTGTTTCTCGATTCAGTAAGAAAATGGTCTCCTTCCTTAGATGAATAATGAATGTAGACTCGAAGTGGCCTCATCTATCAAGTTAAAGATGATCCGGTACCAAATTGAGAACCCTACCCGTAGTGGATATCGACAGCAGACCTTTCGCGTAGTTGCTGTCTTACGGTAATTATTTTGTATTTGTCTTATTTCTATCCCAACGTTAACGGTGTCACACATGAATTATTTATGGCATGGTCATGGCTGTGGTCGGTTATATTGGCAATCCGTTAGCGTCTTTAGTCCAATTATTTGGCTATCCGATACAGTTTTTACGTCATCAGTTTTTGTATACTGTATCCCTGTTTAAAACCTGTATAACCGGTACCTTATAACTTAAGGTTTTGTGCAGGGTCTATTTAACGATCTATTAAGCTCTGTAATTTAAACTGGGTTTAAGTCTACTACTAAGACCCAGGTTTAAAGCCTATTACAACAGATAGCCTCTAAATATAATTTTATAAGGTGATATAAATTTTATGGCCATCTGTTACAATCCATTATTTATTATATATGTGTATTGAACCTATGTTACAACAGTGTATACATGTAGCTTTAAAATTTTACCTGTCATTAGAACATTATAATGTTACATGTCATTAAACATAATAAATTTATTTGACAAAAACTTCAAAGAAAATCTTATACTTAGACTGCACTAGTGCACTGCACATCTAATGGATTCTATCGGATTGCCTCTGGATTCTAACGTATTGCCTCTGTTAGCCACGCAAAGCTACTGTATTTTTCATAATTCGACAATAAATTTAACGAAAAAAATATAATTAAATTGCACAAGTGCAGTGCACATCTAATTGATTCTATCGGATTGCCTCTGGATTGAAACGGATTACATCTGTTAGCCCTGCAAGCTAAGAAGTGTTTATCATAATTCGACAAAAAATTCAATGAAAATCATATAGTTAGACTGCACTAGTGCAGTGCACATCGAATGGATTCTGTCGGATTGCCTCTGGTTTCTAACGAATTGCCTCTGTTAGGCATGCAAAGCTACTCTGTTTTTCATCATTCTACAAAAAAGTAAATGAAAATCATATAGGTAGAATGCACTAGTGCAGTGCACATCGAATGGATTCTATCGGATTGCCTCTGTAATCTAACGGATTGCCTCTGTTAGCCCTGCAGAGCTACTCTGTTTTTCACCAGTCGACGATAAATTCAATGAAAAAATATAATACTACTGCACTAGTGCAGTGCACATATAATGGATTCTAATGGATTGCCTCTGGATTCTAACGGATTGCCTCTGTTAACCGTGCAGAGCTTCTGTGTTTCTCATCATTCGACAATTTACTCAATGAAAAACATTATAATTATACTGCACTAGTGCAGTGCATATCTATTAGATTGCCTCTGGATGATAACGGACTGCCTCTGTTAACCGTTCAGAGCTACTTTGTTTTTCATCATTTGACAATAAACTTATTGAAAAACATATAATTGGACTGCACTAGTGCAGTGCACATCTAATGGATACTATCGGATTGCCTCTGGATTCTAACGGATTGCCTCTGTTATCCCGGTTGAGCTACTGTGTTTTTCATCATTCGACAAAAAATGCAATGAAAATAATATAGTTATACTGCAAAAGTGCATTGCACATCGAATGGATTCTATCGGATTGCCTCTGGTTTCTAACGGATTACTTCTGTTATCCCTACCGTGTTTTTCATCATTCGAAAAAAGTAAATGAAAATAATATAGGCAGAATGCACTAGTGCAGTGCACATCGAATGGATTCTATCGGATTGCCTCTGGATTCTAACGTATTGCCTCTGTTAGCCCTGCAGAGCTACTCTGTTTTTCACCAGTCGACGATAAATTCAATGAAAAAATATAATACTACTGCACTAGTGCAGTGCACATATAATGGATTCTAATGGATTGCCTCTGGATTCTAACGGATTGCCTCTGTTAACCGTGCAGAGCTTCTGTGTTTCTCATCATTCGACAATTTACTCAATAAAAAAAAAACATTATAATTATACTGCACTAGTGCAGTGCATATCTATTAGATTGCCTCTGGATGATAACGGATTGCCCCTGTTAACCGTTCAGAGCTACTTTGTTTTTCATCATTTGACAATAAATTTAATGAAAAACATATAATTGACTGCACTAGTGCAGTGCACATCTAATAGATTCTATCGGATTGCCTCTGGATTCTTACGGATTGCCTCTGTTATCCCTGCAGAGCTACTGTGTTTTTCATCATTTGACAAAAAATTCAAAGAAAATCTTATAGTTAGACTGCACTAGTGCATTGCACATGTAATGGATTCTATCGGATTGCCTCTGGATTCTAACGTATTGCCTCTGTTAGCCATGCAAAGCTACTGTATTTCATTCGACAATAAGTTTTACGAAAAATATACAACTAGACTGCACAAGTGCAGTGCACATCTAATGAATTTGATCGGCTTGCCTCTAGATTGAACCGGATTACCTCTAATAGCCGTTCAAGCTACTTAGTTTTTCATCATTTGACAATAAATGTATTGAAAAACATAAAATTGGACTGCACTAATGCAGTGCACATCGAATGGATTCTATCGGATTGCCTCTGGATTCTAACGGATTGCCTCTGTTATCCCTGCAGAGCTACTGTGTTTTTCATCATTCGACAAGAAATTAAATGAAAATCATATAGGTAGAGTGCACAAGTGCAGAACACATCGAATGGATTCTATCGGATTGCCTCTAGATTCTAACGGATTGCCTCTGTTATCCCTGCAGAGCTGCTGTGTTTTTCATCATTTGACAAAAAATTCAAAGAAAATCTTATAGTTAGACTGCACTAGTGCATTGCACATCGAATGGATTCTATCGGATTGCCTCTGGATTCTAACGTATTGCCTCTGTTAGCCATGCAAAGCTACTGTATTTTCCATCATTCGACAATAATATATTTAACGAAAAATATACAATTAGACTGCACAAGTGCAGTGCACATCTAATGGATTTTATCGGATTGCCACTGGATTAAAACTGATTACCTCTAATAGCCGTTCAGAGCTACTTTGTTTTTCATCATTTGACAATAATTTTATTGAAAAACATATAATTGGACTGCACTAGTGCATTGCACATCTAATGGATTCTATCGGATTGCCTCTGGTTTCTAACGGATTGCCTCTGTTATCTTTGTAGAGCTACTGTGTTTTTCATCATTTGACATAAAATGCAATGAAAATCATATAGTTATACTGCACTTGTGCAGTGCACATCGAATGGATTCTATCGGATTGCCTCTAGATTCTAACGGATTGCCTCTGTTATCCCTGCAGAGCTACCGTGTTTTTCATCATTTGACAAAAAATTCAATGAAAATCATATAGTTAGACTGTACAAGACTGTACTAGTGCACTGCATATCTAATGGATTCTAACAGATTGCCTCTTGATTCTACCATATTGCCTCTGTTATCCCTGAAAGCTACTGTGTTTTTCATCATTCCACAATAATTTTAACAAAAAATATATAATTTTACTGTACTTGTGTGGTGCATTTCAAATGGATTGCCTCTGCAGAGCTACTGTGTTTTTCATCATTTGTCGGATTCTAATGGATTGCCTCTGTTAGCGTTGCAGAGCTACTGTTGGTTTCATCATTCGACAATAAATTCAATGAAAAACATATTTAAAAGACAGCACTAGTATAATGAACATCTAATAGATTCTAATGGATTGCCTCTGAATTCTACCGATTGCCTCTGTTAGCCCTGCGACTGTGGCTTTCATTATTCGACAATAAATTCAATAAAAACATATAATAAGACTGTACTACACTACTCAAAAGTTCTAAATCGCCACTTACTAAAAATACACTAATCAAAAGTTCTAAACCGCCACTAGAGACATGTCTATTTTTATTGTAAAGAAAATGAGGAATGATTTGTTTTCTATTATAACTCGCAAATCAATAATATTCTCACGTTTATTCAAACATTTTCTTCAAATCATATTAATATAACATACAAAAATTGACCTAAACGTAACGGACCCCAAAATGGGAAAATGTCTCTAGTGGCGGTTTAGAACTTTTGAGTAGTGTAGTGCAGTGCACATCTAATCGATTCTAATGTATTGCCTCTGGATTCTAACGAATTACCTCTGTAAGCACTGAACATTACTTCCAATTTGGTTTTGAAATATACTTCCCGCGCTACTTCTCAACGAAAATATCAGTCGCCGCGCATCGTGTTAGGTGTTTTGGTTGCAAGCCAAACATGCAAAATTCAGATGCGGATCCAGAGGGGGTTCGGGGGGTTCGAACGAACCCCCCTAATTTCCCCGATTTTTTGGTCCCGGGAGGTTCGAAGTAAATCAATATGACTGGTTTCATGAAAGAAATCGATAACCAGTTGGTGCTAAATTGTTTCATTTGACGACCAAAACATGCAGTGTAAGTGGCCAATCTGCTTTTAATCAAGACAAGAAAATAGGAAATTGTTAATTAATGGAAAACTTAGTAATGCATGTTTTTTTGCGTCTCAAAGTCTCTCGTCACGGGCATTTGATAAACCACAGATAATGTGACCTTTTGCAACTTGATAACGTCCGAAGTAAGAGTCTTGGCTATAAAATGTAACATTTATTCAAGTGCTATTATCCACAAAACAAGAAATAAATGAAGTTTGAATAAAAAAATATATAAATTCATTTTCGATGTTACGTCCGGCGGTGAATCAAAGACAAAGAATGACTATGCACAAAACTACTATAAGTTCGCAAAGGCATAGAATATTTACTGAGATAGAGTTGTGCACTGATTTTCATATATTTTGAATTATTCTCATAGAAAGTATAAAATATTTTCCCCAAAATATGGCAGGTGCGCCATGGAGTACGTGCGTATATTAAACATGGTCGTCGGATTTTAGCTCCAAAATAATTACACAAATATTTTTGCTTAAATCGGTCTCTTACGTAAAAGTGTGTCAGTGTGGACTGAATTTCGTGCCGTTCATGAAAATAAAGCATTTAGAAAGTCGAAAATTACTCAGCCGTAGCATACTTTATATCATACGAAGTTTAATATCGGCGCCGCTCCAAAAAAGAAATCGGATTTGTTTCTCCATAAACACTCTTAACTTTATTTATAGAGTAATATACATGTTATATAGCAATCAATAAAGTTGACTCTGGACTCAGCTTATTAACGTTCATAAATTTATTTTATGCAACTTATTTCAAAAGATTTTGATATCATATGCTATATTGTTGACTAGTAGGAAACCAAAAGTATTTCACAGCTATTTTCTGTCTCTAAACCCCATATCCCACCAGTCAGCCTTGGTCCACAAACAGTTATTTCGGTAAACATCATCTGGCTCCAAAGCATCTAAAATGTCTTCAACATTTTTCAACAGGCGAAAGTATTGCGGCCACAAACTGGGAACCTTGAACTACAGCCATTTCGAGCTGCCTTTTCTCTAATTTACAACTTCTAGATTCAAATAATGAGAAAGAGCATTTGGATCTGAGTGCTTTTAATTTCATCCTTACTGTAAGAAAGAGTAGTTTAAATCATGCTGTAAAATCCTCACAGAATACCCCAGAATGTAGGATTTAGCATTTAAATTTTCATTTTTTTTCCTGAGGGAACAGGCCCCCGGAACCCTAGGTTAGTTAGGCATGTTACAAATTCATTTGGACCTCTTACATACTTTATTTATTGAGAATTGAGTTAAACCCCCTCGCTGAAATCCTGGATCCGCCCCTGAAAATCTTATTGAAATCGAAATTTGTAGTAACATGTTATGGAGACTAACACTTACCGAACAGCTTTAAATAAAATAAATATCAAATCGCATCGGATAAAAATTGAGATCAAACAGAATGGTGTATATATAAATGCCAAACAAACGAGTGACCGTAGCAGTCCAGAATTTAAAAAAAAAACATCTTCTATCGCATTTTAGAATCTAGAGGCAATCCGATAGAATCTATTCGATGTGCACTGCACTTTTTTTCGGGCCGTCAAATTAGCAACCCCATTTTATTAATAAATTAACTTTGCATACATCTTAAGAAAAATACGATGAATTAATGTTTTCTAATGAATTTTTCCAGAACTTTCAATAAACAATATTTTGATTTCAAATCGGTCAATAAAAGGAAAATATATGCTGTCTTTTCGCACTTGTTTCTTCTTTTCGGGAGCTGAAATTAATGATCGTGTTTAATGGCTTTCTCATTTCTATGAGATTCTAGAGATCCTAATCAATTACAAAAAGACATGTCCTCTGGTCTAAATTTTTATTATCTTTTATTTTTAAAAAGAGAATTTTTAAAAATCTGTCAATAAATAAAAAAGATATGCCGTCTTTTCGCAATTATTTATTCTTTTCGGGAACTTAGATGAGCGAGCGCGTCCAATGAATTCCTCATTTCTTAACAAAAATCTGAACCAAATAAAACCAAAAAAGACATGATAATGAGCGTAATTATTCCTGATCTTAAATTGAAAAAAAAAATCAAAATCAGTCAACAAAGAAAAAGATATTTCTTCCATGTATTTCTTCTTTTCGGGCGGTCAAATTAGAGACCGCGTTTAATGAATTACCATAAACCTTATTGAATTATAATGAATTATTATAAACTTATGTATTTTTTCCTAATCTTTTATTAAAAAAAAATGAAATTTTTAAAATCGGTCAGCAAATAAGAGATAAGTCTTCTTTTCGCATGTATTTCTTCTTTTCGGGAGGTCAAATTAGAGACCGCGTTTAATGAATTAACATCGCCTGGCATAAATCTTACTAAAATGTGATGTATTGATGCTTACTTATGTATTTTTCCTTATCTTTCATTTAAAAAGGGAAATTTTAAAAATCGGTCAACAAATAAAAAAGCTATTCCTTCTTTTCGCATGTATTTCTCCTTTTCTGGCGGTCAAATTAGCGACCGCGTACAATGAATTACCATCGCCCGGCAAAAATCTTATTGAAATATGATGAATTTATCATGTCTTATGCATTTTTTCATGATATTTCATTTAAAAAAGAAATTTTCAAAATCGGCTAATAAATAAAAAAAGATATTACTTCTTTTCGCAGTTATTTCTTCTTTTCGGGAAGTCAAATTAGCGACCGCGTTTAATGAATTACCATCACCCGGCAAAAAACTTATTGAAATATGATGAATTTATGTGTACTTACGTATTTTTTCCTGGTCTTTCATTTAAAAAAGAAATTTTTAAAATCGGCCAATAAATTTAAAAAGATATTTCATCTTTTGGTAGTTATTTCTTCTTTTCGCGAAAAGAAGTTCTTTTCGCGAAAAGAACTTCTTTTCGCACTCTAGTAGTAGCGCATCGCGATGACGTATACACAAAACTGTAACGGATTGCCAATGTACAAAATATTGGATTGCCTCTATAAATTACCCATGGCTGTCTTTAGGGAATTTTGTCTGAAGTTGGCATTTCCAATCGAAAATAGAGGTAAATAATAAATAAGAAGCTGATTCCTTCATTGGTGGTGATTATAAGAAACTGAGACCTTTATTGGTGGTAAATCTAAGAAGCAACCACCTGCATCGATGGTGAATATAAGATTTTAAGAACTTTATTGATGGTAAATCTAAGAACCTTATACCTTTATTGATGGTAAATCTAAGAACCTAATATTTTCATTAAATGTAAATATAAGAACCTAAGACCTTTATTAATGGTGAATAAATGAACAAAAGATTTTCAATGATAGCGAATCTAAAAACCAAACACATTGAACATAAGACCTAAGACCTTCATTGATGACGAATCTTAGAACCTAAGACCTAAGACCTTCATTGATGACGAATCTTAGAACCAAAGACCTTCATTAATGACGAATTTAAGAACCTAAGACCTTCATTGATTACGAATCTAAGAACCTAAGACCTTCATTGATGACGAATCTAAGAACCTAAGACCTTCATTGATGACGAATCTTAGAACCTAAGTCCTTCATTGATGACGAATCTTAGAACCAAAGACCTTCATTAATGACGAATTTAAGAACCTAAGACCTTTATTGATTACGAATCTAAGAACCTATGACCTTCATTGATGACGAATATAAGAACCTAAGATCTTCATTGATGACGAATCTTAGAACCTAAGACCTTCATTTATGACGAATCTAAGAACCTAAGACCTTCATTGATGACGAATCTAAGAACGTAAGACCTTCATTGATGACGAATCTAAGAACCTTAGACCTTCATTGGTGACGAATCTAAGAACCTTAGACCTTCATTGATTGTCAATCTGAGAACCTTAGACCTTTTTGATGGTGAATCTAAGAACCTAAAACGTATGTTGATGTTGATTCTAGAATCTATGACCTTCATTGATAGTCAATCTAAGAACATAGGATTATTGTTGATGGTGAATCTAAGAACCTACGACCTTCACTGTTGATGAATATATGAATCTAAGAGCTTCATTCGTTGTGAATAAGAGATCCTTAGACCTTGATTGATGGTAAATCTAAGAACCTAAGACATTCACTGGTTGAAAAGATAAGAAACTTAGACCTTCTTTGTTTGTGAATATAAGAGCCTTAAACCTTTATTGATGTCGAATATCAGAGCCTACGACCTTCATTGATTGTGAATATAAAAACCTAAGACCTTTATTGTTGGCGAATCTAGGAACCTTAGAACTTTATTGATTTGGATATAAGAAACTTTGACCTGCCTTGATGGTCAATCTAAGAACCTAAGGCCTTCTTTGATTTTGTTATAAGGACCTAAGACCTTCATTGATGGTCAATTTTAAAACCTTAGACATTTGGTGTAAGAAATCTAAGAATCTTTATTGTAAGAAATCTAAGAATCTTACACCTGCATTGATGGTCAATCTAAAAACCTAAGACCTTCATTGATTTCGATATAAGAACCCAAGACCCGCATTGGTTGTCAATCTAAGAACCTAAGACCTGACTTGTAGTTGAATCCAAGAACCTAAGGCCTTTTTTGGATGGTGAATATAAAAAAGTAGATCTTAATTGATTCTTTTATCCAGTACCGACTGTTCGAACAAAAGAATAACTATATTATTAGCGAAGACAGAATATTTTCTTTATCAACTTCTTAATCACTTAAAACTATACAACAAACTGTGCAAAATGAGAAATATACGTTTCAGGTATGGCCACATCCAGCAGATACAACCTCCCCACACAGCCAAAAAGTGGAGTAAAAATGGCATTTTATACTATGTTTAAAATAATTTGCCACTGGGGGTTTAAACAAGGTTCTAGCGTGCCCTAATCTCATAATGCCCCAACAGGTTCTAATATGAACAAACAAGTATAAATTGTCTCGGTAAAATAACTCCAACTCACCCATGAGCTCAACAAAGTTGCATACAAAATCACACAAACATATAAAACATAAGCTTATAGCATGTTTTATATGTTTGTGTACTTTTGCATGCAACATTGTTAAGGCGATAAGTGGGTTGGAGTTTTTTCACCAGGACAACTTGTACTTGTTTTGTGATATGGAACCTGTTGGGGCAAGTGTGAGGTTGGTGCACCCTAGAACCTGGTTTAAACCCCCAGTGCCAATTTGATTAGCCACTGACCGTTCCAAGGCGGTAACCCCTCGGGTTCTCATTTTTTGTTTTTTGTTAGTGGTGTCTTTTTTGAAACTGATCATTTTATTAACCATGCTTTCTCTCCCTCTCTTCTTCTTGACTGTGTGGGGAGGCTGTTTTTTTCTGAATGTGGCGATTCCTGATATGCATATTTCACCTTTTTTTCAAAGCAAAATGGCGGATACTCAATGATCTTATCGAGACCAGATCACCTGTAGTCAAATCAGAAAGAACACGATGACATAGAGAGAGATAAAAGAAAAAAATTAAGCTTTTAGGGTCTTTTGCGAGATTTCCCGATAAACCTTCATAAACCCCTGCCACCGTCGTGCAACCAAAGAGGTAAGCATAATGATCAAGTGCACATGGCTAAATTACCAGGCATGCAGAGCGTTGTATAATATTATATTGGTAGCCTTTCTTTTTGAAGTTTTACGAATAATGTGGAGAATCTAATATTGCCTTTTATTTTCTTAAAACAATATGAAATAAGCATATCAAGAATGGTCACATCTAACAGACACAGCTTCCCACTCAGCCGACAAGAAGAGGTGAAGTTTCAAAATAAATTATGTCTACATAAAAACTGGCTAAGGAAATACCTTGTTTAAATAGTGATTTTTCATCAGCTTAAACATAGTCGCCATTGATAATCGCTTTTGAAAACTGTATTGATAAAATAAAAGGGTGCTGATCTTGATTTACACGTTTATGCAATGGTGTCATCTAATACTGAATTATTCAATCAAGAATCATTGTGCTCTTATCTATATCTCATGTGAAACACTTTTAACAGACGAGCTTTGTGTTGTTTCAAGAATACTTTAAAAGTTTGTATTGCATTCAAGGTTCTTACATGCAATAAAATTCGGGCAGTGTCCATCATGTGCAACATTGTATAAACACGAGCTTTGTGTTTGTTCAAGAAACACGTGAATTGCAGTGCATTTACTAGTTGTGCATTAACATGCATTGAATGTTCTTAACGCCCGCTTAGTGAGTTTGTAAAATTATGAAGTAGTTTTCTGAGCAAAATATCCGTTAAAACAATTCTACGTAAATATTTGATTATTATATGGTTCGTGTATTCCACGTTCAATTCTTTATAAACACAAACTCTAAGTGTTAAAGAATGCATGTAGTGCTTTTACAGTTATTCGAGGTTCTTCGTATCGTCCGATTGGTGAGGTTCTTAAATTATGAAGTAGTTATCGGTGCAAAATATCCGTAAAAACAACCTGCAGACTGAGTATAGTGATTGTATTGGGTCAAAGTCATCATGTTGAACTCTTTATAAAATCAAGGTTTGAGTTTTGCTCATCCCTGGGCAAGGTGGGGTGGACAGAAATATAAATTTCCATTCCTGCTCAAGGTGACAGGCTCAATCAAACCGAGTCTGCAATATTTTAATATATGTCGTGTTCGGATGCTTTCAAAGTTTATTTTTCATCTATAAGATAATGAAGTTATTTTAGTTTTGAAAATATTATTGAAAATATCAATCAGACAAGATGTTTTGTTTTAAGTAATTGTGTTCGTCATGTGTTTCTCTTTATAGACACTAATTCTGTGTTGGTCCAAGAATGCATACATTTACTCGTAAAGTCCACTTGGTGAGGTTCTTAAATTAAAAAGTAGTTTTCGATGTAAAATATCCGTAAAAAGCAACCTGCAGCCAATACTTGTCGATTTTATCCGGTGATGTTCATTATGTTAACACGAACTCTGCGTTGGTTCAAGAATACTCAGTGTATTAATATTCATTCAAGGTTTTTAACGTTCGCTTTGTGATTTGGTTTCATAAATAAAAAAAATGATTGATTAAATTAAAGACATGCTGATCTTGTTTTAACTTTTTAATGTTGACATATCTAGAACTGAATTATTTAAGCAAGAATTTTGTGATTGTATCGAGTTGTTTTTATTCAAGGTTCTTAACGTTCGCCTGGTAAGGTTCCAAATCATAAAGATGATCTCCGTGCAACCTATCCGTAAAAACAACTGTCCGGCAATATTCAGTGATAAAATCGGCGTTTGTGTTTTCGAAGTGCAACTCTTTATAAATACGAACTTTATATTGTTTAAAGTATACTAGTTGTGCATTTACGATTATTCAAGGTTCTTATCGCCCGCTTGTGAGGTTCTTAAACTATCAAGTGATTTTCTGGCTAATATCCGTAGCAAACAACCTGCAGTCAAAATTTGATGAATACATCGGGTCGTATTCATCATGTGCAACTATGTATTAACACGAACTATGTGTTGGTTCGCGAAAACTTGCAGTGCATTTCCATTCACTCAAGGTTCTAATCGTCCGCTGTTTAAGGTTCCTCAATCGTAATGAAGTTAAAGTTTTAAAATATCCGTAAAAAGCCTGTTGGTAATATTTAAAGTGATTAAAATTGTTTGTGCTCGCCATGTGAACAAGACAAATGAGGATTTCGATGTTCGAAGTATTACATTTATATAATAATAACATTTCACATATTTCTTGAATTTGTCTCAACCTGGAGTAGACAAACAACTTATTTCCAGCCGCTTCCTAATTTCCTACATGTAACATACAGTCCATGCTGGAAACTGGACATAGCGGACTGGCAGTGTTGTAGTCCAACCTGCAAAACAAATGCACAACTGTCTTATCCGTAACATTTATTTAAAAAAAAACATATTATATATTAAACAGTTGTGGGAAATGAAGATACATAGCAAATCTGTTACTAGCATGAAGGATATGTCACGAAAAACACAATAATTTCTGTATTTTTCTTGATAAAGAACAAGCGTTCGAAAATTCGAAAATAAAGAGTGTTTATTATTAATGAATTATATAACTGACTTCCCTTTTGGAGGATTTTACGTAATTGGGATATTTTTTCGCCTATATCATTGCCATTTCTTAATTTTTCCCATTCAATGTGCACAAATAGGTAAAGGGGGTAATCCGTATCTATTTTTTTTAAAATATCGATGGTAACAATATGATTTGCATTCGTTTGCGAAACTGGGATTAAGAACAAAGTGTTAATTCAAGACTCTCACATCTATATTTTCAAGGTTGTTGACGTCTGCTTGATTAGGTTCTTAAATCATGAAGTAGTATTAGCTCAGGCAGACGATTAAGAAATTCCGTTTGTGGCAGTGTATGTTTGATCATCAAAATGTGCAGACAAAAGATACAACCCTGTTTCAAAAATTACGTCTTAAATAATACATCAAAAGTTTTGACTTTGAAATCGATAGTTAAAGTGTAAAAGAACTTTATCATATTTGTAAATGACGGAAAGCCGCAATATATTGTACAATGTTCTAACTACACCGTCATAAAATTTTAAGTTCTCCGCATTGACTTGAACTACTCTCTTTAAATATGAAACATTCTAATTAATATACATCATGTTCACTTCACTTTATAAATCGCCATTTAATTCCCGTCGTTCTTTAAAAAACCAAGAACATTTATCAAGGTGAGGGTAAAACCGAAAGTCACAAAATCGACCATTGCTTTTGTAAAGAGGATATACTGAAACGGCCCAAACTGCTGAAAAATGTTCTGTGCAACAACCAAGCAATCCATTGCAGAATTGCAGAGATTTGATCTTTCTTGCCCGTAACAATGCATTTCTTTCTTAGATCATTTAGGAGCCTCTTATGTGGAGAGATAAAGGTCGAGGATTTCAAAAACAACCGCTTGTCCCTAACTACTGTAGGTTCGTTCTAGCATAACTCTGGGCGCCGAACTCTCATGCGAGGAAGCTCGTCCAGGGTTCAAATGCGGAATACCTATCGCGTGCGAACGTAATAGCTATCTCGTGACCTCGCAATAGGATAACATGCGCACGTAATACCTAATGCGTGCGCCCGTAATACCTATTGCGTAGACGCCTTATAATTGTCTCATGGGCGCTCGTAATACCTATTATGGGCGCTCGTAATACCTGTCGCATGGGCACGCAATAGCAATCGCGTGACCACGTTAAAGAATCACATGCGCACGTAATACCTAATGCGTGCGAATATTATACCTATCGCGTGGCCGCGAAATACTTGTCGCGTGCGCACGTTATTCCCATTGCGTAAGCAAGTAAAACCTATCATTTGCGCACGTAATACGTTATGCGTGCGCTCTTATACCTAGCGAACGTAATAGCTATTGCGTGTGCACGTAATAGCTATTGCGTGTGCACGTAATAGCTATCGCGTGCTCACGTAATACCTATTGCGGGAGCAAATTATACCTATCGCGTGCGCACGCAATAGCTATCGCGTGCGCACGTAATACCTTATGCGTGTACGCTTAATAATTGTCCCGTGCGCACGTAATACCCGTTGCGGGCACTCGTAATACCTATTATGGGCGCTCGTAATACCTATCGCGTGAGCACGCAATAGCAATCGCGTTGTCCACATTAAAGAATCACGTACGCACGTAAAACCTAATGCGTGGAATTGTTATACCTATCGCGTGGCTGCGTAATACGTGTCGCGTGCGCACGTAATATCCATTGTATGCGCTCGTAATACCTATTATTTGCGCATGTTATAGCTATCGCATGACCACGTAATAGGATCACGTTCGCATGTTACACTTTATGCATGCTCAATCGCGCGCGGCCACGTAACACCTCGATCTTAGGCACTTAAATCTACCTTCAATAAAGGCATAAGGTTTTTATTTTCAGATTCAATAAATGTCTAATATTCTTATATTCAGCATCAATAAAAGTAAGTTTCTTTTATTAAAGATCAAAAAAAATGTCTTAGGTTCTTAGAATCAGAATCATGAAGGGCATAGATTCTTAAATTAACCATCAATAAAAGTCTAAGGTTCTTAGATTCATCATCAATGATGGTCAAAGGTTCTTATATGAAGCATCTATGAAGGCCTTAGGTTCTTATATAATCATAAAAGGAGGTATTTGATTATTTTATTAAGCATCAATGAAGATATAGGTTCTTTGATTCACCATCAATGAAAATCTTAGGTTGGTTCTTACATCAAGCATCTATAAAGTTCTTCTGTTCTTTGATTCAGCATCAATGAAGGTCTAAGGTTCTTAAACGCACCATTTATAAAGGTCTAACGTTCTTATATTTAGCATCAATGAAGGTCTTCGGTTTTTACATGAAGTTTTATGAAGGTCTTAGGTTCTTACAATAAGCATCAATGAAAGTCTTAGGTTCTTAGATGCATCTTTAATGAAGGTCTTTTGGTCTTATGTTCTAAGACTCAGCATCAATGAAGGTTTTAGGTTCTTAGATTGGTCATTAATGAAGGTCTTAGGTTCTTAGATTCGTCATCAATGAAGGTCTAATGTTCTTAGATTCGTCAACAATGAAGGTCTTACGTTCTTAGATGATGACGAAGGTCGTAGGTCTTAGGTTCTTAGATTCGTCATCAATGAAGGTCTAAAGTTCTTAGATTCGTCATCAATGAAGGTCTTAGGTTCTTAGATTCGTCATCAATGAAGGTCTTAGGTTCTTAGATTCGTCATCAATGAAGGTCTTAGGTTCTGCGATTCGTAATCAATGAAGGTCTTAGATTCTTAGATTCGTCATCAATGAAGGTCTTAGGTTCTAAGATTCGTCATCAATGAAGGTCTTAGGTCTTAGGTTCTAAGATGCGTCATCAATGAAGGTCATAGGTCTTAGGTTCTTAGATTCGTCATCAATGAAGGTCTTATGTTCTTAGATTCGTCATCAATGAAGGTCTAAGGTTCTTAGATTCGTCATCAATGAAGGTCTTACGTTCTTAGATGATGACGAAGGTCGTAGGTCTTAGGTTCTTAGATTCGTCATCAATGAAGGTCTAAAGTTCTTAGATTCGTCATCAATGAAGGTCTTAGGTTCTTAGATTCGTCACCAATGAAGGTCTTAGGTTCTTCGATTCGTTATCAATGAAGGTCTTAGGTTCTTAGATTCGTCATCAATGAAGGTCTTAGGTTCTTAGATTCGTCATCAATGAAGGTCTTAGGTTCTCAGATTCGTCATCAATGAAGGTCTAAGGTTCGTAGATTCGTCATCAATGAAGGTCTTTGGTTCTTAGATTCGTAATCAATGAAGGTCTTAGGTCCTTAGATTTGTCATCAATGAAGGTCTTAGGTTCTTAGATTCGTCATCAATGAAGGTCTAAGGTTCTTAGATTCTTAGATCAATGAAGGTCTTAGGTTCTTAGATTCGTCATCAATGAAGGTCATAGGTTCTTAGATTCGTCATCAATGAAAGTCTAAGTTTCTTAGATTCGTCATCAATGAAGGTTTTAGGTTCTTAGATTCGTCATCAATGAAGGTCTTAGGTTCTTAGATTCGTCATCAATGAAGGTCTAATGTTCTTAGATTCGTCATCAATGAAGGTCTAAGGTTCTTAGATTCGTCATCAATGAAGGTCTTACGTTCTTAGATGATGACGAAGGTCGTAGGTCTTAGGTTCTTAGATTCGTCATCAATGAAGGTCTTAGGTTCTTCGATTCGTTATCAATGAAGGTCTTAGGTTCTTAGATTCGTCATCAATGAAGGTCTTAGGTTCTTAGATTCGTCATCAATGAAGGTCTTAGGTTCTCAGATTCGTCATCAATGAAGGTCTAAGGTTCGTAGATTCGTCATCAATGAAGGTCTTTGGTTCTTAGATTCGTAATCAATGAAGGTCTTAGGTCCTTAGATTTGTCATCAATGAAGGTCTTAGGTTCTTAGATTCGTCATCAATGAAGGTCTAAGGTTCTTAGATTCTTAGATCAATGAAGGTCTTAGGTTCTTAGATTCGTCATCAATGAAGGTCATAGGTTCTTAGATTCGTCATCAATGAAAGTCTAAGGTTCTTAGATTCGTCATCAATGAAGGTTTTAGGTTCTTAGATTCGTCATCAATGAAGGTCTTAGGTTCTTAGATTCGTCATAAATGAAGGTCTTAGGTTCTAAGATTCGTCATCAATGAAGGTCTTAGGTTCTTAGATTCGTCATCAATGAAGGTCTTAGCTTCTTAGATTCGTCATCAATGAAGGTCTTAGGTTCTTAAATTCGTCATTAATGAAGGATTTTGGTTATAAGATTCGTCATCAATAAAGGTCTTAGGTCTTAGGTTCTAAGGTTCGTCATCAATGAAGGTCTTAGATCTTAGGTTATTAGATTCGTCATCAATGAAGGTCTAAGGTTCTTAGATTCGTAATCAATGAAGGTCTTAGGTTCTTAAATTCGTCACTAATAAAGGTCTTTGGTTCTAAGATTCGTCATCAATGAAGGTCTTAGGTCTTAGGTTCTTAGATTCGTTATCAATGAAGGTCTAAGGTTCTTAGATTCGTCATCAATGAAGTTCTTAGGTTCTTAGATTCGTAATCAATGAAGGTCTAAGGTTCTTAGATTCGTCATCAATGAAGGTCTTAGGTTATTAGATTCGTCATCAATGAAGGTCTTAGGTTCTTAGATTCGTAATCAATGAAGGTCTAAGGTTCTTCGATTCGTCATCAATGAAGGTCTTAGGTTATTAGATTCGTCATCAATGAAGGTCTTAGGTTCTTCGATTCGTCATCAATGAAAGTCTTAGGTTCTTAGATTCGTCATCAATAAAGGTCTAAGGTTCTTAGATTCGTCATCAATGAAGGTCTGAGGTTTTTAGATTCGTCATTAATGAAAGTCTTAGGTTCTAATTCGTCATCAATGAAGGCCTTAGGTCTTAGGTTCTTAGATTCGTCATCAATTAAGGTCTTAGGTCCGTAGACTCGCCATCAATGAAGGTCTTAGGTTCTTAGATTCGTCATCAATAAAGGTCTTAGGTCCGTAGACTCGCCATCAATGAAGGTCTTAGGTTCTTAGATTCGTCATCAATTAAGGTCTTAGGTCCTTAGACTCGCCATCAATGAAGGTCTTAGGTTCTTAGATTCGTCATTAATGAAGGTCTTAGGTTCTGAGATTCGTAATCTATGAAGGTCTTAGGTTCTTAGATTCGTCATCAATGAAGGTCTTAGGTTCTGCGATTCGTAATCAATGAAGGTCTTAGATTCTTAGATTCGTCATCAATGAAGGTCTTAGGTTCTAAGATTCGTCATCAATGAAGGTCTTAGGTTCTTAAAATCACCATTAGTGATGGTCTTATGTTCTTATATTAAGTATAAATGAAGGTCTTAGGTTCTCATTCACCATCAATGAAGGTCATTTCATAGATAAACCATCAATTAAGAGTGTAAGGTTCTTAGATTCACTGTCAACGAAGGTCTTAGGTTTTTATATTTAGCATCAATGACGGTCTTAGGTTCTTAAATTCACCATTAATGAAGGTCTTAGGTTCTTATATTTACCGTCAATCAAAAGCTTAGGTTCTTACATTAAGCATTGACTATGAAGGTCTTATGTTCTTATATTAAGCATCAATTAAGGTCTTAGGTTCTCAGATTCACCTTTATTGAAAGTCTTAGGTTCTTATATGAAGCATCTTTGAATGTCTTAGGATCTTAGATTAAACATCAATATTAAGGACTGATCGAGGTTCTTATAATTACCATTAATGATGGCCTTAGGTTCTTATGTTGAGATTCAATGAAGGTCTTATGTTATTTTATTCAGCTTAATAAAAGGTCTAAGGTTCTTTTATTCAGGATTAATAAAGGTCTTCGTTAAAACGGTTATTGTATTGAAATAAATCTTCATTAAAGGCGAAATAATACTGATTTGTTAGTGATTCTCACGACAAACTTAAATAATGAAGTACAGCCGAACCAATAAGAAAGGAGGTTATAAAGTCGTCAACCAATCAGCGTATGGTTCTTAACGTGGTTCTTAGATCTATTTTTGAGCAATATTATACCTCTTTGTTGCAGCGAATAAACAGATAGTTGGAACGAACACTGTAGGAAACTTTCGCTTGGGTTTGTTTGTTTGATAATGATATGTCAAAAGAGACGAATGATTATTTTTAATTTAAGAAATCGTTTCAATCATTAGAGCTACTTCCTGAAGTTTAAAAATAAATACACCCAGAATAGTAGATAGACCTCCAGTAACGGCGGAAAAAGTGAAAGATTATATATTTGTAGTCGTGCAAAGGCATAACAAAGAAAATACCTTGATATTGTAACAGTTTTTATTGCAAGTTGAGACAGCAATTGCAGATAAATTTCAACAATAACTTGCAACACAAACCACTTGGCAACTGTAACAATTTTAAAGCTGGCACAGCGAAGCCGTGTTTTCCAATGAGAGAAATGCATGTTGAGACAGAAATTACAGATAATCTCAACAATTACTTGCAACAGGGACCACTTGTCAACTGTAAAAAATTTTATAGCAGGCACGGCAAGGCCGTGTTTTCCAAGGAAAGAATTTGCAATGAAAAACTGAACACTTGCTGTTTAAGTTTGAAATCTTTGCACAGAGAACCCATGTTTTATTTAAGAAATAATCAATAGCTTCCGGTGAATTATCGCAGGATAATTCACGGGGCGGCGTTCAGATGCGTAAGGATATATCACGAGGGGCGTAGCCCCGAGTGATATATATCTACGCAGCTGAACGACGCCCCATGAATTATCCTGCGATAATTGACCGGAAACTATTGATTATTTCAATTCTAACATGACACATCTGACTGAATAAGCGAAATAATCATAACTCAATTTAAGCGCGTTGTAATAAACGCACATGGGTTTTAAGGTCGGCAGTTAGTGTTTACTCCCTACACATCTACAGTTTGTACATGATAAAAAACTGATAACAATTAAAAGATTAATTAACAAACTTGAATACATGTTCATCCAACAGCGTATCCAGCACTCTCCAGCCGTCGTTCGAACCGTATTTGTCATTCCAACGGTTTAAAACTGCACCAGGAAATAACACGTAAACAACGGAAATGACGTGACGTCGTTAAAATGGCGCGTTTACGTCACCTTAACGTTGCCGCAAAATAGCGGAAAATAATTATAGTATTTTATATAAATAAATAAAATAAACATTATTCTATTACTGTAGTATCATCATATTACGCGCAGGTAAAAACTTCGCGTATTATGTGCTTTCTTAAATGCGCGAAATTAAATCCCAGCGAAAATTACAATTGTCACGTGATAATTTTATACCGACAGGTATTTAGTAATAGCCGTGCCCACGCGCGGTGAATTATCGTGTAATAATTCACAGCAAATTCAATGGGAAAAACGTCAAGTCATGTTAGAATAACAGCGTATCCAGCACTCTCCAGCCGTAATTCGAACCGTATTTGTCATTCCAACGGTTTAAAACTGCACCAGGAAATAACACGTAAACAACGGAAATGACGTGACGTCGTTAAAATGGCGCGATTACGTCACCTTAACGTTGCCGCAAAATAGCGGAAAATAATTATAGTATTTTATATAAATAAATAAAATAAACATTATTCTATTACTGTAGTATCATCATATTACGCGCAGGTAAATGCGCGAAATTAAATCCCAGCGAAAAATACAATTGTCACGTGATAATTTTATACCGACAGGTATTTAGTAATAGCCGTGCCCACGCGCGGTGAATTATCGTGTAATAATTCACAGCAAATTCAATGGGAAAAACGTCAAGTCGTGTTAGAATAACTTTTAACCCTTTCCTCCATAGATACACCATTGCTGTGTGTGCGAATAGTTAATATCCAGATCTGTCCCATCTGATCAGGATCTAGACTGTTCGCTTTTTTATTCATTAGGTTATTTTTTACAAAAATGTGACCTGTGCAGATCCTGATCAGACGGCAGGGATGTGTCAGCTGCTCTAGATTTATATTGTAACAGTTTTTATTGCATGTCGAGACAGCAATTGCAGATTAATTTCAACAATAACTTGCAACACTAACCCCCTGGCAACTGTAACAATTTTAAAGAATAAAGTGGGCACGGCGAAGCCGTGTTTTCCAAGGAGAGAAATGCAAGTTGAGACAGCAATTGCCTGGGCTGGACAAACCCACTAGCCCTACGCCCTGAACAAGCTAAAAATTGTATCACACAATCTCAAATTCAAAATATTCTATTTTAGCACCATATCATGCATATTGTGTTTTACAACAGAAATAAGTTTATTACAAAATAAAATGTTTTGAAATCTGTTTTAACAATATCAAGCCCCCACGAAACGCTTCCTATTGAATTTCCTGTTTCTTTCTTTACTGTAAATACTGACCAATCAGAATTCGCTTATTTGCGCAAGTGGGACTAGCTGAAATGTTAACCCAGCTAGTTCTGGACTAGTTACAAAAAACAAAATTTGTCCAGCCCTGATTGCTGATTAATTTCAACAATTATTTGCAACAGGAACCATTTGGCAACTGTAACAATTTAAAAGCAGGCACGGCGAAGCCGTGTTTTCCAAGGAGAGAACTAGCATTCATAGCAATTAAATAACAGAATACTTGCACTTTAAGTTTGAATTGTTTGCACAACAAAGCCGTGTTTTAACCCTTTCCTCAATAGTTAACACCATTATTGTGTGAGCAAACAGTTTACATCCAGATCGGCCAACATATCTGTGCCATCTGATCAGGATCTAAACAGTTAACTATTTGCGTTTTTATTCATTAGGTTATTTCTCACGAAAATGTGACCTGTGCAAATCCTCATCAGATGGCACTGATGTGCTGGTTGCTCTGGATTTACACTGGTCACACATGCCTAAAATGGTAATATATGTATAGAGGAAATGGTTAAAAGATACAAATAAAAGTAAACATTTGACATAACAATTGCAGAAGACATCTGTGTTTTCCAAAGAGACAAATTTTTACCAGAAGTTGCCTCTGTAACAAGTTTTAATTTGAGACACGTTAAAGCCGCCTTTCCCAAAGAGAGAAATTGCTGCAAGAACTTAAGCATAATATTTATTTCAGTTTTAATGTTTTAATACATAGTGAAGCTGTGTACTCAAATAGATTAATAATTATTGATTACATGAATTCAACACTTGATGCCAAAATCTTTAAGATCAAATTTGACAGAGTTATGCCTCTTCTTGTACATGGACTTTTTATTTTTAACCTGACTAAGTACCTAAGCAACAAGTGTTTAACTAAATTCCCGCCTAACTTATTGTATAAATGACAAAACAGTGTTTTGTAAAGAGTAACATTTTGATGAGCATTTTCTCATTTTTTTTAGTTACAGGCACGGCAAAGCTGTGTTTTAACCGATTCCTCCATAGAATTGTATGTGCGAAAAGTTTACATCCAGATCAGCCGGAACATTCATGCTTTCTGATCAGGATCCTTTTTTATAAAATTTTTTAGATTAATTTACCGGTAATAGTACATTATTTAAAGAAGTGGTGTTCAGGAAAAGTGAAATTCTTCAATACATGCATTTGATGTTTTATTAATTTCTTGTGGCAAATTTAAAGTTCATGCGGCGTAGCAGTGTTTACCACATTTGGAGGAAATGTTTATTAAAGGGTTAAATATACCACTATTTTGTCATATATTTTATTAATTTTGATGTCTGAAAATTCTTTGGTATTTTGGGGAGAATAGTTCATGCCATTCCCAGGTATTTCTTCTTCAAATAATTCAGACTTTATACTTCCTTTTTCTTTCATTAATATTATTTTAAAAAATCTTAACTATTTTAGTTTTTTTACATACACAAGTGAAGCCACTGGGCTTCAAAAGTGAAGCCACTGGGCTTCAAACACTTTAAACAACCCAAATGCTTTCCATACCCAAATGAAAGCCATCAGATATGGACTACATCTTAAACCATTCTGTCTGATCAAAATGTAACAGCTTGCATTTAGATTCTTCAGGTTATTTCTGACAATTAACAGTTTAGATCCAGATCATATGACACAGATGTGGTAGCTGATCTGGATCTATACTGGTAGCCCATGTGATAAAAGGCATATTATCTGGAGTAAAATGTTAAATTTAATGTTTACAAGATGAATAATTTCTCAACTGTTAACACCTCCTGTCATATTTCAGGTCCAGGTGATGCTAGAAAGATGACACAGTCAATCATGGGTTAGTGCAGCTTTGACAGCAGTATCACAATGAAGTGTCTAAGACTGGCATGATGATGCAAACAAAATTACTCTTGTAGGTTTATGGTTTTATTTTTATTAAAATTCTTTTTATTAATAATAAACATAGTATTGTAGCTCATAAATTTCCTTAACACATCTCAAATCTTTCACCATTCTAAATACCATTGTATCTGAATAATTTTTCAATGGTAGATCTTTTTATTTTAAAAGTTATTTTTTTTGGATTGCTTACTGATCATTTTTTGGGTACCAGCTATGTACATCCATGCAGTCTGATCTAGATCTACACTTCTAAATTAATGGCTCGGAAAAATATTAAACATTTAATTCAATTTTCAATAGTTAAGATTCTTTGCGGCTCTTAGGAAAAACACATCCGAAAAGTAGCTACCGTAACAGTGTATATCCATGAAGTGAGGGTTGTAGATGAATTGTTCCTTCACATATTGAATGAACTACGCGCATTGTTTGATGAACCCTTTCCTCTATATATACGTCTTTTAACGCACGTGCGACCAGTGTATATCCTGATCAGGATCTGCACTTATCGCATGTTGGTCAGAAATAAATTAATGAATCCAACGGATGTGCTGACAGATCTGGATCTAACCTGTTGGCCCGGGCAGTAAAGGTGTATCTGTGGAGCAAAGGGTTAAAACTCTATTTTTCTGTTGTCTGACTGCTCTTTTCACATGATGTTTTATTAAACATAACTTATGTTTTCAGGGCGAGTTGAGTGACACTTACGGACTGCAGTATACCAGAAATCTCAGTAGTGACTGCCTGTTCGCTTTAAGATCTGCTCAGACCCAAATGGAAATGCGGTGGGAATTAACGGTATGTTTACTTCATTAAAATCTCTATTTAACATTTGACCATTATAAATGCTTTCCATGGAAATTCCTAGAAAACAGATTGCAAAAACTTACAATTTAAAGAAAACCAAAAAAGTTTTAGAAACCCTTTAATGGCTTGTGTTACCAAAAGTTATGGATTAATATTCGATTTAAAAGAAAATTATTGTTATATGTTAACTGAACCCTGGATTAGACTTTTATTACATGACCACAAGAAAAATCTTCAAAAAAAATCTTAAAATGACAACCAGATTGAAATCCTGATGTGCATGACAAAATGGGTTTCGGTCTATTTCACATTTATCAGAAATTGTAGATAACTATGACTCATTCAGTGATGCTCAGTCCGTTTTCTGTAGGAGGGGGCAGGGCTTCAATAACAGTTTTCAATATATTGATAAGAAACTTGAAACATATGTTCAATATCAAATGTAGATTATTGGGACACAATTCTCATGTGGTTCAGTGCATTCTTCGTTGGAGGTGCAAAGGGTTTTTGAAAATCTTGTGGTAGGAACTGCTTCTAGGATTCTGAGGATATTGACTTTAAGAAATTAGTATATTAACCATCAGATGATTAATATTTATTATCAGATATTTGTCACGAAAATGTCATGTCTCTGATGACAAAGCAGTATCAGTAATTATAGCAGATATTAATCACCTTTATTGATAGGTCTAGTTTTAAATGTCTTTAATTATTGTTCTTTCTGTAGGAATTTTGCTAAGGATTTGGCATCACAATTTTTAACCAATTGCCAAATTTGTTAAAATTAACCGGTCCAAAATAGTGATTCTGTAGTAATCAATATGGTTGCAAAATTTTTTGTATACTGTTCCTATTTTTCAGTTGATTGGTAGCAAGATTCCAGTTCGTTGAAATCATCAGCTGTCCATTTGATGACTACTCCGCAGATGTTGAGACCATTCAGTTAGTTTCATGACTTGACATTCATATTTTCGGGTGAAGAATCTCTGGCAGTAATCATTTTTCTCCTTTTGCCAAATATGAAGAAAGTTAAAACCAATTTTAATGACATTTAAGACTGCAGCTCGGAAGTTAAAAGCAATTTTGGTGACATTTAAGACACATGACATTCATATTTTTGAGTGAATCGGCGGCGAAAACCATCATTCTTCCATCTCTTGGTAACCCTGGAGAAGTTAAAACCAATTGCAAGGACATTCATGATTTGACATGTATTTTGCCATTGTAAATCGATTGCCATGTATATTTGTATTTGGATGTTGCAATTTAATCATTGTTGAGAAAACAAATTGTACAGTCTTTGCAATTTTATTTAATTGCTGAGTGTGAATATTGACAGTTTTAATTGATTTCTGTGTATATTATATGTGTTTATTGCTAGTTTGATTATTGAACATATTGTATTGATTGCCAGTTCATTTGAATGCCAAGTATATTTAATATATGGGTTTTATTGCTCTTCTATTTGATTGCTGTGTATATTGTATGTGTTTATTGCTTGCTTACTGATTAAGTATATTGTATGTGTTTAATTGATTGCTGAGGATATTGTATGGTTTTATTGCTCTTCTAATTTATTTTACAATGTATGGTAGTGCAGTATGCAATAACAATAACTCTACCTTCCCTATTTTTTGAGTTATTCCTCTTTATCATATTTACTTGATATATTTTGTCCGGAGCAATACTCCAAAACTACTTGAGGGATTTTATTCAAACTTCATACACTGACAGAGCACATTGGTAGGTAGTGCAGTGTGCAAGTCCAATAACTCTACCTTGCCTATTCTTTAGAGTTATTCCCCTTTATCAGATTTACTTGATAATTTTTTTTCGTAGCATAACTCCAAAACTACTAGAGGGATTTTATTCAAACTTCATACACTGACAGAGCACATTGGTAGGTAATGCAGTGTGTAAAAACAATAACTCTACCTTGCCTATTTTTAGGGGTTTTCTTCAAACTGCAAACACTTACTTGAAATCTGTACTCAGCATAACCATAACTATATTGCATTTTAAGGATTTCCTCTCTAGGTAAATTATATTAAAGTTCAACCTTCAAGTAACTTGTTTCCGGCGGGGGGATTGACCATGTGTAACATGACTCTTGTCCATATTTTTACTTATGGTTATTTTTACATACCATCTATTAAAAGCCAGAAGGGGTCATCGGCAACAGAAAAAAAGGCTGATGACCGCTTTTGGCTTTCAGTAAACGGATTATGTTTTTGAGCATTGCATTGGACACATTTTTTGTAGTTATGTGTCAGCATTGTTGACAAAATTATGCCTCTAAGGCCTCGGATGCAGTACAATATGAATCACTATCATAACTCTTGACTTCGATATGTATGCATTTTATTGCATGTGTGACTAGTGTAGATCTCCATTATTTCGCACATTTGTAATGTCTGATCGTCTTAAGGACCTTCACTGTTTTCATTTTGGTTAGAAATAATACATATATTAGAATGCGAACAGTGTAGATCCTGATCAGATGGGACAACTATGCCCACTGATCAAATTCTACACTGTTTAATTTTCATTAAAGGTGTATAGATCAATCAAGTAAAGGGTTAATACCAGTATAGCTTTAATTAGATATGAACTAAAAAGATATATCAAACTGTTTGTTTAATGATTTATTAGGTTATTTCTGACCAGAAAATAATGATTTTTTTTTTCAATTTTCAAAGGTTGAGAAAAAAACGCCAGAGTTTGTCTTAAAAGAAAACATTGGAAACTTTCAATTTTAAGTAAATTCAGCAGACAGTGAGTTACCCAAAATTGTAAGAATGTATAGTGATGTTTCGCAATACAGAATAGTTTCAATACATCAATGCAAATGGTAAAAGTGGTAACTTTTTATTTGCAGCCAGTATACATAATAATATATGAATACAGAATTTTATATCTAATATAAAGTATCAATTATGTTCACCATATCCATAAACTGTAATATAAAATAAAACATTACAACAGAATGAAATTAGTTTTTAGTTATATTCATTTGCTATAATCCTGACATTAAAAACGTTAAGAAGATACCAACAGAATGTTAATGAGCAGCCATTGTTCACTGTAAGTTCAGTTTTCGGTTGTCGATTCCGAGAGAGGCAGTGCCTTAGTTCATATTATGATTTAAAATGTTTCTAGTTGAAATTTATTGTTCGCAACGTTCGGGGGAATTGCGTTGGGTAGAACGAAGACAGGTTGCAGTGACACTTCCAAAATTTATGTTGGTTAAGGCCTCACATTATAAGTTCCAAATAATACAACATTGGGTAATTCCACAAATATCAATGATTTAATATAGTTACTTGTAGATGGTCAAATTACAATCTGCCTAAAAGCAGAAGGATTACATTTTTTATACTAAAATATTAAACTGACACTATTTCGAGATTTATATCTCAAACAATTGAAATCCTGACAGATCAGGAAAGTAAGACTTTAACTATCAATAAAACTATCAATAAAACAATAGGTGATAAAACCCTCAAACTGTTAGCAGGTGACACTTCTTTGCATTCAACTGAAAGTTTTCACCTATAGCTTCTGGTGACACAAGCTTCTAGTTCAGAAAATTGGTTATTTTATCAAGATAAAATTAAATAATTTTTATAGAGGAAATATTCAAAATTTGTGTTCATAATACTTGCTCCCATGCTCTTTTAACTTTGGACCCCAAAGTTGAATGATGTATAATATTTAAGCACATAATATAAAGTTTTAAGTGCTGAAATAAAATATGTAATTAACAAAAATGATAATAATTTAAACAATATCTCACTATAATATGGTTATACATTTGTACAAATATATGGATCCTTTATACAAAATTTACACATGTCACATGTAAGAAAGAAAGTTTACAGTTAGGACCATCATTTAGTGAAAGAACAGCAACTCTGACTTGTATCAATCACTAACGATATATTATCCTTAACTGTTGAAAAAAAGAAAGGATATTTACAAAGATCTTGCAAGAATGATTCGCCACACTCACAAAACACAGCCTCCCCACGCAGCGAAAAAGAAGAGAGGAAGAGAGAGAGAGAGAGCAAGTTTGTTATAAGTATGTCAATTCAAATAGGACGCCACAAACAGCAAACGAAAAAAGAGAACCTTTGGGGATACCGCCTTGGAACGGTCAGTGGCAAATTAATTGCTACTGGGGATTTAAACCAGGTTCTAGGGTGCACCAACCTCCCAACTGCCCCAACAGTTTCTCGTATCATAAAACAAATACAAGTTGTCTTGGTGAAACAACTCCAACCCACCCATCGGCTCAACAATGTTGCATACAAAAGCACACAAACGTATAAAAAATAAGAAGCAAATAGCATTTCAAAGCCAAAGGGCGGGTACTCAATGATCTTACGAGACCAGAGCACCTGGAGTAAAATCAGCAAGATAGGGATAAAAAACAAATTGAGCTTCTAGGTTCTTTTAAGAAAAGATTTCCCCATAAACCTTCATAAACTCTTAAACCCCTGCCACCGTCGTGCAAACAAAGAGGTAAGGATAATGATCAACTGTAGATGGGTAAATCACCAGGCCTGCAGAGCGCTGTAAAATATCATGTTTGTAACTGTTCTTTTTACAGATGGTTTTTACGAATAACCGGGAGAACTTAACATTGCTTTCATCTTCTTAAGTTTATAAATTAAATCTCCATAAAACTGGCTGTGAAATACCTTGTTGTAATAGTGATTTTGAACTGCACCTGTATTTATGAATTAGATCTGGGTATCGGCGATAAAACTTGCAAAATGTTTTCCTTAATTTGTGAAACCGATAACCTTGTTTTAATTGTTTTTCTGTAATGCAAAGATTACGTTCATTGAAATCATTCACATCGTTGCAAGCTCTTGAAAAGCGAAAAAGCTGCGAGATATAAACCCCGTAAGATGTTGCACGAGGAACATCGCCGTCTAAAAAGAAAGTAATAATTTAACTTCCTGATAGACTAAGTATGTTTCGTTTTTTGTTTGTTCCTGTAACTGTCTGTTATAATAGAGATGCATTTCTTTCCTTTCTAGAGTACGCACATTGTCTTGATGTAGTTTCATGTAAAACTTAAGTGCACTGCGATATTATTATTGCTGCATATTTGATCACCAGTTCCTCTATATAATTCCTTTGGACTCCTTTAAATGTTAGCTTCTATGTCTTTGATGAGGTAATCTTCTGTTGGTTGACGCTTTTGAATGAGTAAATTTCACTTCTAGGTTAGTGTTTCTAGCCAGAACAAGTATAAGCATGTTAAGTTTGTGATCAACAGCTTCGATGTTTTGCTCATATTTCGGGTTCTTTTTTCAAGGAGAGCAATAAAATCATTCTTCTTCTTTAATTCCTCTTGAATATCAAGCTGCGTTCGAAGACTGGTTAATTCTGCTACATTTGGTTTTATTGATTTCTTTGATTAAAAAATATTTGTTGAGTTATAGAACTCATGTTTTGTAATAAGTATTTCTACATTTGAAGGTTAAAAAAAGGAAATGACGAACAAGTTGCTTTGCTTGCCAGGAATGTCGAAGTCATGTTTACGTTATTTGAAAAGAGTAAACTTTAAAATAATTACAGAAGAGTTATGGGTCTTAGTGGTAAGAGGTGGTAAAGATTATGATAGTGACTATATAATTCTAAGTTCCAAGTTGATATCTCATGTAGTTTCTCACGGACCAGGTGCATAATTTAGAAAAACGCAAGATAAATGCAAGATTTTTGATGGATGGCAAAAATGACGGCGATGACGATTATGACGACGACGATCACAATGATGATAATTATGATGACGACGAATGTGTAATTAAATCATTTAAACATGTTAAATGCAATCTTTGATAATTCGAAAAAAATGGCGACGAAGACGGCGATGACGATTATGGCGGCGACGACGATGATGTTCATCATGATAATAATCGATTGATTTATTGAGAAATGATGACGATGACAATAGTTTGATCATTTTTTCATTTTAATGCAATATTTCTGATGGTTCGCAATAATGATGAAGAAGACAGCGATAACGATTATGACGGCAAGAGGATCACGATGATGACGATGGCGACAACGTTTCGGTTATTAAATCATTTGAATGCATGATCTCTAATGGTTCGCAATAATGATGAAGAAGATAGCAATAACTACTATAAAGGCAAGATGATGATGCTGATGATGACGATAACGACAGCATTTCGGTTATTAAATCATTTGAATGCATAATCTCTAATGGTTCGCAATAATGATGAAGAAGACAGCGATAACGATTATGACAGCAAGATGACGATGAAGACGTTGACGATGACGACAGCGTTTCGGTTATTAAATCATTTGAACGTATGATCTCTAATTATTCGCAATAATGATGAAGAAGACAGCGATAACGATTATGACGGCAAGATGATGATGATGTTTACGATGACGACAACGTTTCGGTTATTAAATCATTTGAATGCATAATCTCTAATGGTTCGCAAAAATGATGAAGAAGATAGCGAGAACGATTGTGATGGCAAGATGATGATGATGACGCTGACGACAGCATTTCGGTTAGTAATCCATTTGAATGCATAATCTCTAATGGTTCGCATTAATGATGAAGAAGATAACGAGAACGATTATGACGACAAAATGATGATGATGACGATGACAACAACGTTTCGGTTATTAAATCATTTGAATGCATGATCGCTAATGGTTCGCAATAATGATGAAGAAGACAGCGATAACTATTATGGCGGCAAGATGACGATGATGACGTTGACGATGATGACAGCGTTTCGGTTATTAAATCATTTGAATGCATGACCTTTAATGGTTCGCAATAATGATGAAGAGGACAGCGATAACGATTATGACGATAAAATAATGATGATGATTTTAACGATGACGACAGCGTTTCGGTTATGAAATCATTTGAATGCATGCACTCTAATTGTTCGCAATAATGATGAAGAAGACAGCGATAACGATTATGACGGCAAGATGAGGATGGTGACGACAGCTTTTAGGTTATTAAATAATTTGAATGCATGCTCTCTGATGGTTCACAAAAACAATCAAAAAGACAGCGATGCCAATTACGTCGGCAAGATGATGATGATGATGACGATGACAACAGCGTTTCTGTTATTAAATCATTGAAATGCATGCTCTCTAATGGTTCGCAATAGTGATGAAGGAGATAGCGATATAGCGATAGCGATTATGACGGCAAGAAAATGATGATAATGTTGACGATGACGACATCTTTTCGGTTATTAAATAATTTGAATGCATGATCTGTAGTAGTTCGCAAACAAATGAAAAAGACAGCGATGTCGATTATGACGGCAAGATAATGATGATGATGACGATGCAGACATCGTTTCGGTTATTAAATCATTCGAAATCATGCTGTAATGGTTCGCAATAGTGATTATAGAAGATAGCGATAACGATTATGACGGCAAGTTGATGATGATGGTGATGATGATGATGATAATGATGATGACGATGACGACGGCTTTTCGGATATTAAATCATTTGATTGAGTGCTCTAATAGTACGCAGTAATGATGAAGAAGATAGCGATAACAATGATGGCGGCAAAATGATGATGAAAATGATGATAAATATGACTACAGCGTTTCGGTTATTAAATCATTTAAATGCATGATCTCTAATGGTAGGCAGTAATGATGAAGAAAACAGCTATAACGATTATGACGGCAAGATGATGATGGTGACGATGACGACAACGTTTCGGTTATTAAATCATTTGAATGCATGATCTTTAGGGAAGGAACTGCTGTGTGGAGTTTAAATTTTAATCTTAGGTTACTTCTCTTGTATATAGCATACCATTATAGATTTATTCGAGGTTAGGTACAACATGCCATTCTTTATTAAAGGTTAGGTCTTATTTCTAAAATTTTGACTCCGGCAATCGTGTAAACGATACTTTTTGCAAGGGAAGAAACTCAAATGATAGAAAGAAAGAGATGATGTAATAATTTTGTGAAAACTTATTAGAAAAAAACATTGTTTCTGATTCTAGCAAAGATAACAGGAGTTTGTTTTACACGTACTGTTTGCTCATAAATTTGAACTGCTTGTGCAGTCCATGTAACACCTATTTTTAACACATATTTTTCTCTCGGTCTTCAAACCATTGGCCATTTCTTTTTATCTATCAAATGCAACACTTCGGCATCCATTTTCTCTTCTCTAAGTATTCAACTGTCTCGAGCGTTTTCATTGGAAGGAATTACGAGCGGAAACCTTCGTCCAATAAAATCGAGACAGTTAACACTCGTAGAAAACAAAATGGGTGACGAAGCGTTATAATTCAAAGGAAGAAAGAAATGGCCAATGGTTTGAAGACCGAGAGAAAAATAGACAAATAAAAGGGTCCTTGCATGTTATTTGACGATAAGTTATTGATCAAAGTTCATTTTATCTGTGCATTTCAACAAATAACCGAAATCGCATTTTTTCGTGTTCCGCATTGTTTCTGACCTAACAAAAAGCTGGTCGCTGGGTTTACCTTTTCTGATGCCCATGAAAAACGGATTAATATTTCGGCAATCAGTTTTCGGAATTTTGGAAAGTAAAACCATGTGCATTTAAAGTACCAAGTGCTGGCCGAAAAGGATTACATTTAATGGGTGAAAATTTTTAACAAAGAGATAGAAAGTGACAGAGGCCTTTCCAACCTTGTCTTTGATAATATACCAGTAAAGGGTATACCTAGTATTTTTTAATATTTAAATCATATTTTTGGTTTATTATATGTATAAATGTGGTGCTTTTAATTGTTTTAAGAAGTCATTCAGTGAAATTCAAGCACATGGTTCGGGGAGGTGGGGTTTGGGGGGGGGGGGGTTGGGGTGGCGTGTAGGGTCCGATACTGCCGCCTGTGCCTATAACTGGTAGATTCTTTTATCTAGACTCTAGCGCAGTTAATTTTCTTTATTGAATTTTACTTTTTTTGCCAAAATGGAAATCGATAGGATAAAGTCTTTGGGGACTAGCTTATGTATCACCCGATACGACCGAATTACACACGTTTAAATGTCGCTCTACTAGGTGATAGAAAGGGACAATTCAAGGATGTTGCTTGTTTTTTCAGGGTATGTGATAAAATAGAATACATCATTCGCGTTCATTTTATACTGAAATTATTAAACTCGGAAACCTAGGAAGCGAAGACAACTACTATCCATCTAGCTTCCTCTTCTGAGGTGAAACCAAAATCGTCTGGTCCCCTTCCGATGCCCATTTGAGAGCGAGTGTATTGACACAAACATTGACATAAATACAACAAGTAAATACAAGAAAGAACAGGAAAAAGTACATTCAAATGCAAACATTTTTTTCTTTTCACGGATTACTCGCCGATTTTTGCTCTAGAGTTTCTTGCTTATTATTACATTTTCGCACACGTCAAGTATTATTTATGCTCCTCTAAAGTAAACTGTTAAGATGAGTAGCGCTGAAGCAAACAATGTTCATTTAATTTCTTTAAATGCACAGGGTCTAAGAGATAAAGCTAAACGATTACGACTTCTTCAATCGGTTTCTCAACAAAAAGGAGACCTTATTGTGCTTCAAGATACGCATTTTACTAAAGACATAGAAGTTTTGATCAAACAAGATTTCAACGATTGGAACATAATTAATTCGAACAGCGAAAACCGTAGTCGTGGTTGTTCGATAGTGATAAAAAACTTTGCCGATTGATATCATCGACCAGTACTCCGATCATAAGGGTTGATATGTTCTTTTAAATGTCGAATTAATGAATAATGTGTACTGTATTCTTAATATTTACGCGCCGAATGACAAACAATCTCGACCAATTTTTTGATGACATATCAAAGCGTCATACCGAAAAATGCCAAGGTGTAAAACATTTAGGAGGTGATTTTAATGATATTTAAATAAAAGTGACAGACTTAGAAACTCCCTTTAAACCAACCTTTGTGCAAACTTAATGAAATTAAAGAAAAAATTAAATTTAACAAAACTAAACACTATATACTTTGCGTAGAAATAATAGAATCGAAAAAAGCAGAATTGATTTTTGGCTAATCGACGAAAACATAAATCGGGCAGTATTTTCTTCAGATATTCGTCCCGCATTAATTAAAAGTACTGATCTCTTAGCAATTTCATAAAAACTAAAACTTCCATCTTTAAGAGGTCCAGGTTATTAGAAGTTAAACAATTCGTATTTGTGTGACCTGGACTACATAATCATAAAAAAAATAAAATAATTGATTCGTGTAATTTATTAAACACTCATAATTACCAAATTTTATGGGATAATTGTTAATGTAAAATCTGGAAAAATCAAACGAATATTCAAAGAAAAAACCGCACGAAAGACAAAATAAATCATTAGAATTAGAAAAGCGCTTACAAGAATTATATAACACTGAAAGCTTAAAAAATAGTGACCAAATTTTAAAAATGAAATAATTAAGTTAAAGCAAGAAACCGAAGAAATATATCATTTTAAAGCTACTAGTGCACAAATTAGATCAAGATTTCTTTAACGGTAGATGGAAAACGCTACAACACTATCAATTCACTTTTACAAAGAGTTATATTCTTTTTATAACGACACTATTATAATAGCAACTAATAATCAGTACATAAATAATATCATTCTAGAAAAAAGGTTAAATACTGAAGAGACAAATCGTTGTGGAGGTGTTTTAACTTTTGAATAATGCACTCTAGCTTTTAAAGAGATGATGAAGAAAAGAAAGCCCTGGTTTAGATGGTCTAACAGCAGAATTCTGCAACGTTTTTGGAATAAAATTAGTAAAATTGTACTTAATTCGTTAAATGAAGGATTTCAAAAGAGTGAATTATCGTTTACACTAAAACAGAGTGTTCTCTCATTTTATTTTTTAAAAAGGTATTCTATTTCTGAATCGCATGAAAATTGGAGATCAATATCATAACTTAACATTGATTATAAGATTGTTGCCAAGGTTTAAGCTAAAAGATTGCAAACAGTTCTACCAAAAATAATAAGTACGGACCAACCAGGATACATAAAAATCGATTTATAGGATATATAGTATTAGACTGTTTCAAGATATTATAAATTATACAGATAATTTAATTTAAACATTGAAGGTGCCTTGTTATTTCTAGATTTTAAACAAGCTTTTGATTCCGTTAGCTGGTCTTTCATGTTGGCAGATTTAGAAAAACATGGTTTTCACGAAAATTTTATTAATTTGGTAAAAGTCATTTACAAAAATATATCTTCATGCATTATTAATAACGGGTGGAAAACAAACTTTTTAAGCATCTCGCGAGGAATTCGTCAAGGCTGTCCATTGTCTGCTTTTCTTTTTATCATTCTAGCAGAAATTTTGGCAATAAAATTCATATCTCGCAAAACATAAATGGCATTAAAGTACCCTATAATTACGGAACTGCTCATATACAAATTTCTCAATAAGCGGATGACACCAATTTATTTTTGCAAAACGCAGATGAAACTTCTTAAGTTCTAGAAATAATAGACAAATTGGGAACATTTTCGGGTCTAAAACTTAACAGAAATAAAACAGAAGGTCTATGGATTGGAAAATCAAAGCAAAACAAACATAACTTTGGTGATATTTTATTTAAAAATAAATACTTATTAGTAAGCTTTAGGAATTTACTTTAGTAACGACCGTAACACATGCCTGGAATTAAATCTTAATGATAGAATTGACTTTTGTCAACATTTGCTAGGCAAGAGGAAACAAAGAAATATAACATTTTACGGAAAAATTCTCTTCAGGCCAGAGAAAACATTAGATTCTCATCCGGATTTGGGGAAAAAAAGGCGGGTGGAAACTTTTTAATTTTTATTCACAAAATACCTAAGAGCAGGAGTAAAAACTAACTTAAAATTTGGAGAAAATAACATTCATATTTAGTATTATTTACCAGAACCATTGGGGTAGAATATATGTCCATCTTTTCAATTTCTTCCAAAAATCATGATTTAACAACTTACAAATTTAGCAGGTTGGTGCATATTCTTGCTTGAAAACTGTAAATACTGTAATTGTATTGAAGATTTACGAATAAAAAAGATACAAAATGATAACGATAACGATTATGACGGCAAGATGATGATGATGATGGTAACGATGACGACAGCGTTTCGGGTTTTAAACCATTTGAATGCATGATCTCTAATGGTTAGCAATAAAAATGAAGAAGATAGCGATGCCGATTATGACGGCAAGATGATGATGATGATGATGACGACAGCGTTTTGGTCATAAAATCATTTGAATGCATGATCTCTAATGGTTCGCAATAATCATGAAGAAGACAGCGATAACGATTATGACGGCAAGATGATGATGATAATGGTGAATGCATATTCTCTAATGGTTCGTAATATTAATGAAGAAGACAGCAATGTCGATTATGACGGCATAATGATGATGATGATGATGATGATGATGATGATGATAATGGTGACCATGACGACAGCGTTTCAGTTATTTAATCACTTGAATAAATAATCTCTAATGGTTCGCAATAATGATGAAGAAGTGGCGATAACAGTTATGACGGCAAAATGATGATGATGATGATGATGATGATGATGATGATAATGACGATAACGACAGCGTTTCGGTCATATAATCATTTGAATAAATAATCTCTAATGGTTCGCAATAATTATGAAGAAAATAACGATAACAGTTATGACGGCAAGATGATGATGATGATGATTATTATTATGACAAAAGTTTTTCGGTCATTAAATCATTTGAATGCATTATTTTTTATGGTTCGCAATGATAATGAAGAAGACAGCGATGCCGATTATGACGGCAAGATGATGATGATGCGTGACAAGAACGACTCTGTCATTTAATCGTTTGAATGTATGATCTCCAATGGTTCGCAAAAATGAAGAAGACAGCGATGCCGATTATTACGGCAAGATGATGATAATGTTGACGATGACGACAACGGTTTGGTTTTTAAATCATTTGAATGCATGATCTCTAATGGTTCGCAATTAAAATGAAGAAAATAGAGATAACGATTATGGCGGCAAGATGATGATGATAATTTTGACGTTGACAACAGCTTTTCGGTCATTCAATCATTTGAATGCATGATCTCTAATGGTTCGCAATAATCATGAAGAAGATAGAGATAACGATTATCACGGCAAGATGATGATGATGATGATAATTTTGACGTTAACGACAGCGTTTCGGTCATTAAATCATTTGAATGCATGATCTCTAATGGTTCGCAATTATAATGAGGATAGCGATAACGATTATGGCGGCAAGATGATGATGATGAAGATGACAACACCGTTTCGGTGAATTAATCATTTGAATGCATGGTCTCTAATGCTTCTCAATAATGAAGAAGATAGCGATAACGATTATGACGGAGAGATGATAATGATGATGATGACGAAGACGACAGCGTTTCGGTTTTTAAATCATTTGAATGCACGATCTCAAATGGTTCGCAATAATAATGAAAAAGACAGCAATGACGATTGTGACGCGAAGTTGCTGCTGCTGCTGCCGATGATGATACTGTTGATGATGATGATGATGATGACGATGACGACAGCGTTTCGGTAATTGAATCATTTGAATGCATGCTCTCAATAATGATAAAGAAGACAGCGATGCCGATTATTACGGCAAAATGATGAAGATGGTGATTAAGGTGATGATGACGGTGATAAAAACGATGATGAGAATAATGGTGATGATGAGCGATAACGATTACGATAAGCAAATGATGATGATGATTGTGAACGATGACGATTATGATGGTGAGGTGATGATGATGGTGGTGATAAAGATGATAATGAGGATTATAATGGCGATGAGCGATGACGATTATGATGGGAAAATGATGATGATGATGGTGATGGTGAACGATGACGATTATGATGGCGAGATTGTGATGATGGTGGTGCTGAATGCGAGCGTGAGTATTTCAACTTCAGAATACCAGCAATAGGATCGTGATCCAGTATATCGTTCCCCTTCCTTGAATTTTCGTTTAAATTAATCCATTGTAAAGTATACATCGACATTTCTGTAGATATGATAATAAAATCGATTTTATTTTGTGCTCTGCGCTGTGATGCATCATAATTACACAGTTCAAACGGGCTTGTCACGTATTCTCTGATTTCTTCTTCTCTTACATTAAAGTCACCTCCTATCACAAGAGGGATATTGTAATAACGTTTTATCTCTTCTAAAAACACCATAAGAAATTGAAAAAACTCTATCTTGTCGTCACGACGTATTTTATGCTCACCATGCCACGAAATGCAGATCAAACGTGTTTGCAATCTATAATCGAACATAATCCTCGAACACATACGAGAGAAAGGATCGAATGTTGTAGGAAAAGGCTTCTTTAATCTATTGTTTTATTCTTTTGGAGTATTTTTAATATACTGCGTTGTGTGTCTACAATATCAGGCACGTTTTCCTTATAAACACTGAGAACCTTGACGTTAATCATAATACCGGCCTCTTTCGAACCATAGTACATGTATTCCCTAGGGAGTTCTATACCTCTCCAATTGTATTTGTACTTGTTTGGAAATTCTTGAAAAAGCACAATATCTGGTTGACGATAACAAACAATTTCTCGGATGACTCTCTTTTTGTCTTTTGCCTTTATAGTAGCACCATTGTTAGAACCATTACTGCCATTCATTATCATAATGTTTACCATTTTGTTTCATTGGTCGCCAACGATTTTATTTCGCAAAGTGAAAATAAATTACCTGACATATTTGGTACATTTCATTTGTATTTAATATCTTCTGATGATTGCATTTGATTGGTATTGACGCGTAGTTCGAGTAGTTTGTCATTGAATAGCATGCATCACACTCGGAATGTCAAAAAGGCGTGTGTTCTGTAAAACAAAACATTATCTTATTTTTTTATGGAAAATCATATACTGCTTTTGAATATTGTTAGTATGTTGACTCCAAAATGATGATGCATATTGCCTGTTGTTTCATAAGCTGCCTCGCTTATGGTTTCTGTATTCTTAAACTTAGCGTTTAACATAAAATGATGCTCTTTTTGACAATATTATTATAACAGAAAGACTTATCTGCAATTTTAACATTAATTTTATAATTTACCAAATCGGCGTATCAAGAAATTCGGTCCAGGTGTTTCGCTTTATTTCTTTTGTCAGGGTTGAGTAACATCTTTCCAAAATTAATTATATTGTAAATAAATTCTTTTGTAAACAAAATCTCCGGCAAAATGTTCATATATGTGTATTGTGTAAAACTGGAGAATAATTTTTAACAATAATTGTACATATTTCGAAGAATTGCAATTATATTCCTTAGCAACGTTAACTTCAGAGCTGACATGGAATTTTCCTAGCTAAGGTCAATCATTCCTACTCCACATGGTCAAAATATTGGTTAGTACGTTTCGTTTTATCCTCTTTGGCGCTACGCGGATTTTAAAAGAAATGTTTTGAATGTATTTGATTGTTTCAATTTTGGGCTTTGGTCGTCCAATCACATGTATAAGGTGATTTATTTTTGCTTATGCTAAAGTTTTAATGACAACAACCTATCGGTGAAATTATTATTAAGAACCAAGCTAGAAAAATACTTTTGATTCTCTAGTTAACTTTATGAAAAATAATTCATTACTGGAACATTATTTGGATTTACTGACAGGTTAACTCCAAGTTATTTAAATTCGTTTTCCCATTTTATTCTAAAGTGTTCTAAAATCAGACGATTGCTATTTTCAAAGATCCAATCCAAATTGCCTTTGATTTGCATACATTTAAGGCATTACTCCGTTCTTCGTTGCTATGTAATAGATAAATAAGAAAAATATCAAAACCTCTCAAACGGCACAATGAAGTTCCCTTAAACTGCAAAAATCAAAGCTATATGATTATTTTACATACGTTTAGAAAAGTTAGAACAGTAGAGAAAAATAGTTAGACATAAAATATGCAAAAATTTGCAATGATCCTTGAAAAGAACTTTCAACTATGAACAGAAAAATTAACATTTTCATTTTGTCACCCATTTTCGCGACCAGGAAAATGAAGGTCAAATCAAACACACATTACAAAAAAAGCTCACACTGTATTCATTTGTTCGACCAAATGACGTTATATATTGTATGTACGTTACTTATTACTCACGAAGACATTTAAATAATTGTTAAGTGTTGCTTGACCTCAATCTAAGTTAACCGAAAAAAAAGAAGAATGTTGAGGTGAAACGTGGGTTTCCAAGAGAAATATTATATGACATTTATTTTACACTATACATCATTTAATCGTATGGGATTTGTCCTTTTTAATTATTTTTGTCTGGTTCAGATAATTAATTAATATAGAAAATTTGGGAGGAGATTAACTTAAATGATTGTTGATTCGTTTTAAGGGTACAACTGTTTGCTTGAGAATATTTTTGTGTATATACAAAGTTTCCAGATTAAGAATAAAGAGAATTCATAAGATAGAAGGTAAAATATATGTTCTATAGACATGTTAAACTGAAAAATATTTTTAAGGTTCCCCCTTCTAAACTTTGCCAAAGTTTCTCTATATTTTATAAGAGCAAGTTCTAAAAATATCAAAAAAGGTCAAAATTGTACTGTTTATTGGTGTACATATTGAAATGCGCTCAACCCGGGGCTAGGCGGCGTGGGAAGAAATAAGCATTTCCAATACTGCCAATAAACAGGCTCAATCAAACCGAGCCTACAATATTTTCATATTTGTCGTGTTCGAAGGTCTTCAAAGTTCTTTTTTCATTTACATTTTTATTTCTTACTTTTAACATTTTTGTATTTTTTTCATTTTTCATTCTGTCACATTCACATAAAAGTTTTCTGTATTTTTAATATAATCTATTTTTTAAATTAATATCTGCTCTCTGGTAAATGACCATTTATACATGTACATAAAGCTATAACTTCATTGCTGATTTATCGTATGGCTGTATTTTCATTTTGATTATTTATTTAAACTGTATTTTGTGTTCATGTATTGGCTTATTGTCATTTAGATTATATAAACTGTATTTTTCATGTCTTGGCCGTATTTTCATTTTGTTTATTTAAACTGTATTGCATTTTCATGTCTTGGCTATATTTTCATTTTGATTATTTAAACTGTATTGTTTTTCATGTCATGGCTGTTACATTTTTTTGTAATTCATTTTGATTCTTTAAACTGTATTGTTTTTAGATGTCTTATCCATTTTATTTGCCTCATCTATATTATGTCTCTTAAACGCAGATTTCTAAACTTCAAATATAAATTTCCTTTTTAATGTTCCCTATTCAATATTTCACATAACTTATGAATGGTAAGTTTTATAACCTGGTAAGATGTATATATTTTCCACATCTGTAAACAAATTACCTGATATTAGAAAGAAGTCAAGCCTTGCATTCTTCACTGGGTTCTTCTTAAACCAAGTAAAATGTTGTTTTATTTCTATTTAGCTCCCGCCAACAGTCGAATCCATTATCATCTGGAATATAAATTCTTGTGAATTAGGTTTTAAAATTTTGTATTATTGTGGGAATAAGTGAAAAAAAAACAAGAGCTATCACTGAAGGTGATTAATACCCCCGCAATACGGCTTTGTCAGAGTATGCAGAAATAATGTTCGCATCTTTTTAAAAAGCGACACAAATTATGCATGTATGTCATCTATATATAAAAATCTAAGTATTCGGTGAACAGGAAGTAGGTGAGCAAGGAGCATTAAATCGCTCTACACCATATGGTAATATATGATAAAGCAATAAGCAAAATATTAGGCTGCTGCATGTTTCAGTTGCTAAGAAAACTAAATTACAAGAGATAACATGAAATCTCTTTCATAACAGAATAAAAACAGATCAGCAACAAGGGGTGCACAATTAGTACCCATTGGAATGCCTATTACTTGTTTATAAATAGAGGTACCAAATCTCAAATAAATATTATCCAATAAAAATGTGAGCGCCTGGATAAGGTCTTGACAGGTCCATGAAGTATAATTATCATAAGAACCATCTGTAAAGAATGCCCTATGTTCATTACAAGCAATAAATGTTTTATTTTCTCTAGCAAAAGTTTTTTCAATGAGACTGGTTAGCTTGTATCTTATTAAATTGTGAGGGAGAGAAGTATACAAGGTAGAAAAATCATATGTAGACAAACAGAACGCCTGAAAATTATTTGATTTAAGTTTCTTCAAAACGTCATTTGAATTTTTTATAGACCAAAATAAATTTTTGCCAGTAGTTTCAAAAACTTTTTCGCAATACCTAATTACATGTTCTTTTATAGCTGTAAGACAAGATGTTAAGAGCACGGATAACTTTGATGTAGTAAAAGAACTAGAGTTAGCGATAAATCTTGCTTTGTACGGTGTTTTGTGCATTTTAGGCAACCAATACATAGTAGGTACTTTGTCTTGTTTAGGCTCAACACTGATTCTAAATTTTGTAATTTGTAGAGTGTGTGCAGTAACAATATCACTCTCAGATGAAGAAGTCAGTGTATAAGCATTAGTGCTATTAAGCTTTTCAGTTTGAACATTTATATAGTGTATACGTCACACTATAATAACATTATTTGAAGCCTTATCAGCAGGTGTTAAAACAAATTTGTTCTGAAAATCATGAATACCTTTTTTCAAATGACGAAAGTTAAAACGAGGTCGAGGTGGTAGTAAAGCTATGTTTCTTTTATAGAAGGATATACGAGTGTCAATTATTTTGAATATTTGTTTTTTCCAGTTTGAAAGAGCATTAGGCTCAGCATGTTCTCGTTTACACCATTTATTGCAAAAAGAGTTTAAAGACTCTGCAATTTCCGCACCACAGGTATTAAAGTCGATGTCCGATGGAATTCTGTATTTTGGACCTTTTGAAATTAAATTGCGGATTCTAAAGTCTTTGATAACATTTAGATCCCCTGTAACGATATGACCGGCAGGTTGATAGCAAAATTTTGAATTAGAACAGTCTCAAGATAATGGTGTGTTTTCAACAATCTGTAAATCCGAGGTAATTTTGTTGTAATTGAAAATTGTGTTTCTAATAGGCTTGTTATATTTATAACAAACGATGGGTGTTTCAGTATTCTTGAAATAATTAGGTATAGCCGATTCAACAGTTTTATCTTTAAATATACTTGGAAGGTCAATAAAATCTATGCCTTTATTTAAAAATGAAATTTTAAGGAAATGTCTTTGGTGATCAGATTCCAAGTCAATATGTGGTCTTAGAACATGCCGAGTGTAACACTGAGTAAGGCTTGCAACCTCATAAAGTGGATGAGTTCTAATAACAATATCATCGGCTTCCTTATCCACTTTTTGTAAACTTGAAATAGAAAGAGAAGCTAAACGCGACAGCATAGCATGTCTTCCAGAATGTTTTAAAATATTTTGAAGGTCATGAATAGAACAATGAACACCGGTCATATCGTTACAGGGGATCTAAATGTTATCAAAGACTTTAGAATCCGCAATTTAATTTCAAAAGGTCCAAAATACAGAATTCCATCGGACATCGACATTAATACCTGTCGTGCGGAAATTGCAGAGTCTTTAAACTCTTTTTGCAATAAATGGTGTAAACGAGAACATGCTGAGCCTAATGCTCTTTCAAACTGGAAAAAACAAATATTCAAAATAATTGACACTCGTATACGCCTTTCCAATAAACAGTTTCGCAGTCCTGTACGAGTTACTTCCCGCGACCGAAAATCAATCCAAAACGAGGCTCTGCAGGATAGCTGAACGATCGGGCTAATGGCTTAAGCACATAATAGCTAACCTTATCCGCTATATTGCAGGTCTGCATTCGTCGCCGGCGGTGAAAAAATAAGTTGCTGGTCTGTTATTCTAGCCAGACTTTTTTATGTTTACTATTTGTTAGATATTTAGATTTTTAATGATTTAAGAACATGTACCATTCTTGTTGATAGTAGGCAGTATGAAACGCAATTTGGACAAACATAAGCATTAATTTTACCAAGTATGTACAACAATTTCTTCTTAATATCTTTTCTGCTGAAAATATATTTTACTGGTGTAAATGTTGCAAATTGCTAATGCTAGTAATGCCCTATTATCCGGAAACCGTGATATGTCAACATCCGGTTACATGATCTGTAGACAAAAAAATACAATCTGAATTTGTTGATACTTACACATTTGAACAATAGAATTGTCCTAAAAATTTAAGGCGTTTATGGTCAACGAATAAATAATTTGAATATTTAAAATGTTACGTATACTTCACAAGCAAATATGATTCAATTCTGTCTTGAAATAAAACAGGATCGGTAATCTGATTGTTTAATGTAGTAGTATCATTCGTAGAATAAAATCCAAGGATTTAGATGCCGGCTTCCAAAAAGATGGGAATATTTATATCACAATATGGTTGCATATCCAATTTAGATTTCTTAGGTTTGACAGATTGTAATTTTGGCATAAAAGCCCAAACTCTTAATTAAACATATATAAAATGTTTTGACAAGATTTGTTTCTTATTGACGGCTTTTGTTTCTATAACGTGTCGTAATGTTGATTAAGAATCCATTTAAGTGCTAAAGCAAATACATTTGCTGGCACATCCAGTAGTTAAAGGACTCCGTAATACTTAAGAATTGGGAGGTGTAGATACCTTGCAAATAGAAATTACACGATCTCTATTGGTCAATGATATCTGCCCCTTTAAGTAATTGACAGATGACCCCGTGTGCGAGACAGTTTGACATGTTTATGGCATGCCGCCTTCAAAATCAATCGCCGCCGACATAATCACAACATGATGTCAGTAGTTGAATAGACACGCTAATCCGGAAACGAGACTTAATTAAGCCGTGAAGAGAACACTGCGACTGCCTGTTAGTTCAAGTCGTTTAGTGTTTAAATCGAGAAATAATGAATTGACACTTTTAATCAGAACCTGAGTGTTTTATAAATTATTTTCAAAAATATCATGACGCTGATGTATTATTGCTAATTCAAAGAGAAAATATATTTTTCAAAAAAGAATTTTATGATAAAAAAGAAAGTTGTAGTTACATATTCCCTATAACGTTATTACAGCGAGCAATCATTTTTCCTGTAGAGCAGTCACGTGACTGGACAGGGGAGGTAACCAAATAAATTCATCGAATTATTGGAAAGGCGTATATCCTTCTATAAAAGAAACATAGCTTTACTACCACCTCGACCTCGTTTTTACTTTCGTCATTTGAAAAAAGGTATTCAAGATTTTCACAACAAATTTGTTTTAACACCTGCTGATAAGGCTTCAAATAATGTTATTATAGTGTGACGTATACACTATATAAATGTTCAAACTGAAGAGCTTAATAGCACTAATGCTTATACACTGACTTCTTCATCTGAGAGTGATATTGTTACTGCACACACTCTACAAATTACAAAATTTAGAATCAGTGTTGAGCCTAAACAAGACAAAGTACCTACTATGTATTGGTTGCCTAAAATGCACAAAACACCGTACAAAGCAAGATTTATCGCTAACTCTAGTTCTTGTACTACAACAAAGTTATCCGTGATCTTAACATCTTGTCTTACAGCTATAAAAGAACATGTAATTAGGTATTGCGAAAAAGTTTTTGAAACTACTGGCAAAAATTTATTTTGGTCTATAAAAAATTCAAATGACGTTTTGAAGAAACTTAAATCAAATAATTTTCAGGCGTTCTGTTTGTCTACATATGATTTTTCTACCTTGTATACTTCTCTCCCTCATAATTTAATAAGAGACAAGCTAACCAGTCTCATTGAAAAAACTTTTGCTAGAGAAAATAAAACATTTATTGCTTGTAATGAACATAGGGCATTCTTTACAGATGGTTCTTATGATAATTATACTTCATGGACCTGTCAAGACCTTATCCAGGCGCTCACATTTTTATTGGATAATATTTTTTTGAGATTTGGTACCTCTATTTATAAACAGGTAATAGGCATTCCAATGGGTACTAATTGTGCACCCCTTGTTGCTGATCTGTTTTTATACTGTTATGAAAGAGATTTCATGTTATCTCTTTCTACCGAACATCAAGATGATATTATTACAGCTTTTAACAACACCTCGAGGTACCTTGATGATTTATTAAATATAGATAATAACCATTTTCCATCACTGGTTAATAAGATTTATCCTAAAGAACTACAGCTTAACAAAGCGAACACTTCAGAAAAGCAAGCAAACTTCCTTGATTTAAATCTATCCATCGAAAATGTTTACGTCACTACTAAAATTTATGATAAAAGAGATGATTTTAATTTTAATATAGTAAATTTTCCGTTTCTAGACGGCGATGTTCCTCGTGCAACTTCTTACGGGGTTTATATCTCACAGCTTGTTCGCTTTTCAAGAGCTTGCAACGATGTGAATGATTTCAATGAACGTAATCTTTGCATTACAGAAAAACTTTTAAAACAAGGTTATCGGTATCACAAATTAAGGAAAACCTTTTGCAAGTTTTATCGCCGATATCCAGATCTAATTCATAAATACAGCTGCTGTTTAAAATCACTATTGCAACAAGGAATTTCACAGCCAGTTTTTTATGGAGATTTAATTTATAAACTTAAGAAGATAAAAGGCGATGTTAATTTCTCCCGGTTATTCGTAAAAACCATCTGTAAATTTAAAAAGAAAGGTTACCAACATGATATTTTACAGCGCTCTGCAGGCCTGGTGATTAACCCATCTACAGTTGATCATTATGCTTACCTCTTTGGTTGCACGACGGTGGCAGGGGTGTAAGAGTTTATGAAAGTTTATGGGGAAATCTTTTCTTAAAAGAACCTAAAAGCTCGATTTGTTTCTTTTATCCCTGTCATCGTGTTCTTGCTGATTTTACTCCAGGTGCTCTGGTCTCGGAAAGATCATTGAGTACCCGCCCTTTGGCTTTGCAATGCTATTAAATTCTTATATTTATATACTCAGCAAAAATAAAAAGTACCCACTTTTCTACCTGTGATTTTGTAAAACTAGAAAAATAAAATAGAAAATATCTTCTTTGAACAGATCTGCATTGCTGTAATCATTACAAAGAAATAAAATGTTCTTAAAAATCTGCAGTCACGACTAAGTTATCTTTCCCTTTGCTATTATTGGGGTTTTAGGAAGAAGTAAATGATTCTAAACAATATTCACATTTGTTGGAATTAAATCAATTTTTCCAGTTCTTCATGTCAATAAAATCACAAAAAAATCATTAATAAAACAACTCGTCCTCTATAAAAAACGCTAGAAATCCCAAACATTTCCTATTACCTCCCTTTGAATTGAATATATAGGGGTGTTTAATCCACCATTCATTGTTATCTGACGGGCATTTGCTCAGGTTTAGGTGTGGAAGATTATGTTCACGAACAATTAAACTTAAAAACAACTGAGATTAATTAATAAAACACCTTTTGAAGTGTTCGTAATTAAATGAAAATATGTGAATGAGAATATAAGCATAAAAAGTGGGTACTTTCTATTTTTGCTGAGTATATGTTTGTATGCTTTTGCATGCAACATTGTTGAGCTGATGGGTGGGTTGGAGTTATTTCACCAAGACAATTTGTACTTGTTTTGTGATACGAGAACCTGTTGGGGCAAGTGTGAGGTTGGTGCACCCTAGAACCTGGTTTAAACCCCCAGTGGCAATTTGTTTTGCCACTGACCGTTCCAAGGCGGTATCCCCAAAGGTTCTCTTGTTTATTAATTGTTTGTGGCGTCCTATTTGAATTGACATACATATATAAAACATGCGCTCTCGCTATCTTCCTCTCTTCTTTTTCGCTGCGTGGGGAAGCTGTGTTTTTTGAGTCTGGCGATTCCTGATATGCATATGTTGCTTTTTTTTTTAAATTGCATGCGTAATAGATAGTTATACCATCATTGTTCTGTAAATTAGCCAAAGGCTATATTGCTGAGATGCAAATAAATGTGTTGTTGTGTTGTTATTGTTACTTATTAAGAAGCCAGAACGATTAAGAACAAACTTAAGAAAACTACAAATAGGCCCCCCAATGACAATTATATATTATTTTAAGAAGACATTTTCTTAAAACCCAGTTTTGTAGCACAACTAAATAAGATACATAAGGAGGTCAGGAGGATTAGCTTTCTTTGTAAATAACAACTTTAATGAGCATACTGAAATCTTAGAGTCACATAATAAATGACATTATGTCGCTTGAACGCAGATTTCTAAACTTCAAATAGGAATTTCATTTATTCTATTCCTAATTCAATATTTTACAAAACATATGAATGGTTAGTTCTATACCCTGGTAAGGTGTATATATTTTCAACATCTGTAAACAAATTACCTGATATAAGAAAGAAGTCAAGCCTTTCGTTCTTAATTGGGTTCTTCTTAAATTAATTAACGTGTTGTTTTATTTCTATTTAGCATCCGCCAAGGATCGATTCAGTCGCCTCCATTATCATCTGGAATTCAAATTCTTTTTAATTAGGATTTAAAATTTGTATTTTTCTCGGAATAAGTGAAACAAAATATGTAAAAAGTAATTGTTCTTTTAGTAATATAGTATGTTTTATGCTTATCTTACACAGGAAAGAATAGCTTAAGATTAATTAGGTTAATAATTAAACATTTTGCCCGGTACACTATACCTTAAAGTAATAAACATCAGTTCCGGGAGTTTTATATCACTTTATTAAGAAATACATTAGTTGTTTCATAAACGGTCCTTATTTAGGAAGCAAGAACGATCAAGAACAAACTTAAGAAAACTACAAATAGCCCCCAATGACAATAATATAAGAAAACATTTTCTTGAAACCCAGTTTTGTAGCACATCTAATTAAGATACACAAGGAGGTCAGGAGGATAAGATTTCTTTGTAAATAACGACTTTAATAAGCATACTGAAATCTAAGAGTCAAATAATACATTAAACTTTGTGTTTTGGTTAAAAATCAAAAAGAAAGTATCTGCATATTTAACATTTGACTTAATATTCGTTAAAAATACATCCCTCTAGAAACATCCGAATTCTTCACAACAAATGAATTTTATGATGTCCAATCTGGAATCACATCCAAATGAAGTTTATTTCCTCAAGTTCTTTTAATAGTTCATTTTGATGCACATGCGTCAAATTGCTTGATTTGATGACTTAAAATCTACCCAGATAATACCAAAAATCAAGCAGACGATAAGCCCCGAAGATGGAAAACCGAAAAACAAGATAATTTTCTAAAAAATGTGTCAATGCAATATAAATGAAATTATAAGGAATATTGACTATATTCAAAATCCTTCTACTTCAAAGTCGAAACTTAACTACTGCATATCTGAACAAATTGCGTCACTATTCTATTCGTTGGCCCGTAGATCTTTTTCAGCTAAGCAAAAAGATTGATCCTAATATAACAATATAAATTATAATAACAACAAAAACAAACCCTGGTTTGGACCCCATTGCAAAAAGGCCAGACATAAATATCACGTGGCACGTAAACAATACATGACACATAACAAGGATCAATACAGAAAACTTGCACGCGCGATTAAGCATTATAGGTGTTGAATACGTATATAAACAAAGATAAATTTGAAAACGAACGAAACTTAAGACAGATATATATAAAAAATTCAAAAGATTATTGAAAAATATTAAATTCTGTCAAACCTAAAGACGCGTCGAAACAACCTAGTATTAATGCTTATTACAATTACTTTATTGGCGCTAATAATTCGGATGAACACCAACAGCAAATCAATGAAGATTTTTTGGACTTTCGGCAACACAATTTAGAAGTACTTAACGAACAAATCACAGATATCGAAATTTCAAAATGTAAAAAATCTAAGGTCTCATCTCCACGAGACGTAATTTAAATGAATATTATATTATATATAAAGTACAAAACAACTTATGATTCTTCTTTACATTCTACTTTTAACCTATGGCGTTAATTGTTTGTGGCGTCTTATTTTTTTCAATTGTCTTATTTATTGACATACTTATAAGAACATGCTCTCTTTTCCTCTCTTCTTTTTTTTTGCTGCGTTGGGAGGCTGTGTTTTGTGAGTGTGGCGATTCCTAATATGCATATTTCACTTTTTTACACTTGATTTGGGTCAATTGCCCGACCCTAGTCTAGTTGGTACTGTAAAGCCAATTTTTGAAAGGAAGAGCCCGTCAATAAACCCTGACAATTACAGACCAATTAGTATCCTTAGTTGTCTAAACTTTGTATATCTAAAACTAATGATAGAATTACTAATTGTTTTGGCGATAATGCTATTCTTAAAAAATCTAGCCGGATTTTGGCATATTAAATACTTTACAACCGATCATGTTTTGCGCTTACATTTATTGTAGATAATGTAAGGCGCCTACGTAAAAAATATTCGTCTCGTACATAGATTTTAGTTGTGCTCTTGATAACGTATGGAGGGGGGTTCAACAATTTAATCCAAATGGTATAACTAGCAAAATTACTCAAGGTTATTTTTAATATGTATGCTAATATAAAATCGCGTGTTTCTGCTTACAACTGCATTTCCCCTTTTTCACAAGCCCTAATGGTTTGAGACAAGGAGTGAATTTGCCGCCAATTTTTTTTGCCCTCTACCTTAATGATCTTGAGGACTATCTTCAACAAAAAAACCCTGCAGCAGAATTTGTTCTTTACTTTTATTATATTATATTTAAGTCAAGCTGTATGAATTGGTATATGCACATGATACTGTATTAATGAGTGAAGATCAATACAAGAATCGTTCCAAAATCTTCTCAATGATTTCTTAGATTATTGCAAGTTTTGGAAGTTACAGATAAATATGAATAAAACAAAAGTGATGGTATTTGGTACAAAGGAGCTGGAAAAATATAAGTTTTATCTAAAAGGAACAATTCTTTAAATGGCAAAAGAATATACATATTTGGGTCTGATATTCTCATGAAGTGGAAGTTTTTTAAATGCTTAAAAGTCTATTGCAGAACAAACTAATAATTAAAAGATATGCACATTCTGTACACTAGAATATATAACCGTGATTTGCCTATTGATTTACAACTGAAACTATCTTAATAGACTATTTCGCCGATACTTTCATACAATAGTGAGATATGGTGGGGGTTGAAAATGTAGACAATATCGAACGGAAAAACACTGATTTCTTTAGTAAAATTTCAACACCTATATATATGTTATATGCAGAACTTGGCCGTTTCTCGATCAAAATTTTATTCAAAAGTCGCATGATTAAAGTTTGGGCAAATGAAATGAAACTTTCGCGATTATGCTATGTGTATATGTTGAAGTCAAACGTAAGATTTTCGTGGGAGCAATATGTTAAAAGTATTTTGGATAACACTGGTAACTCACATAATTATTTGGCTTAACCATTTTGAAATAACCTTATATAACGCGCATAAATTAGTCAAACAAATACTAACAGACCAGCTCCTACACATTTGGTCAAACTCGGTCATGGAATAATAAAAAGGAATTAATTACCGCATTTTCAAACATATCATTCGAAGATTACATGAAAATTTTACCAAGTGACCTTCAGACCAGTTTATTTCATTATTTATAGAACTGGTAAGCATAGGTAACCTATTGAAACTTTGCGCTGGGCTCAAAATTTCATTCCATTTGAGCAACGTTTGTGCATGTACTTTGATTCCGACGACCCCCACGACGAGTACATGTACCATCACTGAATAAAGTGATCTATATTTTGTACCAAAAGAATGAAAGATATTCCAAAATGTACTTAGCTAGACCTAATATTCTCAAATTTAAAGAACTGTTAAACAATAAATCATACTACTTACTTGGAAACAGCCATATTCGTAAAGGAAATAATGAATTTCCACGCCAACAATTAGATTTTATTTAAACATTTTCCTGTATAATCCTAATGTTTCCTTTTGCCGTCGTCAAAACAAATCGATCCATTGATGATTGACTACCGCTAACCTCAACGTTCCAGTGAGTAACCATGTACTCGATATTCGATCGCGCAGGTGCATTCCGTAGTACGTCACATTGTAGAAATTTAAATAAGGGCTGTTTAAAAAAAATGGCTGGAAAAGTGAAAAAATAGTGAAAAATTCAAGTTCGTTCGAATTCGAAACTTGTTATTCTGAAATTATTGCTTATTGAAACTGAGTACAAAACTGAAAGATTTTTGAAATCGGTCAACTGGTTGCTGAGATATTGTCATTTGAAAAATGGCAAGTGAAGTGAAAAAAATGTAAAGAATTTAAGTTCATAAAAAGTCCAAACTGGTTGGTCCATATGTTTGTACAGTCTTTTCAGTGATCACAATCAATCAAGTTATACCCATATGTGGCAGAATAAAAATTTTATGGAGCTTTATTGACCTATATTAAATAAATCAAAGAATTTTAATTTATGTGCTTAAAAAACAAGTAATACAGTTTCTTATGATTTAAATGTGTATTTCTGTTAAAATACATGTTGAAGTATCAAATATAAGTGCTTTTGAACTTGTGGTATCGCATAAAGATAAAAAATTCATATTGTTGAAAAAGTGTTTCACACTCCTGACAACAACATAAGTGCAGTGTACTCAAAAATGTTTCACTAAGGCCATTCCTGTTTGTCACAATTTAACAAAACATAACATAGACTTCTAGGAAAATACATGCTCTTGTTTTCATGTAAAAGATATGTTGACAGAATATTGCAATATGTGCATAATGTCACACTCCTGACAAATTTAGCTGACATTCCCTGAAGGGAGCTGCAGACAAATAAAATTTCAATAGAGGTGATAATATTATAATTATTGCATCTAGAAACATGGAACTTAATGATACACAAAACATTTCTTATGTACTATAAATCTTAAAAGTCCTATAAATTTTTAAAGCAAAGAGGTATTGATTTTCTTGAGGTATTTTCTAATCTACCACGCTTGACTTAATAGCATATATTTTGAATACTTTAGGTAGAATATGCTTAATTTTATCATTATTTGATGCCTAATAAATGCACCTTTAACTAAAACAACACTAAAACTTGTCTTTACTCAAGCTTTTTGTAAAATAATGGTCTGAACAAATGTGATTTTGAAAAGTGTCACACTTTTTTGTCACAATCCTGACATTTTTTGCCCTTTATTTTAGAATATTTTTAACGGATAGTGCTATTTTGATGAAACTTTACAAGTCTTTAAAGGGCATGATGAGACACCTCTGCAAAGCAGGAAAATGTATGTAACTATTTGTTGTACATTTTTATAACAGGAAAACCAAAACCAGCCATTTTTTTTGAAACAGCCCATAACGCTCTAATTATAAATAATAAAAAGAAAGAATGAATGGCTTTACTTTCGTTTTTCGATAAAACCACTTTCTTCGTTTTCTAAATAGCTCTACATCATGCACACTGTTGAACAATACAGGCGGCCTTACTATGCTAAGGTATCGCCGAATTGTAATAATATGAATAGTAAACAACTTTTCTGTTTTTTCTTCGATGTGTGTCATATTTTGCTCATACTGAATACTTATTTGGTTTTTATGTTTATACTTATAGTTTATTTGTCTTAGTGAATTATAAAATCACCACATGATGTACATGTATATGTAATGCCTGTGAATATAACCTCTTGAACACATGATATGTAGGCTGTTTACCTTAAGTGTTTTTGTCAAACCGCTGCTATTATCCGTTTTATTTTTTGAACACTTTCCCCTTTGATTACTTGCTAAGTTGCTACTGTATGCCAATAACCAATTATTGTGTCATATATTATTATCATGTTGTTTTTTGTGGACCTGATTTCAAAAAAAGTTCAAGAAGAAAAAACGATACTTAAATAGGAAAACGGATTAACATGTCCCCTCCCTTTTTCGCCCCCCCCCCCCCCACAAAAAAAATTACATTGAAGGAGAAAAAAACAAAGTCGCTATTCCGCGCCCATCCCATTAGAAAAAAAAAACAAACATTAACATCACAATATAATATAACTCGCTGATTCATGCACTTCCATCCTACAAGTAACACAATTAAAACGATTAGACAAGTATGATTCATTATTCATGAGCTTTAATTTACTTCCTTTTTGTTAATTAAACAAAAAGTCTACCTAATGTAGTTGTTTTCTATTAAAATTCTACAAATGTTTTAACCCTCTCAAATTATTCCCGTATGGCAAATACTGTAATACTTGTATCAATAAAACACAATCCTCCTGCTTACATTTCTATTCTTTTTATTACAATACAAAACTGTACCTATTACACAAAACTTATTTCACGATATCGTGTCAAGTTATAATTAAAGATGTCACATTCTAATTAAGGGGGAGGGGAGCGGTAAAAAAATTATCATATTTTTTCTCTGTCAGCAGTTTTGAGACTAGATATACAAATATGACGCGAAACATTAATCCAGCTAGAGTCTGCTGAATGTGTATAACCATTACGTATCCAAGAAAAAAGTACTGGATTCGTTAAAAAACAGATTAAGAATCCGGATCTTTGGTAGAAAACAAAAAAAAAAACACATAAGGAAGTTTGTATACGCAAAAAATCTGTTACTGGCGTGTAGGAATAGTATTCTGCCTGTGTTCGTTGTCTGAATGGCCGGTTATCATTCTGCAGCAACTGTTACAGTGATTACGCATCTGCCGTTAGAACTCTATTCTTTCAAATCAGTAGACTACTACCTTAAACAGATCATTCAATATTCAGTACACATGAACCAGTTAAGTTTCTGAAGGAAAGGGTATAGACAAATATGAAATATTGCAGGCTCAGTTTAATTGAGCCTATGCGAGGGCAGTAATGGAAAGGTATTTTACTTTCCATACCTCCTTACCCCAGTTTTAGAGAAACTAAATATCTAAATTGTACCATCAATGCATCATTTTCTGATTAATACCATTCCATGAATTGCTCTTAAGGTCCCAGATAACAGAATGTGTTGACCCAATACAAGGGAAATTAAACAAAATAGAATCTGAGAAACAAAGCATACGTATTTTTGTGGACGTAAAATGCACAAAATAAAACGCCGATAAAGTATATCTTCATGATAATTTTTAGCTTAGGGTTGCTAAACAATATCCGAAGCTATACAAAATGGAAAAATGAAAGCTGACATGTTTCATGTAAGTCTAACTGTCTTCAAAGACTTCTCAGACGAAAGCCCAAAATAGGTATTTGAAAGCAAATGAACTTGTTTACAGGTAAATGTTTAATTTATATAGATTCACGAGTCACTTTACAACTGCGTCGATTGTCATACTGCATTGAAAAAAAAAATCCAGTTAAACAGATAATAACACTGGTCTTCTTTTTCATTAATTGTTCATTAAGTCAGTCAATGGGACAAAAAGCGGTCTTTATCCTCGGGTGATCTCTTAATTCAGCTAGTATTTAGCACAGGTAGGACTGTATTGTTAGTTCTGGCTTCATTGCCCCGACTATGTCCAAAAGTACAACTGTAGCTTACTGTTTTCTTGTGTAAAAACCTAGTTTTGCTCAACCCAGGTCTATAAGGACGTGGGCAGTACATGAAATATGCATTTCCATTTCTGCCCATGAACTGGCCCAATCAAACCAAGCCTGCAATAATTTCATATGTCTTATTTGGTACCTTTTACAGTTTCCTGTTTTTCTATTTAAAAGTCCTCTGCGGCCGAATAACGAGTAATTTTAAAATTATAATTTACTTTACAAATTGAAAGAAAACAAAAGTCAGATCTCTAAATCCATTCGTTAAAGCCAAATAAAACGCTAAAGTAACAGCCAAATAAAATGCTTGCAACAAAGTAATCAATAATGCTACCCACGCTTAGTTTATATCTCTACACGTAGAGCTAATACATTTGCTTATATATTCGCTTCCAGGAAAGTGACGGTGATAATTGAGGATTGTATGAAGCACCTATCGAAATCATGATAGCGAACTAAGGGCCTCTAGTATTTTCTTTCATTAATTGTTTTCTTACCAACGCTTTCCTGCTTATTTAAACATGCTCTGCTCTCGGAAAGCTGAGCGAAGACCTGCCCATTTTTGTTTACTGTCCTTTAAAGTTCTGTGTTTGCATTAACAATATGTTTGCTGATATAAAGGAGTTAATTCGCCAGAAAATTATGTCTGTTTTAAACAGTAGATTCTTTACTTTTGTGTTCGATTTCACACTACACTCCCATTTGTTTGAGAGTTCGTAATTTCAATAGGTGAACCTCATTGAATGAACGTTTTTAGAGAAACTAAATATCTTTATTTTTCAGATGTTTCTGATGATAATTTTACCTAAAAAACTTGCTAATGACCTGAACTAGTCGCTCTTATTCTTACTGAAAAATATTTTTGTTCAATATATAGTACCTCTATTTAAAATAAAGTGTAATAGGCATGTGGACTAATGTGCACCCCTTGTTGCTGATCTGTTTTAATAGTGCTCTTTGTTATCTATTTCTATCGAACATCAAGACTGATAGTGCCTCTAGCTGGGAGCGAACCAGCACCATCACGGCGTCAGCGTCTAGCCCTGCAATTCTGCGACGCATCCAACCGAGCTGGCCGGGACAAACCCAATAAAGGTTGATCGGATAGCCCTGCTTGACATCGGGTGACGGGTTAATTTACTGATAACAGAGTACTGACTAAATGTACGGGGATACTTTTTACGGCCGCCACACTGCAAAAATAGCGCTTATGTGAATTTCAAATGATAGTGCCTCTAGCTGGGAGCGAACCTGCACCGTCACGGCGACAGCACCTAGCCCTGCAATTCCTGCGACGCAACCAACTGAGCTAGCCGGGACAAGAAGACATTATTACTCCCCCCCTTTAAAGATCACTTCGAGATATCTTGATGATTTGTTTAATGGAGATACTAACCATTTACAATCTTAAGTCAAAAGGTTTATCCTAAGAACGTTATCCTAAAATATCATTTGTCTGCAATTTCAAATGAAAAGCTACAAAGTTCTACAGCGATCGTCACGATTGGTGATAAACCCTTTTACAGTTGATCGCATTGCCACGAGAACCATTGTGTTTGCAAGACGGTGGTAAGTGATTAAATAGAAGTCAAAATGTTTCTAAGGAAGTCTTGTAAAAGAACATAGAAGCGTATGTTTTTATATTTAGAAACGTGCCAGTTTACATGGCAACCAAAGTTAATTTTATCTACAGTATAAAGTTTCAATAAGCATAATCTAACGGAGATTTTTAAATTTATGGTGCCAAATTTTGCACATGATTCCGCGGGGCCAAAATTCAGACTTTAATAATAAATCACAGTTTTGAGTTCGTATCACAGTTAAATGAACGCTCACTTTTCCTGGCGAAGAGAATTGTAGATCTATCGTCTTCAAACGTATGCCCCTTATTTGAACATATTTAATGATTTCTTCTTCTGTCGTTTCGTTGGTGTATCCGCTTACATAGTATTTTCTATTCTTTTTATTGAATTGTTCAATGAAACCAGAATCTTCTGTAACAGCTGGTTGTTGTGATCCAACTTTCAAGTAATGCATGAAGATATTTTCGGATATTTCGTTCAGTTCAAATTTTGTATACGTAAGTTTGTTGTTTTCGTCAAGTTCCTCATCAGATGCTGTTATTTGATACTTCATTAGTCTATTATCGATAACATGTTTCCATGCTCTATTCTTTTCATGTGCTAAGTCATCGAATTTGTCATTAGAAACAATCAAAGCATTCCTTCCCTTTGCCATTTCCAGTATATAACGATCGTCCTGGGACTTCCCCTCGTTTGAAGTAAATACCCATTGTATGTTCTCTTTAGGCAGAAAATCTGAACACTGACGTTCGAATAAATCTCTTGTCTCTTTCCGCCATCTTTGCATTATTATATTTATTGTAACGTCCGTGTTCCATTCATTGATCATGCGTTTTAGATACTTTACGCATTCATAAATGTTTGATATAAAACCATCAGAATCTGTTTGTGAATCCTTGTTGTAATATCCTACATTGCAGCCATCAACGAGTACATACAATTTATCTGTTTCTTGGACAGGTGTTCGGTTAATTATATGTCCCCTCGGGACAATTAACTCATTTTCAAAGAAACAGTAGTTAAGCAATTGAACCATATTTTCGCATACCTGAACATGTGTGTGTTCCCGGTGTTCGGATATATGAACATGTGTACTATTAAAGTTTTCACATTCAGGTAAATGCATGTATCGCAGATTTTCCAAGATTTTAACATAACCTTTGTCTTCCTGTTCATATACAGGAACATCTAAAGACTGAAGGTGTGTATTGTTACAATATTCTACCTTAGTAAACTTAAAATTCGGACTTACTGTTACATGCACATGGGCAAGCTCCAAATTTTCGTTATCCGTAACATTACGTTTAGATACTTGTATACGACAATACTGATCATCTTCACCTATTTGTACACTATTGAATGTTCGCGTAGGTTTTCTAACGTTCTGTCCATTTACTTGAATATCGGTGTGTGTTAACTCTTTACATACATGTACATGAGTGTACTTCAGACCTGTTTCTGTAGGTTCAGTATATTCGTGACGCAGTTCGTTACAAAGGCTTGAGTCATTACACAGCAAAGTTTTTATTTTCCATGTTCGACATCTTAGTTTTTCTTTGATATAGTTTGTAAATTGATTTTCATGTACAAATATAACATAGGTATTGTCCTTCAAATGTGATTTGTGATCGATATTAATTTTTTCTGTAAGATTTCTTTTAGAAACTATTAGCTTTTCGCAGTGTTCAGCCCGTGGGCAACTGTTATCAATGAGTGTTTTAAACTGTTGAGACTTGTTGATTAATGTGTTTCTATTTGATTTAAAATCTTCCAGTATGTGTGTATGATATGCCATTTTTGTTAATGATGATTCTTGCATTTCGTACACCACTCTGTTCTACTTTCGTATAATGTGTCCTTGTTTAAATAATTATGTTTATTTGTACCTCTGGTTTATACAACAGAAGCATCTAAACAACTTCTTTTCCTGTAGATTTTTAACGATATTCTTTCTAGTCTTGCCCGTATAGCAGCAATTCTGTTGAATCTGATACTGGTTTACCTGAAAGAGAATTGACTTTTGTTTATATACGCCAATAAATTTTCAAACAAACTTTTTGAGTTTATATCAACATAACTTAATAAGAAAACTAAAAAGTATTGAACTTTATCATATATTTCTTTCTAAGTATTTGAAGTGGTCACTTTGCGGGTATCGAGTTTGTTTTGTTGTTGTTTTTGTTCTTGTTGCTTTTGTTGTTGTTGTCAGAAAAAGGTTAGGATTACCCATCTAGAGTTTGGGATTAGGACAAACTAATGGTACCCTTATATTGTTTCAATGATGTTTATCTGCATACCCTGTTTCAAGATCTCACCTGCAATGCACTGTTTTAAATCATCAATTACCTTCTTGCAAAATTATGTTTGAACTGAAAGCATAATTCCTATTGTTTTACAATGAATGTATCTTGTATTTAACAGCTACTGACTTGTTTTGTACAGTATTGTTTGTTTATGACTGTTTTGCAATCACTTCTGATATAATTCATCAATCTATTATCTGTCACGCTCAAAGTTTCATAAGATGTTTAAACTGGCTCATTTACCATCTTTTGGGTGCCTTTTATGAAATACGCGCATTTGTTCTTCTGTGGTTACGTCTAAATCAGAAAAACACACCAAAATACAAAATGTAAATTCGATAAAGAATCAATTTTTATTATCTTTTTATTAAAAACAAGACAGTGCAATATGCCTATCAAGAATCACACTCACAAAACACAGCCTTCCCGCGCAGCCTAAAAGAAGAAAGGAAAAGTGTTCTTTTTTGCATGAATGATAATGTTAAAGATAACTTACAACTTAAACTTTAAGCCTAAACATGATATTATCTTTTGTTAGAAATCTTAATGTAATTTTTACTGTGGTATCATTTATTTTGCGCAAAAGACATTATGTGACATGTAGGCACAGAAAATTTGTGCAGTTTCATTAGTCTCATAAAAAAGATAATATACATGTAACGGTTTGATTTCGGCGGAGTTTGAGATCGCAAATTTTCCCTAGTGCGAAATACGCAAAATTAAAGTAAACTTAAAGAGAAATATTAAGATACCACATTATATTTTGTCCTTTCTAGAGCCATCACATTTAACGTTCTGGTCAACGTTCTACGACGTTTTAGGAAACGTTGTTTGCCGCCCATAGTTGTTGGGAGAGAACCAGAAGTGCGTTATGTGAACGCTAGCGAACGTCGGTGATCGCCAGGATCTTTGGAGAACGCTGGTCCGAAAATAAATTTTGAACATGCAGAAAAAATTCACTGAAAATAACGTTCTTCAACGATTACTTTTTTACGCTGCAGAACGTTTAAGAATGTTTGTAAAACGTTTTCATAACGTTCACCGAGCTTTTCACGCGTTTGGCTATCGTTGGTCAGTCGTTAATTTAGCGTTACATGGTTGTTACTAATCGTTTGCTTTGCAGTGAACGACTCACTGATCACCTGTCAACGATTGCTGATCGGTCACTTAGCAAACGCAGCGTGTGACTTTAGTAAAACGAACGTCCTTTTGGCGTCAATTGAGCGTCATTCGAGCGTTGCCCGAACGTTCATGCATCATCACGCTAGTCTAACGCTAGTGGTTCATTAATCCAAAGTTTAACGTTAATAGCACACCAGATGTGTCATCCCCATTCTAGAACGCTCAAAAATGAACAATTGAAACGTTTTAAAGAAAATTGGCCAGAACGTCATAAAGGAAGGGCCCCTTAATTTTGTGACTTTATGATGGTTATTGTTGTCATTTGATTCAATGAATCTGCTTAAGGAATCTGAAACAAAATTTTCACAGAATATGTAAAAGCTAATAAGTGTTTTAGGAATATAGTTTGTTTATGTTTATCTCACACAAGAAAGGATAGCTGAAGATAATAAAGGTGAATAATTAAAAACTTTGTCCGTTATAATACAACTTTAGGTTATCAATCTCAGTGTTGGGAGTTTTATACCAACTTATACAGAAATAAATCAGTTATTTCATGAACGGTCCCTTTTCGGAAGTGAGGACGATTAAGAACAAAGTAAACTAAAAATATCCCCAATAACAGTGTGAGAAAACGTTTGCTAAAAACCCAGTTTTGTTTCAGTATGTAGCACACATTAATAAAAAAAACTTTAAAAGTAAACTTAAAAATGCTCCCTTCTCCCGCCAAAAATATGATAATGAATTGGCCCAAGACAAACTTTACGAAGACTCTAATCCGCTCCCACCCCCCGAAACAAAACGAAACAAGAACAACAAAATATTAAATCAACTAGATGATTCACGTACTTACATACTTGCATCCAGCAAATAACACAATTTCATCGCATTTGTATAATTCAGAATTCATGAGCTTTAATTTACTTCCGTTTTGTTAATCAACTTCACAATGTCTACCTAATGATAATGTTGTTTTTGTTCTATTTAAATGCAACAAAAGGTTTATTTACCCTCTAAAATTAATCACGACAAAGACTGTATTTCATATATCAATAAAACACAATCCTCTTGAATTTAGTTGTAGTCACTTTTTTATAACAAGTGTACCTATTACACGAAACTAGTTTCACGATAAATTAAAAACTGGGTTAAGTTATAATTAAACGTGTCGCGTTAAAACGAAGGGGAAGTAAATAATTGTATAGCTTTGCTCAATCTCCTTCGCAGAGTTGTCGTTCCTTATACTCTAATGAGTCGATAGTGTAAGAGTGAGCTTTGCTTCGTCAACAGCTTTGAGACTAGATATACAAATGTAACGCAAAAAATTGACCTAGCTAGAGCCTGCTGAATGTGTACAACTATAAAATATCCTCGAAAAAAGTAATGGATTCGGTACATAAATGAAATCTTGGTAATATTCGGTAGAAACCAGACAAATAAAGGAATGCCTGTGGTTCGCGACAACAATGTTACTGGTGTGTAGGAATTCTGCCTGTGTCCGTTGACCGATTATCAAATTGTAGCAATAGTAGTTAAGCATCTGCGGTTTGAGCTCTGTTCTGTCAAATCTATAGACTACAGGTGATACTTTAAACAGCCTATTAAATATTCAGTACACACGATAAAATTAAGTTTCTGAAGAAAAACGTGCAGACAAATTTGAAATATTGCAGGCTCAGTTTGAGATCAGTGACATACTTTTTGTTTAGCGCCCCAATCCCTCAGCCGAAATAATGCTAACATAATATTTGGAACAAGCTTTATTTTAAGCTCAGTGCAATGTGGTTTAAAACTTCTTGAATGCCCTCACTGCTTAGGTTGGAAGATGGATACACGGCTTTCAATGTCCCTTGAACGTTCTTGTATTTAAGATGCATGGAAAAACTTCCTGCAGTGAGTTTGGTGAACAACAATATCTGAAAGACCCCTGCATGGAGAACAATGAAAGAATAAAAGCTATTTACCTATATTTATTATATAAAATAATAACATACTGGATTGTAAAACCAGATTGTTGAACCATATCCGTATATTTTTGTTCTCGAAATCACGATTCAACGTTTATGTGTGTGTTTTAAATCACAGTACATTACGTTTTTTTGCATAATACACTTCAGAACATTTCGTATTTTTTGTGTTCGCCGTTTTATTAGTCGCTGTTCTTTTAAGTTCTTATTCATGTAAAATATTTGAAATCACAATCCCTAACCACCTCTATGAAAGTGATCGTTTTCTGCCGGCGGAGGATGCGTCAGATAACGAAATAACGATGTATAAAAAGCACCACTGAAGAACTCCTGTTACAATTATTGCGATAATAAACAGTACATTCTGTACTTTTGTTTTCGAAATAACACTACACTCCTACTTTGAATGTGAATGTCGCAAATCTTCTGTTTCTTTGACTTTCCATTCCCGTTGTTACCGATCTCATTTTTCGCATTCGGAATAATCGAAAGACAATCAAAGCATTGCAAATAATTATAAAAAATAATGGAAATGCAAATAAGACGAATATCTTGAGATATTTTAATCTCACTGATAGAATTACAGATGCTTTAATAGTCAGTCCACATTTGTCGTCAAATGGCACTGGGAACACCAAGATAAACTGAAGAAGAACCAACACAATGACAATTAATCCACACGAAATTAACGTTCGTCTTTTTGCAAACTCTCCTGTAAATTTTAGTGGAAACATCATGCTCAACGCTCTCTCCATCGAAAGTGTTACAATGATCCAAGGAGATATCTCAGGTCCAAGATCATCTGCAATCAACAATGCAATCCATAGCTTACACGTTGGTTTGTTGTTTCTAAGATGGAGAGGTAAGTTTAACCCTGCACAGATAATCAGCACTATGATGTCGCTCAAGGCAAGAATCTTGAAATACGTGGAACACTTCAGTTTTTTGCATCTGGTTCCCCTGCTCCAGACAATTAGAGAAAAAATATTGCCTATTACCCCAAAGAACACCAGCGTGGAAGATGCCGAAAGATACATGATTTTTGACTGGTCAAAAGTAGCGATCACATTATCTGTCCATTCCGTATTGTTTCCCGAGATACTACTTTTAGCCATGTTTGTGTCGCCGCATTAGTCTGTTACAACGACCTTAAAAACGTGGTTATATAGCAATCAATGTTGTAGGAGGAATATTAAAAAAGTACATATTATAATAATTTGGGGTTCGCTACGGGAAAAGGTACCTTCGGACAGTTGACGCCAATCCTTGATATGACATCATAAAGCTGAGCAGACGACATTAATTATCATGCATTTCGCGTTAAACTACCATTTTAATGTCAAAATATGTCAGAAAAACACTTGTTAGTTATGATAAATTTAAAAATAGTTTCAAGTTCTTTCTAAGTATAGTAAGAGCTAAAACGTCATAAATTATGACCGAAGGTACCTTTCCCCGTGGCGCGCCCCATATAGATCTAGTTACTATCAGAATAACTATCACGCATGGATAACGGCCCAGCTTTGCCTAATTGATAGATATTTCTTGTTGCTTTAAGGTGTCAGCTGACCTAAACTGTGATGCATTTTTATTCAAACTTTTACCATTCGATTGATTTATGGATTGGGCAGATTTTAAGAGTTACGTTTTGAGGTTTGATAAAGCAGATGACGATTATAAACATGATTAAAGAAGATGTGAATGCAGAAAGTATGAACAGCAAAATATAATTATACGTTTTAACTTTATTTCATATCGATTGAGAAATAGTTGAAACAAACAAACTAATTTCAGGTGTCAATGAAATGAACTGTTCTGAAACCTGAAACCAATTTGTTTACGTCGTTATTCCTGCGAAAAAAAAGAAAAACCACCGAGAAATGTCAGCCATTGAAGCTTGACGATAGGGATCCTTGCAGACATTCAAACATTCCTTATAGCGGAAATGCGCTTATAATGTGATTTTCCTCCAATTTGCATTAAAAGCCACAGTAATATATATTGTAGTGAGGTCTCGGCGTAAAGAAATCTTTTCATAGAAATTGATTTCTTCGAAATATTCATTATTTCGTTTTTTCTGTAACAGTTTTGAATTTAAGCTATGAATATATACTTGGAATCAGTTCTTGAAGCAACGTAGAACACCCAAGTTATCAATACTAAAAAGCTTGGTAATTAGAATATTATTCGAATGTGATGTGTATACATTTTGTTAACAGACCTTTTTGCGGTTTCTGTGCGTATATTATCTTTTAGTCTGCAAGGACCATTTCCGTTTGTGTTTATGTATTTTCTGTGGAAACAGTATTCAACAAAAAAGCTTAGAAACTCATTGGTGAGCCCCTGCGTTTCAAATTGTTCATTTAGACAGGTCATGTTCAGTTTTATTGCATGTAGGCTTGATGTTATAGAGTAAGTTGTTCGTGAATGCATACTTGTCTATTATTCCTGAATGATTGACATGTCGGTATTAGTAATCTTTAATGATTCAGTAAACATATTAAAGACTAAACGAATCAAACCACTAAGATGCTTAGCCTAGTGTAAAAGGATGAGAAAAATCTACACTTAGACTGGGACTCGAAACCAGGAACCCTCGCAAACAGAGCACGTGCTCTCCCGACTGAGCTGTCCGGGCCTCTAACACATTTTCCACCCATGTAGGGACTATGTTTTGTACCTCGACATTTTTCCAAACTAACTGGCAATTCGTCCTCGAATTCCCAGCGGTACTTTCCATAAAATATTAATAAACATATCCTAATAACGCAAATTTAATTACGAAGAAAGAATTTTTTCTCTGACGCATATTTCCTGGTCACAAAATGTAAGTCAGACACGTGTTTTCTTGTAAATATTTACTATTAGTGATTCCGTCAAACCTGCTTCAATATCGGTACATCAGTTATACACTCACCAATAGTTCTTACTGGTCACGTTTTGTCCGTAATATTTTATTAGAAAGACATTGAATTCACTCTTTGCCAATAACGGTCTTCAACTTAAGATTTAATCTTGTAATAACTGACATTGGAACAGTTTGGCGAGAGTTATCCTTAATTTTGCTAAAAATGCATTTTTTGCATAAAAAGGTCAAGCAATCAGAACTTTGCTCTTAATTCCTGGTTATGTTTTAATAGGACCCCTCAATAGTAGGAAAAACAGAAAACATGATGAATCAACTGCACATCTGTTTAAATAAATCCCTTTGAAAGTATCCAATTTTAAATTCAAATCTCCCTTTCAATTACAGACCGTTCTTATTTTGACTGTGCTGTGTAAGTAAGTGGTATTGGATATATTTAGGAACCCAATCAATAAATATTAAAAAGCCACTAGATAATTGATTTCAAGACAAAACAGTTCTTTCCACAACCTTTCTGGACGTAGGGAAGAAACGAAACTAGCATACATTTTAAACATATAGAAATAATGACCAATTAGAACTTTGGTTGAGTGTATATTCACGACGGTTTATAAATTTGACTTATGAGAATGCAATTATATGATGAACTACCTTAAAACAACATAATGCGACTTTATTTAAAAGTCTTAATATAGAAAGTAAAAATCATGTGTTATTTCAAATCGTGACAGAAACCGAAGGACTATTAAGATAAAAAGTTTGAAGAGACTAATTGGAAAGTATTATCTTCCTTATTGGTTGTAGGCGAGAAGACAGGAGGAATCAGCGGCCAGGTGCCCACTTAAGCATGTCGTGTTCTTCTTTACTTTATTTTAGTACTAAAGCTCTCCTCATGTTTTCTTCTTGTTGGGAAATTTCGATGAATAAGAGATGATTAAACGTTTAGCTATTGATGCTTAAGTGCCATTAGTTTGATTATGTACGATTTCACACAGTCTATCATGTACACTCTTCGCTATTTTAGGCAATAGAAAACAATATTTTAGATACTCACCCCCGCCCGCCCCTGTCCAAAACTACCCGCCCCATTATAATTTATTGGTAAAAAAATCGGAACATATTCTTTTCCGGACAGAACGGGGTTTAGACAATCCGGATATGGTACAAAACATGACAGACAATAATAAATTAAAATGTTCATCATTTTAAAGCTTACCGAAGGTGATAGTGTCACTTAATAAGACTGGTATGGCTTTTCAAGCAAGAATCATCATAGCACCAACCTGCTACTTTTGTAAGTTGTTTTCTTGATTTTTGGAAGAAATTGAAAAGATGAACGAATATTCTACACCAACGGTTCTGGAAATTATAAATGCCATTTTTCAAAATTTTAAGTTAGTTTTTACTTCTGTTCTCAGGTATTTCGTTAATAAAAATTAAAAAGTGTCCACCCGCCCCTTTTTTCCCAGAATCCGGATGAGAATCTAATCATTTTTTCCCTGGCCTTATGTGTATTAAATTATTTCTGACTGTATACATGTTAAAAACTGAAACTGAAACTGTTAATAGAGCCAACAGTGTAGATACAGATCAAACTGTAGAGATGTGCAAGGCCGATCTACATCTGCACTAGTAGAATATTTTCTAATATCATGTCTAACGAAAAAATCTTTAACATTTTTATACATTTTTTAAAACCTGGTTCATTATTATATAATTAAAACAAAGTTTGAACTTAGTTTTTTGTAAGTTTTTCCATTCGGTTCCGAATTTACCCAGTTCCATTTGCAACAGTTTTTTTTCTTTTCTTAGTAGTTCGCACGCTATTTCTCAGAACATCATTCTTAAATAACAACACATGATTTTTGAGGTACATTACAAGGGTTGTATCCATTATAAAAACACAAGAAGCAAGCGTTAAGGAACATTCATGAAAAATGGCCAACCCAATCAAAACAATACCACATATTCGAAATCGTTTTAAAGTCACTAGATTGTTTTGTAAAGGAGCCAGTGTACGAAAGTGCACGAGTTTCCTTGCAATAAGACAACTGTCAGATGCAATTCCACTGCGTCAAAATCATTAACATAATAATGGTGTATTGTGGAGGATAGAATTCGAATAACAAGAAATATCTTTAAAAAGATAAACGGCGTTGATGGAAAACATTTTAAATATAAGAAAGAAAGAAATATAGAGCGACGAAGCAGACACAGTTTAGTTATTTTATTTTACTTGTTTTAACTGTTGACGAACCATCCCTGCCTTCTTAGATGGCCTATGAATTAAGCGACCGAGTCATGGAAACCCCATAAATTCATTGTGATAATATGTCGATTAAAGAAGCAATGTCTTACATTAAGTCTTGACCTACATTTATTCAGTTTCAATAAAGTACATCTTGTAGAGTTAGAACTCAAGATGGATAAATGTCCTTGAAATATAATAATAAATATCAATAATAACAACTTGTTACAATAGCGAAATCTACTTTTACGTAAATTAACTTAAAAAAATGCCTCTCCGCTTGTGAGGCGAGATTGTTAACCATTACCCTAAATTATTTGTATTTCTGAAGTTGAAATTAACAATCATTATCAAAGAAACTAGAAAGGAACCAGTAAGAACTAGAAAAATCTGCACTTCTTTGTCGTTTACACTGTTAATTGTACGCAAGATTTTATTGACATCCCTTTATTGACATTCCATATAAAACGTATTTAAGCCATCAATTGACTTAACTGGTTATTAATATCGTAAATTTCGCTGGGGTTGAATTTCGCGCTCTTGCCGTAGTGCGAAGTACGCGAAAATTAAACCCGCGCGAAATAAAATGATTTAACAGTACCGTATGGCCTTGAAAGTACCTACTGTTACGCTTTCTTGTACACGTTTGTAATACTTAACTCACTTCCCTGATAAACAAGATTGTTCAGCTTCCTTGCAGCTAAACTCACACAAATTATAAACCAGATTTTGTGTGAAAAGTGGAAGTACGGCTATTATTTCCTTCAATACTGTTAATTGTGCGCTGAGTTTATTATTTAAGAAGACTTCAAAAGCTGGTGACATTTTTAGGATAAATGTGAAAATTAACACTGTGACAGTAACTTTAACTATATAGGGAAATAACTGCTGTGAGGAATTTAAAGTGTGTTGGTTCTTGGGTTTCTTCCCTTATCAATGTCAACATATCAATCTTGCATTGCTCGATTAAGTCAAATCGAAAATTTTGACTCCGGCAATCATGTAAAAGATACTTTTTGCTATCTAAGAAACTGAAATGATGGGTGGCTAAATAAAACCTTATTGATAATATATTTCCGATATCAGCATAAAGGTCTTTAAGTTTTACCTTAATCATTCATCTAAAATGGTATTGCCTCTAATGGGGTGCGAACCCGTACCGGTGACAGCGTCTAGCCATGCTATTCCGACAACGCTAACGACTGAGCTAGCTGGGACAACACCAAATAAAGGTTGATCAGATAACCGTGATAAATGTAATCATAACTGCATGACTAAACAAGAAACCAGTCTGAAATTTCATGCATCTGCTAGTCTCAAATCTCAAGCCTCTGATTGTTTGAAATGGAGACTGGTTTCCGATTACAGTTACAGTACTGTAACGGTAGCTCTTGTAATATTTGGATTGTCACTCTTACATACAGTAGAGCTATTTTGTGCAGTGTGGCGGCCGTAAAAAGTCTCCCGTACATATATTCAGTGTTGTTATCAGTAAATTAACCAGTTACTTATGTCGTGCAGTGATGATATCGTATATCAGGACTATTAGATCAACCTGTTTTGGGGTTGTCCCGGTTAGCTCAATTGCTTGCGTCGCCGGAATCGCAAGGCTAGGCACTGTTGCTGTGACGGTGCGGGTTCGCTCCTAGGTGCGTTTTCGCTCCTAGGTAAAGGCAATATCATTTCTAACATACAAGTTGTGGTCAGTGTGTTTCAATATGGTTTCCAGTGTTTGTATATTTAATTAACCATTTACTCTGAATATACGGGTTTAATCATGTGTAGATCCAGATCTGTTGGGGCATTCGTGCCATCTGATAAGGATGTAGACTCTTAGATTCTTGTTAAGAAATTCCCAATCAATCAAAAAGCAAAAGGTGCAGATCCTGATTTGTCGGATGTACTGGCTGACCTATAAAAGGTTGAGATACATGAAAGCTGTCGATATAGAAGTAAAGCATTTCGTTTTACACTCGGGTAAACTACCATATCATAAACGATCAGCACAATCCGCTTATTTATTTGCAAATTATTGCCCTGATTGTACCCAGAATTCAAACAGGTTGCTTTGTTCACACAAAGTACATGTATTGAATCGCCTGATCGTTCACAAGCGTAGTTCAGTGCTGCCCAGTCATTTTAAAATATATAAATCTGAAAAGAAAAATGTGTTTCACACTAGATATTGTATAAAAACTTCTGATGTATTGCTTCCTATCAAGTCATGGTAGTTTGCTGATTAGTCAGGCTGAAATATCAGTAAATAAACCTCTAGCAGGTCTTCTTGCATTGTGGCTGTACTTGAATTGTTAATTCTCGCGTCGGTACCCTAATTTCGTCCAGAAATTCAACTGTAGCTACAAGTCATATCATTAATGAATTCTTTGAACGTCCGAATTCCAAACATTATTTATAATATTAAAATTACTTTTTATAATTGCTAGTGAGTCGTACTATGCAAGGCGACATGAAGGTAGCGGAAATGTTTGTTTGTACCATTCATTCCTACCATCGCGTTCTTAAAACGTGCTTTAAAGTTAACCTAGTTACATGTTACATCTAAAACCTTGCTTAATAATACCTACCCATTTTGTTAACTGTTTTGTTATTAGTTGTTATTTCCTTGTATACACAAAACATTTGATTGGTGACTAAGACGGAGTTATCCACCAACTTGGTGTCTATCTATTATGTCTTTTCCAGCGAGAACCTGTTTGGGCTTGAACGACGATGGTACGTGATAGAGCCCTATTTAACCCAGAAGGTTGCAAATGTTTCGACCTTTGCTGACCTTTCCAAAGCAGTAACACAACTGATCCTTTTCATTAAGTGTTTTTTGTTGTATCAAAACGTATACAGGCGCGTAGGAGCAGGGGATGCAGGAGCCCGCTGCCGCGGCCCCACTAATTCGGCAAGTCATGGCCCCGGCGGCAAAAACTTTTAAAAAGGGTTCTTTGGCGCTAATGCAATGCCATACAGAAAAATTGTGCCATAAGATCGCCTTTTTTACCTAAAAATCGTTATCGGCTTAACTAATTCATAATCAAGTGTCAACATTAAATGTATCGAAATAAGTAGCGCGAACCAATGTCGTATTCGAAGACCATAATCGGCAAAGTTTAAGAAAGCGCTCAGAAATTGTATAATATTTTATTTCATAAAATCAGCATCATTTCCTAAGGAATATTTAGTAAATATGGATATGACACTATCACTGATGCATCTTTTGTTATCCGATTTTTACAATTACATGTATTACTTTTATATATTAAGATCTATGTATTATTGAAAGAGTAGGCGTCTGATTTACGAACCGTGATCGCATTGTTGATTGCAGTATTTCAGTACTCGAATATGGTAATTTAAACGTTATATATACCAATGACTACATATACATGTAACTGTTTTATAAATAATAAACTTATTATATCGACATATCAATGACAATATTATGCAGCCAAAATCATCTCTTCCGCGGCCCCAATTTTCAAATCGCTCCTACGCGCCTGGTATAACATAAACCTACACGCTTGCTTTCTTCCTGTTGGCTGTGATTAGTCTATTATTTCTGAGAGTGACTTTTCTCTTTTTGATTTTAAGACGATTGCGGAAGTATACGATTTCACAGCGTTGTGAATTTTACGCGTGCACCGCTTGTAAAGTTAATCGTATTTTTAGATTGTCTCAAAGAAATCAGTCGACAAGGAAGATCCTTCGTTTGTTAATTATTACAAGTGAATCAACGTGTGTTGGTCTCCGTCAAACGACCAAATTTCTGAAAAGCGATCGTGTTCTATACAAACGGTGCTAACGTTAAATTCATAACGTTGTGAAATTGGAAACTGCCGTAATCGTCTTTAAATACAAGTAGCTGATCGGTGTGCATACATAACAACATACCACCTTAAACATGACGATTTCTGAAAAAAAAATCATAAATTTAATGTTCATTTCGTGTTGATCTTGTTTGTGACAGAACTGCAAGATTGTCGTTTTCAGATTTGATATACTCAGTGTATTCCGCTTGGAAACAAAGGCACAATTGGGTTATTTATGGAGAGTGGTGACAGTTTTTTTGTTGAGCGCCCCAAGCCCTCAACCGAAATAATGGTTATATAATTTATGGAACACGCTTAATTTTCAGCTTAGTGTAAAGTGGTTGGAAACTTCTTGAACGCCCACACTGCTAATCTTGGAAGATGGATACAAGACTTTCAACGGCCGAGTACTACGATTGAAGAACCAAGAAAAAACTTCCTGCAGTGAGTTTGGTGAACAACAATTTCTGAAAGACCTCTGCATGGAGAACAATGAAAGAAAGAAAGCTATTTACATATATTTATTATATGATATAATAACATACGGGATTGATTAACATATTCGCATAGGTTTTGTTCTCGACATATACAGATTGTTCTGAAGTGTATAATACAGTCAACCCGTATTGTACTGTGATATAAAACACATATAAAAGTTTAATCGTGATTTGTGTTCGCCATTTTATCACTGCTTTTTAGTTCTTATTGCAACAGTTTATTCTATTTCTGCAGTAAAGAATGTCTAAGGTTAACACGGAAATCCTTTTCGGCAATAAATATTTGTAGGAAAAATGTCCACGTCTAAATATTCGAAATCACAATCCCGTACCACCTCTATGAAAGTGATAGCTTTCTGTCGGCATAAGATGCTTACGTTAAACAATGCATAAAAAGCACACTTAAAGAATACCTGTTATTATTATTACGATAATAAACAGTTCATTATGAACTTTTGTTTTCGACATAACAGTACATTCTCAGTTGTTTTGTTGTTCGACATCACATTTCAATAGGTGAACCATTATTATTTCTAGTTGCAGTCCTGTTCCGGCAACAAAGAATGTCTTTAAGATCAGCTCAAAAATCCCGCCCAGCAAGGCAATAAAAGTAAAAGTTCAAACTGTTGTTCAAATATAAAAACATTTGTTGAAGATACAAATAAAAAGGGAAATTTAAAACCACACTCCAGTACCACTTCTGTGAAAGCGATTCTACTGAACTGGCGTTACTAAAAGCGCAATCTATTGCAATCTAAACAAACACTGCTGGAGTTACCGATATACAATGAAGAATTCCTGTTACAAGTGTGAGAACAGTGAATGTCGCAAATCTTCTGTTTCTTTGACGTTCATTTGTTACCGATCCCATTTTCCGCATTCGGAATAATCGAAACACATTTAAAACATTGCAAAAAAGTACAAACAATAATGGAATGGCAAATAAGACGAATATCTTTAGATATTTTAATCTCTGAAACAGAATTATAGCGTTTTTATTAGTCAGTTTACAATGGTTGCCAAACAGCCCTGAAAACACCCAGATCTGAAGAAGAACCAACACAATGACAATAAATCCACATGAAATTAACGCTCGTCTTTTTGCAAACTGTCCTGTAAATTTTAGTGGAAACATCATGCTTAACGCTCTCTCCATCGAAAGTGTTACAATGATCCAAGGAGATATCTCTGGTCCAAGTTCCTTTGCAATCATTAATGCAACCCTCAGCTTACTACTGTGTTTTGTTGTGAAGAAAGCCAATACATTTGGTAAGCACACAGCCAATAAATTCGGTAAGCCTACACAGATGATCAACACTAACATGTCGCTCAAGGCAAGAATCATGAAATACATGGAACACTGTAGGGTTTTGCATCTGGTTCCCCTACTCCACACAATGAGAGAAAAAAATATTGCCTATTACTCCAATGAATACCAGCGTCGAAGTTGTCGGAAGATACATGATTTTTGACTGGTCAATAGTGGCGATCACATCCTCTGTCCATTTCGTATTGTTTCCCGAAATATTACTTTTAGCCATGTTTGTGTCGCCGTATTAGTCTGTTACAACGACCTTAAAAACGTGGTTATATAGCAATCAATGTTGTAGGAGGAATATTAAAAAAGTACATATTATAATAATTTGGGGTTCGCAACCGGAAAAAAGTACATTCGGACAATTGACGTCAATCCTTGAAATGATGTCATTAAGTTGAGCAGACGGCATTAATTATCATGCATTTCGCGTTTAAAATAGCATTTTAATGTCAAAATATGTAAGAAAAGCACTTGATAGTTATGATAAATTAAAAATAGTTTCAAGTTCTTTCTAAATATAGTAAGAAATAAAAAGTCAGAAATTATTTCCCCGTGGCGCGCCCCATCTAGTTACTATCAGAATTAGTATCACACATGAATACCGGCCCAGCTTTGCCTAATTGATAGATATTTCTTGTTGGTTTAAGGTGTCAGCTGACTTAAAATGCGATGCTTCATTATTTAAAATTTTACCATTTGATTGATTTATGGTTTGGGCAGATTTTAAGAGTGACGTTTTCAGGTTTGATAAGGCAGATGACGGTTATAAACATGATTAAAGAAGATGTGAATGCAGAAAGTATGGTACAGCAAAATATAATTATACGTTTTAACTTTATTTCATATCGATTAAGAAATAGTTTAACAAACTAACTAATTTCAGGTGTCAATGAAATGAATTGTTCTGAAACCTGAAACCAATTTGCTTACGTCGTTATTCCTGCGAAAATAAAAAAACACCGAGAAATGTCAGCCATTGAAGCTTGACGATAGGGATCCTTGCAGACATTCAAACATTCCTTATAGCGGAAATTCGCTTATAATGTGATTTTCCTCTACTCTGCATTACAAACCACAATAATATATATTGTAGTGAGGTCTCGGCGTAAAGAAATCTTTTCACAGATATAATTTCTCGAAATATTCCTAATTTTGTTGTGTTTTTCTTCTGTAACAGTTTTTAATTTAAGCTATGAAGCTATAAAGCCTTTCCGTTTGTGTTTATGTATTTTCTTTGGAAACAGTATTTAAAAAAAAAGGCTACAGTTTAGAAACTCATTGGTGAGCCCCTGTGTTTTAAATTGTTCATTTAAACTGGTCATATTAAGTTTTATTGCATGTAGGCTTGATGTTGTAGAGTAAGTGGTTCGTGAATGCATACTTATCTTTTCTTCCTGAATGATTGGCATGTCGGTATAAGTAATCTTTAATGATTCAGTAAACGTATTAAAGACTTAACGAATCAAACCACTAAGATGCAAGTGTAACAGGATGAGAAAAATCTACATTAAGACCGGGACTCAAAACCGGGAACCCTCGCAAACAGAGCAAGTGCTCTCCCGACTGAGCTATCCGGGCCTCTTTCACATTTTCCACCCATATAGGGACTATGTTTTGTACCTCAACATTTTTCCAAACTAACTGGCAATTCGTCCTCGAATTCCCAGCGGTACTTTCCGTAAAATATTTATTAACATATGATCCTTCTAACGCAAATTAATTACGAAGAGAGAGTTTTCTCTGACGCATATTTTGGTCACAAAATGTAAGTAATGTGTTTTCTTGTAAATATTTACTATTAGTGATTCCGTCAAACCTGCTTCGATATCGGTACATCATTTTTATATTCACGGCGGTTTATAAATTTGACTTATAAGACTGCAATTCTATGATTAGCTACCTTTAAAATAACATAATTAGACCTTATTAAATAGTCTTAATATAGAAAATAAAATTCAATGACATGTGTTACTTCAAATCATGTCAGAAACTGAAGGACTGTTATAATTGTATTAAGAGTCAGATAAAGAGATTTAAAACGCCTAATGGGAAAACATGAACTTTATAATTGGTTGTAGGCGAGATGACAGGAGGAATCAGCGACCAGGTGCCCACTTAAGCATGTCGTGTTCTTCTTTATTTCAGTACTAAAGCTCTCCTCATGTCTTTTTCTTGTTTGGGAATTTCGATGAATAAGAGATGATTAAACGTTTAGCTATTGATGCTTAAGTGCCATTAGTTTGAGTATGTACGATTTCACACAGTCTATCAGGATGTACACTCTTCGCTAGTTTAGGCAATAGAACACAATATTTTAGATTCTCATCCCCGCCCGCCCCTGTCAAAAACTACCCGCCCAAAAATAATTAATTGGTAAAAAAATCGGAACATATTCTGTTCCGGACAGAACGGGGTTTAGACCATCCGGATTTGGTAAAAAAAACATGACAGACAATAATAAATTAAAATGTTCATCATTTTAAAGCTTACCGAAGGTGATAGTGTCACTATTAAAGACTGGTATAATGGCTTTTCAAGCAAGATCGGCACCAACCTGCTACTTTTGTAAGTTATTTTCATGATTTTTGGAAGAAATTGAAAAGATTGACGAATATTCTACAACAACGGTTCTGGAAACTATAAATGCCATTTTTCAAAATGTTAAGTTAGTTTTTACTTCTGTTCTCAGGTATTTCGTTAATAAAAAATAAAAATTAAAAAGTGTCCACCCGCCCCTTTTTTTCCAAAATCCGTATGAGAATCTAATCATTTTTCCCTGGCCTTATGTGCATTAGATTATTTCTGACTTTATACATGTTAATAGAGCCAACAGTGTAGATACAGATCAAACTGTAGAGATGGGCAAGGCCGACCTACATCTACACTAGTAGAATATTTTCTAATATCATGTCTAACGAAAAAATATTAAACATTTTTATACATTTTTTTTAAACTTGGTTCATTATTATATGATTAACACAAAGCTTGAACTTAGTTTTTTGTAACCTTTTCCATTCGGTTCCGAATTTACTCCAATTCCATTTGCAACAGGGTTTTTTCTTTTCTTAGTAGTTCGCACGCTATTTCTCAGAACATCATTCTTAAATAACAACACATGATTTTTGAGGTACATTACAAGGGTTGTAGCCATTATAAAAACACAAGAAGCAAGCGTTAAGGAACATTCATTAAAAATAGCCTACCCAATCAAAATAATACCACATATTCGAAATCGTTTTAAAGTCACTAGATTGTTTTGTAAAGAAGCCAGTGTACGAAAGTGCACGAGTTTCCTTGCAATAAGACAACTGTCAGATGCAATTCCACTGCGTCAAAATCATTAACATAATAATAGTGTATTGTGTAGGATAGAATTCAAATAACAAGAACTATTTTCAAAAAGATAAACGGCGTTGATGGAAAACATTTTATATATAAGACAGAAAGAAATAAAGAGCGGCGAAGCAGACACAGTTTAGTTATTTTATTTTACTTGTTTTAACTGTTGACGAACCATCCCTGCCTTCTTAGCTGGCCTATGAATTAAGCGACCGAGTCATGGAAACCCCATAAATTCATTGAAAGTGTCCGCCCAAAATTGTTAAAGCAGTTGCAACAATTTCGTCTTGTGATAATATGTCGATTAAAGGAGCAATGTCTTACATTAAGTCTTGACCTACATTTATTCAGTTTTAATAAAGTACATCTTGTAGAGTTACATGTAGAACTCAAGATGGATAAATATCCTTGAAATATAATAATAAATATCAATAATAACAACTTGTTACAATAGCGAAATCTACTTTTACGTAAATTAACTTAAAAAAATGTCTCTCCGCTTGTGAGGCGAGAGTTTTAACCATTACCCTAAACTATTTGTATTTCTGAAGTTGAAATTAACAATCATTATCAAAGAAACTAGAAAACAACCAGTAAGAACTAGAAAAATCTGCACTTCTTTGTCGTTTACACTGTTTATTGTACGCAAGATTTTATTGACACCCCTTTATTGACATTCCATATAAAACGTATTTAAGCCATCAATTGACTTAACTGGTTATTAATATCGTAAATTTCGCTGGGGTTGAATTTCGCGCTCTTGTCGTAGTGCGAAGTACGCGAAAATTTAACCTGCGCGAAAAAAATTGATTTAACAGTACCGTATGACCTTGAAAGTACCTACTGTTACGCTTTCTTGTACACGTTTGTAATACCTAACTCACTTCCCTGATATACAAGATTGTTCAGCTTCCTTGCAGCTAAACTCACACAAATTATAAACCAGATGTTGTGTGAAAATTGGAAGTACGGCTATTATTTCCTTTAATACTGTTAATTGTGCGCTGAGTTTATTATTAAAGAAGACTTCAAAAGCCGGTGACATTTTTAGGGTAAAAATGAAAAGCAACACTGTGACAGTAACTTTTACTATAAAGGGAAATAACTGCTGTGAGGAATTTAAAGTGTGTTGGTTCTTGGGTTTCTTCCCTTATATACAACATATCAATCTTGCATTGCTCGATTCAGTCAAATCAAACCGATACTTTCTGCAATGTAAGAAACTCAAATAATGGTTGGCTGTATCAAACCTTATTGATAATTCTTTTTTCTGATATCAGCATAAGGGACTTTAAGTTTTACCTTAATCATTCATCTAAAATGGTATTACCTCTAATGGGGTGCGAACCCGTACCGATACGGTGACAGCGCCTATCCATCCAATTCCGAAAACGCTACCGACTGAGCTGGCCGGGACAACACCAAATAAAGGTTGATCAGATAACCCTGATAAACGTTATCATAATTGCATGACTAAAACTGGAAACCAGTCTGAAATTTCATGCATCTGCTAGTCTCAAATCTCAAGCCTCTGATTGTTTGAAATGGAGACTGGTTTCCGATTACAGTTACAGTACTGTAAAGGCAGCTCTTGTAACATTTGGATTGTCACTCTTACATACAGTAGAGCTATTTTGTGCAGTGTGGCGGCCGTAAAATGTCTCCCGTACATATATTCAGTGTTGTTATCAGTAAATTAACCAGTTACTTATGTCGTGCAGTGATGATATCGTATATCAGGACTATTAGATCAACCTGTATTGGCGTTGTCCCGGTTAGCTCAATTGCTTGCGTCGTCGGAATCGCAGGGCTAGGCACTGTTGCTGTGACGGTGCGGGTTCGCTCCTAGGTGCGGGTTCTCTCATAGGTAAAGGCAATATCATTTCTAACATACAAGTTGTGGTCAGTGTGTTTCAATATGGTTTTCATTGTTTGTATACTGAATTTACCCTTTACTCTAAATATACGGGTTTTATTATGTGCGAACAGTGTAGATCCAGATCTTTTGGGGCATTCTTGCCATCTGATAAGGGTGTAGACTCTTCCCTTCTTGTTAAGAAATAACCTAATCAATCAAAAAGCAAAAAGTGCAGATCCTGATTTTTCGGATGTACTGGCTGACCTATATCTACACTGTTGACCTATGGATAACAGCCACATCCCATGGAGTAAAGGGTTGAGATCCAAGAAAGCTGGCGATTAGCTAGTCAGCCATTTCATTTTAGACTTGGGTAAACTATCATATCATTAACGATCAGCGAAATCCGCTTATTTATATGCGTGTAAACGGCATTCAAACAGGTTGCTTTATTTGCACAAAGTACATGTATTGAATCGCCTGCGGAGATCAGTGCTGCCCAGTCATGTTAAAATATATGAATCTGAAAATCTCTAAAATTCATTCGTTCAAACCAAATAAAATGCTAAAAACACGATAACCAATAGCTGTCCGCATGCTTGGTGTATATTTCGCTACAAGTAGAGCTGATATATTTGCTTGTGAATTTAGTTTCATGACAATTGCGGCGGGAATTTACATCACGGAATTGAGAAGTGTATGACAACATCTGTAATAGAAATCATGAGAGATCCAATGGTCTCGGTAATTTTCTTCGTTCCTTTTATTCCTACCATCGCGTTCTTGCTTCTTTAAACGTGCTTTAAAGTTAACCTAGTTACATGTAACTACATGTTTTAAAGTACCTACCCATTTTTGTTAACTGTTTTGTTATAAGTTGTACAATCTGTGTTTGCATAAACCATTAGATTGGTGACTAACTTAAAGACGGATTTATCCACGAACCTAGATGATACACTCAACAAAAGTTCTAATTGGTCATTAATTGTGGATGTTTACAATGTATGCTAGTTTCGTTTCTTCCCTACGTCAAGAGAGTTTGTACAAAGAACTGTTTTGTGTTGAAATCAATTATCTAATGTGTTTTTAATTTTTATTGATTGTTTTCTTAAATGAATCCAATACCATTTACTTACACCGCGTCAAAATTAGAACAGTCTTTAATTGAAAGGGATGTAATTTTAATATTGGATACTTTGAAAGGGGTGTATTGAACACATGTGCTGTTGATTAATCATGTTTTCCGTTTTTCCTACTAATGAGGGGCCCTATTACAATAAGACAAGGAATTAAAAGCAAAATTCTGTTTGCTTGACCTTTTAATGCAAGAAATTCATTTTTAGCAAAATTAAGGATAACTCTCGCCAAACTGTTCCAAAGTCAATTATTACAAGATTAAAGCTTAAATTTAAGAATGTTGTTGGCATATGATCATAAATAAAGAGTGAATTCAATGTCTTTCTAATAAAAATTTACAGACAAAAAGTGACCAGTTTGAACTTTTGGTGAGTGTATGTCTGTAACAGCGAGAACCTGTTGGGGCATTAACGACGATAGTGCATGATAGAGCCCTATTTAACCCGGAAGGTTGCAAATGATTCGAAGCTGACTTTTCCAAGGCACAACTGGACATTTTTATTAAGTGTTTTTGGTGGATTTTACATGACATTGTATAACAAAAACCTACACGCTTTCTTTCTGTACGCTGTGATAAGTCTGTGATTTCTGAATGTGGCTTTTCTCTGTTTGATTTTTAAGACGACTGCGATAATTAACGATTTCATAGCGTTGTGAATTTACATGTGCATCGCTGGCAAAATGTGCCGTCTTTTTAGTGTTGTTTTGTGTCAATGAAATCAGTTGACTGGTCAGATCCTTTCTTTGTTAAATACTTATTGTGAATCAACGTATATTGGTCTCCAGGCAACGACTCACTTTCCTCCATAGATACACCTTAATTGCGTGGGCGAACAGTTTAGATCCGTGCCGTCTGATCAGGATCTAAACTGTTCGCTTATTGATTCATTAGGTTATTTCTGACCACAATGCGACCAGTGCAGATCCTGATCAGACGGCACGGATGTGCCAGATGATCTGGATTTACACTGGTAGCACATGCGTAAAAATGCGTTTTTATGGAGGAAAGGACTTTGCAAACGGTGCTAACGTTAAATTCATAACGTTGTGAAATTTGAAACTACTGCAATCGTTTTTAAATACAAGTAGCTAATCGGTTTGCATAAACAACAACATACTACCTTTAACATGACCATTTCTGAAAAAAAAACAATACATAAAGTTCATGTTCATTTCGTAACGATCGTGTGACATTACTGCAAGATTGTCACATTCAGCTTTGATAATAGAACCCCGCTTGAAAACGAAGGCACAACTGGTTAATTAACGGAGAATGAATGGTGACAGATGTTTGTTAAGCGCCTTCAACCGAAATAATGGTAACATAATATTTGGAACACGCTTTATTTTTAGCTTAGTGTAAAGTGGTTAGAAACTTCTTGAATGCCCACACTGCTTAGCTTGGAAGATGGATACAAGACTTTTAACGCCCGAGTACTAAGATTGAAGAACCAAGAAAAAACTTCCTGCAGTGAGTTTGGTGAACAACAATTTCTGAAAGAGTTCTGCATGGAGAACAATGAAAGAAAGAAAACTATTTACATATATGTATTTATGATATAATAACATACGGGATTGTTTAACATATCCGCATAGGTATTGTTCTCGATATCACGATTAAACGTTTATATGTGTTTTATATCACAGTACAATATGGTTTGACTTTGTATTATACACTTCAGAACATTCCGCATATTTTGTGTTTGCCATCTTATCACTGCTTTTTAGTTCTTATTGCAACAGTTTGCTCTATTTCTGCAGTAAAGAATGTCTAAGGTCAACACGGAAATCCTTTCCAGTAATAAATATTTGTAGCAAAAATGTCCACGTCTAAATATTCGAAATCACAATCCCGTACCACCTCTATGAAAGTGATAGCTTTCTGTCGGCGGAAGATGCGTCAGCTAACTCAAACAATGTATAAAAAGCACACTGAAGGAATACCTGTTATAATTATTAAGATAATAAACAGTACATTATGTACTTTTGTTTTCGACATAACAGTACATTATCAGTTGTTTTGCTGTTCGACATCACATTTCAATCGGTGAATCTGTATTAGTTCTAGATACAGTCCTGTTCCGGCAACAAAGAATGTCTTTAAGATCAGCACGGAAATCCCGACCAGCAAGCATATGGCACTTTGCTCATCATCACATTAAGGGAGAGTGTAGGGCGTTGACTATGTGGTATTGTCAATTATCTGCCCTTCTTATCAGTCGTCAGATTATCGGAGATTAACGAAGTCTAGGGTCAATAAATTATGTCATTTGCGCCGGAGGGGAAAACCAATAAAATAGCACAAAATTGTTTCATCATTAAGCATTCAGTTCGTTTCATAAAAGTTTTATCTTAAATATTGAAACTGGACGGTACATGGGTGTGTACACGGGTGTTAAAAGGGAAAACAGAATCTGTAAATGCTATAATTATAAGATGATAGAAAACGAATACCACTTTTTGTTAATATGCCCCTATTACTTGAATATTTAAAACGAATATATATGAAGAAATTTTAGCCAACAATTGATAAATTTAATAGATTAATGAAATCAGAAAGTAAAAGCAATATTTTCAAAATTACAAAATTTATCAAAAATGTTAAAGTTTAACATTTGAGAAAAAAATAAGCACGCAGGTAACACGAAGAAATAACTTGAATGAGCAATAAATAATCTTGATAATGTATATATCTCTGAGAGTTTTATAAATAACAACAAACCTAGTATTGAATACTTTATAATTAAGATAACTTAGTTTATAATATCAGTTTTCATATATCGCAAAAGTTACACACAGGCTTGAGGTAGACCATATTAAAATACGTTCAACAATGTCTTCGTTTTTATCAGTTCTGTGTAACTTAGTGCCGAGTTCTTTAATTTGGTTTTAGGCACATAGACGTCCGATTATTTTATTTATTTTAAAATCCTAAGCCCCGCGATATATAACTTCTGCCTATTCCATTTCATCCTTATTATTGCACTAATGAATAAATTTATTTTGTTGGAAAGCAATTTTTATTTGTGTACAATTGGTGAAGCGGTTTGTAAACTTAACACATTAAAAAATTTACAGATTCAGTCATAATAAAAATTGACAGAATGTGTAGCCTTTTTCAAAGACCTATATAGATAAATATAGAGATGTAATATATAGGTCTTTGTCAATTTCTATATACACCGAAAAAAAAATTGACAGAATGTGTAGCCTTTTTCAAAGACCTATATAGATAAATATAGAGATGTAATATATAGGTCTTTCTCAATTTCTATATACACCGAAAAAAAAATCGGCACACTTTTAAATTCATTGAATCGATGCATTTGCTAGGTTCATTGTTTATAGGAACCATTTACATTGTTTAAACACGGTACAGGAAATAGGCCATAAAACATATTAATTATTGATCTGTCATAACTTTGTTTTTACAACGCGTCATTTATTGGGAGGGGGTACAATAAAATTAATGATGCATTTTTTCGATCAGTTAATAAAATACCAAATTCGTTCTATTACTGTTGCGCTCTTGTTTGTCAAAATAAATAAAGAATAACAGTTCATTGAATTATTATGTTTTACTAAAAAAATCTTACAATGTAATCTCGATACATGTTGAAGAGATTACGATGCGATAGTTTTTATTTGTTCTAACTTTAATTCCAGTTGGGTACATCATTACGTTGTTATGTTTCAAATGTGTTTAGAAATATGCCCTAAACTTAACAATTTCAATTTTCCGATTGCATTTTACTATATAAATTTTGGATAAAATTTACATTTTAACATCTTAATTGTAAATAGAAAGCATTTAGCTTTTACAAATAATTAAGTAATCTTTTACTTAAGTTATCTTAATATATTTGTGGTGTTTGTTTTAGATAGGCTTGCATATAGATTAGACTTTTTAATGACGAATTAATTTCTCTATGCATTTTCTTATGATTGACATTTTTTGTGACTCAATGCAAAGACCTATATAGATAGATGTAATATATAGATCTTTGCTCAATGTGACATATTGTTAATACACAAAATGTCACATTTCTTACCTGTTGATTTACCTGGGGTTCATTGTAATTTGTTACAATTATCACCTTTTTAGACTTTGGTCTGGGTTTATTGTATCAATCGGATTTTATTTTACAACTATATCGAAAAGACATATACTTATTTCTAAATTCCATGAATAATTTAGTACGTATTTGTTTCCGCCTATGAAATTTGTACAATATTGACGGATTCGCCAAATTTTAGTGTTTCTACTTAATTAAAAGTAATATCACACGATTTCAAAACAATACTCCAACTTCTACAAATTAAACTAGTAAGGCTCTATATTGTTTTCTGCACTTGACTGCAGAATTTAACAATCTTCCGTCAATGATCGTAAAATATCGGGAATGTTCGCAAATTTACGGAGACTTAAATTTTCACTTAAAATATTCGATAGTCGTGTTAGAAAAAGCTAAAAAGAACCAAAATGTTTTAAATTTAATTTCATAAAAATTAGTTTAAACAATAGCTTAATATTTTTTGCAAAATATGTAACCTGGGTTTTTTAAAACTGATAATTTGGATTAAAGATATTAACAATAGAATACGTAAGGATAAGCGAAAAAATTCAACTTTCGCTACAGTTTCTATGTAAATAAAAGGAAAAATAGGGTGGCTATATTCAAAGTTAAAAAGGACCAAATTATCGTTAAGATAAATCAAAATAAAAACAACCATCTTAATCGGCAGATTTTTATCTTTAATATGTACTATGGGTTTTTTCGACTGTTTAAGAAATAAAAATGTAGTAAAGAAAAAATTGAATTCTTCCTTCATAATCTATGAAGAAATTCGTTATCGATTTTTGCTAACCGATGATGAGCAAAGTTGGATATGACAATAAAAGTAAAAATTCAAACTGTTGTTCAGATATAAAAACATTTCTTGAAGAAAATAATAAAATGGCCGATTAATAAACACACTCCAGCACCACATCTTTGAAAGTGATTCTACTGAACTGGCGTAACTAAATACGCAATCTAATGCAATGTAAACAAACACTGCGAGAGTTACCGATATACAATGAAGAATTGCTGTTACATGTGTAAGAACAGTGAATGTCGCAAATCTTCTGCTTCTTTGACTTTCATTTGTTACCGATCCCATTTTTCGCATTCGGAATAATCGAAAGATAGTCAAAGCATTGCAAGTAATTATAAAAAAATGGAAACGCAAATAAGACGAATATCTTGAGATATTTCAATCTCCTAAGCTTAATTATGAACAATTCATAAGTCATTCCACAATTGTGATGATTGTTATCTGTCGGATATATAAAAACCCAGACAAACTGAAGAAGGACCAACGCAATGACAATAAATCCACATGAAATTAACGCTCGCCGTTTTGCAAACTGTCCTGTAAATTTCAGTTGAAACATCATGCTTAATGCTCTCCCCATCGAAAGTGTTACAATAATCCAAGGAGATATCTCCGGTTCAAGTTCTTCTGCAAAATCCCATACAATTCGTAGCTGACACGTTGTGCTTAGACTATCGTTTCTATGAAGTGATAAGGTTACCCCTTTGCAGATCAGCACTAACATGTCACTCAAAGCAAGAATCTTGAAATACATGGAACACTGCAGTTTTTGGCATCTGGTTCCCCTACTCCACACAATGAGAGAAAAAATATTGCCTATTACTCCAAAGAATACCAGTATGGAACATGTCGAAAGGTACATGATTTCTGACTGATCGTAAGTGGTCACTGTCCATGTCCAGTTTGTTTCGTTTCCCGAGATATTACTTGCAGCCATGTTTGTGTCGGTGCATTAACCTGCTAGAAGAAGTGCATGAGGTTATATAGCAATTAATGTTATAAGAGGAATATTCCAAAAGTACAAAATGAACACTATAGAAGTAACTATAATACATGAATTAAGGCTCAGTTAAGGTACCAGCTGACTTATTATGTTTTAAGGTTAGGGCAGATTTTAAAAATTACTTTTTGAGTTTGAATGATAAAGATTAAGGCAGCTAATTAAAAGAAGATTTTAGGTGGAACGCGCCCCCAATTTGTTCACGAAATTTCGCACACATATAATCGAGCTATGCCTGATTTGGATGTGTGCTTACTGTTTCATTATTCTAAGCTGTCATTGTTGACAATAACACCCAGTTTATGACAATAATTCATTAATTTAATTGAAAAAAAAGCTTAATCTACATAAAACAGACACACACAAAAAAGAAATAGTGTTTGCACAAGAAGTCTGGATTGGCTGTTTAAAACATCTAGAAAAATGATACAGTTATCGCGTAAACATTTATTTACAGTATTTTGCTGTCATCTGTCAAAATAATGTTAGACATTTTAAGTAGTACATTAATATGTTTTGACTTCAAACCGAAAGTAGAACCCGGAAGTATGTTTTCCTTAAATTTCTTGAAAACCCTAACATTATTTTGACGAATTGGCACGAAACATTGTAGACCAGCATATACTTATTTCAGGTATGGGTTACTTTGGTATATTGCCCATGAATTACAGAGTTCTCATGCAAACGGGTGTTCTTTAGTTTTAGTATGTGCTTGGTAATTAGAACATGAATTCGACTAAATTGTGCTTGCAAACATTAGTACATACTTAGATAAATACATTTCTTCACTAAAATCTAGGTAGCAATGGGTATTTCCCCTAAACTTCATTTTTAAAATGTAAGCAAGTTTTCGCCATTTTTGCAATGTTATTGATACTTAAAGATTCATACATATCATTAACAAAGAAAATAAAATTATTCACGTTTTACATGTTACGATTGCTGTGTGGATAGTCTATTGTGCGCATAGATATCTGGTCCGGTTTATCCTGTTGTGATCATAGTTTCCCGCCTCTCGTTTTTCTCGTGTTGTCTATATAAAGGGTGGTTGTGTTTGAAAATATCACTCGAGGTTTTATATTTGACAGCGTCACTTATTTAGTGTGTGTACAGTTTACTTCACGGAGGACTACTTGACTTTCGGGCAAAACGTTCATTAATTGGACCGGTGTGTAAAAGAAGGTAAAGCAAATTTAAACCATACTTTTGAAAATTTGATGTAAAATAAATAGAATTTACTTGTAAAATTGAAATGTTTTAAATGACATTGGGAGGGCGTGCTCATGGCAGTGACAGAATTTGCTTAGTTTACACTTCGATGGCGACTTAATAGGAAAAGACTGATGCTTAGTTATTTTATTTGTTAAAGGAGGAGTGATGTTGAGTAATTGTTAAGCAGATCCTTTTGTATTATAAATTCTTTATTATTGATTAAAGTAAATAGTAAGATAATTGATACTGATGGAGTCGCTTACTTGAACGAGCCAATGAAAATGTCTATACATAAAGCAACAACTTTATAACTAAATTATGTATTTTATTTTGAATGTTTCAGCCATAGCGTCTTTGGTCAAATGGTACTGATGGTATTGACCAAACTTCATAAGCTGGAGTTTCGCGGTTGTTTTTAATCAGCTTCAATATTGCATTATGTTGGTGCGGATGACGTTTGAGCATGTGTGGTTCTATCAAGCCTGCCATTCTTAGCAGGCTTTGAATGCAAATAGGCCGTGCCTAGTTTGCGTACACGGCTGTTTGTTATATTTTCATTAAATGTTTTGGTTTTTCTATTGAGAAATTTTATAGAAATAATCGCATAATTGTTTACTCTAATTAACGTTTTTATCAAATAATAAAAATATTAAAAAATATGTTAATTTATATTGTCGGCTGAATTAATTAGTAAAGTGTTGTTAACCAGAACTTACTGGTAACGTCATTTTTATTGTGGTGTTGATCATTGTTGATTGAAACTGTGGTTGTTTTGCGACTTTGATCTTACGGGGACATCCTTGTGGATGTCCCTTTTTGCTTTTGTCTCGTGGTCAAAGATGTAACAATCATCATACTCATTTTTGTTTTAGAACTACTAATCTCAACTGAAAGAACAAGACGTTTCAGACATTATGAAAACGGAGGACAGACAAGCTTGGCACCACGTTCAAAAATCTTTATCATGGCAAGCGGAAAACTAAATGTTTTCCAGAAGTTTTAAAAGAAGTTGTTTCGAGATGGTAAAGAATACTCGAAAGGAGCATTTTGAATCATTTTAGATAAGTACCTTGTTTGTGTTACTGTACACATCTAATTGCTTATAATTTTTACATAATTTAGGAAACCGATTACTTAAAGGAATGGCCAGGTTGGTTTTGGTTTTGATCAAAATCGAAAAGTTTGCATACTTTTTTAGACTATAGATTATATTGAATAATTTGCTCTGAATTTTGTTGATTGAATGTAAAATTATTGTAATGGTCGTGGCGCTTTTTGATGTAACATTCTAGAGGGACTGCAACATTTTGAATACATTGATTGGCTTAATGAAATTGATTGATTGAATAAACTCCATTGAATAGATTGACTTCATTGAACTGAATGCAACTATTGACTTGATTGATTTGACTTGATTTATTGACTTATTTATTTGATTGATTTGATTTGATTGTGGATTCATGCCATTCTGTGGCGTTGACCATGATCGATTGAAAAGGTCGTGCTGTTTGTGGCTTTGACCATGATTAAAGGTTGTGCTGTTTTGTGGCGTTGACTTCGATTGATTGAAAACGTCGTGCCGTTTTTTGGCGTTGACCATGATTGATTGAAAAGGCCGTTGAGTGGCACTTGACTATGATTGATTGAACAAGGTTGTGCCGTTTTTTTGGCGTTGACCTTTCAGAGACGGGCTGTGCTGTTTTGTGGCGATGGCTATTGTCTCTTTTTAATACTGTTACAAAGTTTTTACATATTGTGTTTCATTTCAGAAAATAACATGGAAAACAGGCATCTAAAGGTTTTGCAGAAGTTGTTAAAACCGTGATAGCAGTCCACGAGACGGCAAAGAGTATTCGAAAGAGATTTAGAGTCATTGGATAAGAATAAGTTCTGTGTCTTTTTTATTTTATTTTACATAGTCCTTTATTGCTAATAATTTTAACATAACGTCGCCTTATTATTACAATGTTCTAACTTACTTTTTTACAGTTTGGAGAAAATCGTCTTCAAAGTTTCAGATTTCTCTAAAACCTTCATATTCCACCGAATTTGCTCAGAAAAACAGCAGCGTGTGTGTTTTGATGAAGTCTATAAATTACATGAGTTTGTGTTTAGTCTTTATCTTTAACTTTTTAAAAATTCTCTACTTTCGGTTTAACCTAACCAGTGTTCTTGGACTAACCAGTACTAACCATTATTTTCTCCGCAAGTAACTCGTCACCTTATTATTACAATGTTCTAACTTACTTTTTTACAGTTACTTAGAACAGTGTAATCCTTACACGAGTGTGAATAAACCGCAAGATAGAACATTGTGTGATTGGGAATTTTAAAAACTTAAGTGAATCAACCAATTCTGAAACCATATTCAGATAGGTCTTTTTTCCACGATTACAACGGTATAAAAATCTCATTTTTCGAAAAATATCACTTAGAACATTGTAATAATAAGGCGACGATAACTTAAGAAACTAGTATTTAATAGAACAAGTTCGTGCTGTTTCGGGGTTTTGTTATAATCACGTAATTCATAAACAAGATGATATTGAATAATTTCTTCTGAAATAGGGTCTTTGGAATGTTGAATACTTGTTAAAGTCATGCCGTTTTTTATTTAACAGCCTAGAGGGAACTCAAACTGTACATTTTTGAATGGATTGATTGAAGTGATTGTTGAATTTATGAACTTGATTGAACAGATTGACTTTTGAATTGATTGTATAGATTGAATTGATTAAAATGAATTGTTTGATTGATTATGGATTCATACCATTTTGTGGTGTTGACCATGATCGATTGAAAAGGTCGTGCCGTTTTGTGGCGTTCACCATGACTGATTAAAAAGGTCGTGCCGTTTTGTGGCGTTGACCATGATTGATTGAAAAGGCCGTTGAGTGGCGCTTGACTATGATTGAACAAGGTTGTGCCGTTGTTTGGCGTTGACCTTTAGAGACAGGCTTTGCTGTTTTGTGGCGTTGGCTATTGTCTCTTTTTAATACTGTTACAAAGATTTTACATATTGTGTTTCATTTCAGAAAATAACATGGAAAACAGACAGCTAAATGTTTCTCAAAAGTTGTTTAAAACCGCGTCGGTAGTCTACGAGATGGTAAAGAGTATTCAAAAGAGATTTAGCGTTATTGGATGAGAATAAGTACTGTTTCTTTTTTATTTTACTTTGTCTCTTATTGCTTATAATTTTAACATAACTAAAGAAACTAGTATTTAATAGAACAAGTTCGTGCTGTTTTGGGGTTTGATTATAATCACGTTATTCATAGACAATATGATATTGAATAATTTGTCCTAAACTAATGTTGATGGAAAGTTGATTAATTGTAAAAGTCATGTCGTTTCTGATTTAACAGTCTAGAAGAACTACAAACTGCTCAATTTTTGAATGTATTGATCGAAGTGATTAACTTTTAATTGAACTCATTAACTTGATTGAATTGATTGACCTTACTGAATTGATTATATGGATTGATGTGATTGAAATGAATTGTTTGATTGATTATGGATTCATACCATTTTGTGGTGTTGACCATGATCGATTGAAAAGGTCGTGCCGTTTTGTGGCGTTGACCATGACTGATTGAAAAGGTCGTGCCGTTTTTTGGCGTTGACCATGATTGATTGAAAAGGCCGTTGAGTGGCGCTTGACTATGATTGATTGAACAAGGTTGTGCCGTTGTTTGGCGTTGACCTTTCAGAGACAGGCTGTGCTGTTTTGTGGCGTTGGCTATTGTCTCTTTGTAAAGTTAATACAAAGTATTGACATATTGTGTTTTATTTCAGAACTTAGCATGGAAAACCGAAAACTTAAGGTTTTACAGAAGGGGTTAAAACCGTAATGGTAGTCGTAAGGAGACTGTAAGGAAATCGAAAAGGGCATTTGGCATCTCTGGATAAGTATTGTGTTTTCTTATTATTCATTAATGTAAGAGTTGCAAATGCTTATAATTTTACTATTACTTATGAATCTGAGTATTATTTTATAGAATAAGGTCGTGAGGCATTTTGGCTTCAGACTGTAATTTACTAGATATGCCGTGTTGTTCAAAGATAAAATATTTGTTGAATATGTTTGAAAATGTTTGCCGTTTGTGGTATAGATCATTATAGATTGTATAATTACATTGTTTTGTTGTGTGGCGTTGGCTTTGGTCACTTTAACTTTGGTAATTTTTTATGCACTTGCAGATCTTTTTCGGAATAATCGAAATCAGTTTTGTAGTGGAATTTCAGAGATATAAATCGACTATGGAAAGTCTTCTAGATGTTTATGTCTATAGGGACAGTAAAACATTTTAGCGTTGATTGTTTGGTTGATTGATTGATAAGTTGATTGCTTTGATAATTTCATTAATTGATCGATTGATAACTTGATTGATAGGTTGATAAATTGGTTGGTTGGTCGATTGATTGATTGATTTATTGAATGATTAATTGTTTTTGGGCTGGGACGATAAGCCTTTGTTTTTCAGTCTGATGGTCATATTTGATAGAAATTTCAGTAAATCGTTGCAATTGATGCGAGCATATCAACTTTTCATACTCGGTGTTACCGTCCAAGCATCCTAGAAACTATTCCCTTCTTTGTTTTGCTCGATTGAAATGCTGTCAAATATAAATACCCATATCCTAAATTGTCGGTGTTTGTTGTTGAAAAGGAACATGTAATTAGTGAATAATTGATTTACTCACGACTGAAAGTGAGTAAATAAAATTATTCACGTTTTACATGTTACGATTGCTGTGTGGATAGTCTATTGTGCGCATAGATATCTGGTCCGGTTTATCCTGTTGTGATCATAGTTCCCGCCTCTCGTTTTTCTCGTGTTGCCTATATAAAGGGTGGTTGTGTTTGAAAATATCACTCGAGGTTTTATATTTGACAGCGTCACTTATTTAGTGTGTGTACAGTTTCCCGCCCGCCCGCCCTTCGGTGGTTCATCGGTGTGATATATAACTTATTAATATTGGTATTTCTTTTAGGTGCGCATCACAAACAAGCTGTGGCATAATGCAAATAAACAAGTCGTTTTAAACTGTCAGTTTTTTTTATATTTTTCTCAATTGAATGTTAGTATTTTTCAGTTTCTGGATAATCGTTACCGACGAGGACGAACCTTGTTGCAACCCACGTGTTTCGATTTGGCTTAAACGTCGAACACTACCTGATACCCAAACAGGCAACTGGACCCAAACAGACAGAGCAAGGAAATACGAACACTATACATAAACATTGTTGCAAACCAAGTGATCAATAATACAAAGTGTTTTCAGCTTATACAGACAAATAGTGACAATTTCTTATATTTTTTCTTCCAAGAACAGTGCTAGAGTTAACTCAGTGACAATATTCAGATCCAAACGACAATTGAAAGCTTCATGTGTAAATTAACATCACTAACCAATTTCACGAGCACCACTTGGATTCACTTTACGATTCAGTAGACTTTTCATTGCCAAATCAATAACGTTGCAGGCACAATAATTTGATTTTATACTGTAATTGAAATGCTGTCAAATATAAATACCCATATCCTAAATTGTCGGTGTTTGTTGTTGAAAAGGAACATGTAATTAGTGAATAATTGATTTACTCACGACTGAAAGTGAGTAATCAAAGTTATAAGGGGGTTACCAGTTGTTTCGCCATATTTTGCAATGTTATTGATACCTTAAAGATTCATACATCTCATTAACAAAGAAATCAAAGTTATAAGGGGGTTACCAATTGTTAGGGGGTTACCCTGTTCTACATCCAGACTGTTTATATTGTCCATGTTCGGTTTCATTGGATTTTTTCTCGGTAATTAAATAAAATAATTGATTGTTTAGCAAATCATTGGTAAACCCCTTTTCATCAACGTCATTTCGAAACATGCCATAACCAGTTTTACAGCACGTAGGCACGGAGTTGTAGATATGAACACTTGCCTATTCTTCCTGAACAATGGTGTGATTGTTCAAAACGGAAGGACTGTTAATTCAGATATTTTAAAAGTGATTTCATAATTGGTTGTACGTGGGTCGGAATCTTGTGACTGTAAGAGGAGAAATTGTCAAATACGTACACGTCTTTATCTTCTTTATACAAGTACTAAAGCTATCTTCAAGTTTCCTTTATTTTGGAGAATGTCGATGATTACAGATTAAACTTGACGTATTATGGTATTCCGGAGCTCACTGGATGAATTGATTAGTTTTAATACCAAATATCCTTTCTGTAATATCGGTTATTGGGATATTAATAAATACCAGAGTCTTTCCAAATGTGTGATTTAGCATTCTACCGATAAAAAACAATAAAAACTTGCATTATTATTTATAATTAATATACACACAAACTGGTTATTATTGCCGTCATTTCTACTGATATATTATTTCAAATTGATAATATTTGTGTGGTGCAGAATTTTTAGGGAAAATGTTTAGACACGACCAGTTGACAGATTTCTACACCAAAGTTAGCATTTAATGTCACCGGTGTTTATATTGTTTGTTACACGTACTGAGTTGACAACATAGACAATAACATTTATTATATAATAATTGTATATTCTATGTATGGGGGCCTTTTTTGTATATGCATCGCAAAATATGAAACACCAGCCTTTAAAGTAATTTTCCGGCGTAGACTTCTAAGCCGGAAAATTACGTGTTAATAATCTTCAGAACAGACAAAAATCTTGGTCATATAATTAATATTACAAATTTCGATTTCAATTAGATATTGACTCAGCGAGGAAATTCCGTAAACATCTGTGCACCGCAGCACTTAACAAGACGCCGATTAGGCTTATGATTTTATTTATAAACTCTCGCCATTTGTCCAAAACTTTGCTATAATTTCTTATTGTTTGGAACTAAATTTTTTCATAGAACAGCTGGTTAATTGGTTAATTATGACAAATTTGAAGTTTTCTACATATCCTTTTTGGCTTTTTGCAGATGTTGGTAAGATGTGTGAAGTTAGCGGCCTTGCGGCCTGGCGGCCTAGCGGCCTAAACTTAATATTTATCATATTTTTTCTTAAAACGGCTTGAATTCGATTTTTACAGCACGCAACGTACATTTCAGGGATGATTAAGTAAAATATCAACAAGAACTAGCTTTGATTTTTTTTTGAAATTTTCGAAGCCTGGCGGCCTAGCGGCCTGACCTTAATATTTATCATATTTTATCTTAAAAACTGCTTGAATTCGATTTTTACAGCATGCAATGTACATTTCAGGGATGATTAACTAAAATATCAACAAGAAATAGCTTTGATTTTTTTTAAGTTTTCGAAGCCTGGAGGCCTACGGCCTAGCGGCCTAAACTTAATATTTATCATAATTTATGTTTATCTTTAAACGTCTTGAAATCGATTTTTTCAGCATGTAATGTACATTTCAGGTACGAATAAGTAAAATATCAACAAGAAATAGCTTTTATTTTTTTAAGTTTTCAAAGCCTGGCGGCCTTCTTGATTCTTTGAAATTCGATTTTATGCATGTTTTGAATGTCCAGCAGTGCATTCTGCGTAATGTTTGACGATAGAACAAATCCATATTCTCCACCATTTTATGAACAGTTTTTATGTTCTACATACCAAGAACAAGATCTTAAAATTATTCTGCATGCCGGAAGAGATCCGAACAAAGGAATCCAGGTTAAAGCGAAAGAAGGAGGGTTTTAATCCGAGGTTGGTCTCGGTTTCTGATATATTTTTTCTTTAAAAAGGGACATATCGTAAAGATAAACATACATATTTTCGAAGGTTTAAATTCCGGTTATAACCATGTATGGATTGTTTGGCTAGTTTAGAAGACTGTCCAGATCCGAGCCTCCGTAATTGCGATTATATGCAGAATATGGCATTTTTTCTCTGGGTAAACATTACGTCGTCCTAAATCTCCGCCATTTCATAAACACTTGTCATGTTTTATATACCATTTTACTCGCAATAAAGAAATCTGAAAATTATTCTACAGGACTGAAGAGACCGCACTTATTCAAACCAGGTTAAAGCGAAAGAAGTAGGGCGCGAACCCGAGGCTGGTCTCGTTTTCTGATATTTATTTCATGGAAAGAGTGACATATCATAACGGTAAACATACATGTGTGTGAGGGTTTAAATTCTGGTTCCAACCATATATAGATTGTCTGGCCAGCTTAGAAGACTGTACGGATCCGTGCCTCCGTAATTGGGATTATGTGCAGAATATCGATTTGTTCTATTGTTAAACGTTACGTCGTCCTAAATCTAAACCATTTTATGAACAGTTTTTATGTTTTATATACCATTTTAATCGCAAGAACGAGATCTTAAAAATATTCTGCATGCCGGAAGAGATCGCACCAAAGCAATCCAGGTAAAAGCGAAAGAAGGAGGGCTTTAATCCGAGGTTGGTCTCGGTTTCTGGTATCTTTTTTTTTAAATTTGGACATATCGTAAAGGTAAACATACATATTTTCGAAGGTTTAAATTCCGGTTCCAACTATGTATGTATTGTTTGGCTAGCTTTGAAGACTGTACAGATCCGAGCCTCCGTAATTGCGAGTATATGCAGAATATGGCATTCTTTGTATAAGTAAACATTCCGTCGTCCTAAATCTCTGCCAGTTGATGAACAGTTTTCATGTTTTATATACCATTTTACTCGCAACAAAAGAGATCTGAAAATTATTCTACATACCAGAAGAGACCGCAGCAAAGCAATCCAGGTTAAAGCGAAAGACGTAAGGCACCAATCCGAGGCTGGTCACGGTTTCTGATATTTATTTCATTAAAAGAAGGACATATCTTAAATGTAAACATATATGGTTGCGAGGGTTTAAATTCTGATTGCATCCATGTATAGATTGTTTGACCAGCTTAGAAGACTGAACAGATCCGAGCCTCCGTAATTGCGGTTATATGCAGAATATGGATTTGTTCTATCGTCAAACATTACGCAGAATGCACTGCTGGACATTCAAAACATGCATAAAATCGAATTTCAAAGAATCAAGAAGGCCGCCAGGCTTCGAAAACTTAAAAAAACAAAGCTAGTTCTTGTTGATATTTTGCTTATTCACCCCAGAAATGTGCATTACATGCTGAAAAATCGATTTCAAGACGTTTTAAGATAAACATAAATTATGATGAATATTAAGTTTAGGCCGCTAGGCCGCCAGGCCGCTTCGAAAACTTAAAAAAATCAAAGCTATTTCTTGTTGATATTTTACTTAATCATCCCTGAAATGTACATTGCATGCTGTAAAAATCGAATTGAAGCCGTTTTTTAAGATAAATTATGATAAATATAAAGTTTAGGCCGCTAGGCCGCCAGGCTTCGGAAACTTAAAAAAAAATTCAAAGCTAGTTCTTGTTGATATTTTACTTTATCATCCCTGAAATGTACATTGCATGATGTAAAAATCGAGTTCAAGCCGTTTTTAAGATAAACATAAATTGTGACAAATATTAAGTTTAGGCCGCCAGGCCGCTCGAAAACTTGAAAAAAATAAAAGCTAGTTCTTGTTGATATTTTGCTTATTCGTACCTGAAATGTACATTACATGCTGAAAAAATCGATTTCAAGACGTTTTAAGATAAACATAAATTATGATAAATGTTAAGTTTAGGCCGCTAGGCCGCTAGGCCGCCAGGCCGCCAGGCTTCGAAAACTTTAAAAAAAAATCAAAGGTAGTTCTTGTTGATATTTTACTTAATCATCCCTGAAATGTACATTGCATGCTGTAAAAATCGAATTCAAGCAGTTTTTAAGATAAATTATGATAAATATTAAGTTAAGGCCGCTAGGCCGCCAAGCTTCGTAAACTTAAAAAAATCAAAGCTAGTTCTTGTTGATATTTTGCTTATTCACCCCTGAAAAGTACATAATATGCTGAAACAATCGATTTCAATACATTTTTAAGATAGACATAAATTATGATAAATTTTAAGTGTAGGCCACTAGGCCGCCAGGCTTCGAAAAGTTAACAATAAAAGCTAGTTCTTGTTGATATTGTTCTTAATCATCAACTGAAATGTAATTTACAAAGAGTACATGGGAGTAAATGTACACAGAGATTCCGAGTCGTCTTTGCAGATAAGCTAGAACTTTGTTAAATAATTTATTTTAATGAAATAAAAGCTAAATCATGTCGATAACTTTCTTATACACCCCTGCAATTTACATTATTTGCTGTAAAAAAAGATTTCAATCCGTTTTTAAGATCAACCTAAATTGTGATAAAGGCAGCCATCTTCACGCAGCTAGGCCGCCAGGCCGCTAACTTAACGCCGCCAGGCCGCTAGGCCGCCAGACCGCTAACTTCACGCCGCCAGGCCGCTAGGCCGCCAGGCCGCTAACTTCACGCCGCCAGGCCGCTAGGCCGCTAACTTCACGCCGCCAGGCCGCTAGGCCGCTACCTTCACACATCTATGTTGGTAATAGTTTGTTTTTATATTTGAAACAGAATTGAATAGTTTTTATTGGTTTAATGTAATGTTTTGTAGAAGGTGACGTATAAAAATATATATATGACTAGTCTAAAAGAACAAAATGTGTTTCCATAAGGAATGTTAACAGTTTTATTTACATGTATACCAATATAGCAGAAATTTGCTGAATTTTAGCACTTTTAAACTGATCAGATTGCAGATCTAGATCTACGCTATTTGCCTGATGATACTGGCGTACATATGGAGTAAAACCTTAAGGTGATATCATTTGTCACAATATTCTGTTAAAGTGGGGGGAGTGTGGTGACCTATTTTCATAAAATTCATGTTATTTAATAATTATAAATCTTCTTATTACTTCAGATATCAATTATAGGGCATATACATGTTACAGGTCAATCAGGAATTATAAAAAAATTAGAAATATGAAACAATTTTTCTCACTGAGTGTAGAGTCCAAACTTCCAAATTATCCACTATAGTATTAAACTACAGTCACAGGAAGGTTGTCTATATCTAGGTTGACAATGTCTTAGAGTTTTGTTCAATAAACTGTACTAGAACAATAGCAAAACATGTTTCTCCCAGTGACTACAAAAGGAAAATTTGACATTCATGTTTCCATTGTTTATAACTATTGTTCTAGTAAAGTTTATTGAACTAAATTCTAAGACATTGTTAACCTTGATATAGACAACCTTCTTGTGACTGTAGTTTAATACTATGGTGGAAAATTTGGAAGTTTGCACTCCCGGCAATAATGCTACACTCAGTGAGAAAAATTGTTTCATATTTCTAATTTTTTATAATTCCTGATTGACCTGTAACATGAATGTGCCCTATAATTGATATCTGAAGTAATAAGAAGATTTATAATTATTAAATAACATGAATATTATGAAAATAGGTCACCACACTCCCCCCCACTTTAACAGAATATTGTGACAAATGATATCACCTTAAACTGGATAATATATTATATTTATTCAGCTAGTAATCGCAGTCACTGGAAATCTATAAACAGTTTATATCTACACAAGACTGCAAATCTAATCAGGGTCTACCTAGCCCATTATAAACGAAAAATAATGGGTCACTGTGAATAGAATAATTTAAAATTAATAGTATAGCTCATACAGAAAATCAATTGTGTGTGTCTGGCATTGGTTAATTACGAATAGATGAATGTTTATCCTTATGAACTGTAATAATAATGGGACATCTTATTAGTAAAATATTGCAAAGTTTTGGGTCTATTTGTTAAATTATTGTTATTATTGGAGGAATAATTTTCTGTCAATCTTTAGTAATAAAAGAAGCAAAAAATAAAACTATATATGTACTTGTATTGTTTCACACAGCATAAATTTAATGTGGATATAGTGGTGTTTATACCTTGTGATTCATATAATTTTCTAAGTTTGAGGTACGAATAAGAAGAAAATTAATTTTCCTTGTTTGTAATGAAGTAACAGCTAGATGGCAGTTTTCGCACGAGAGATTCGTGCTGTTTAGCGCGGAGTTGTCATTCAGCTTTGGGTTACCGAAGTATACACACCGGACTGTGTCACTTCGGAAGTTAAAAAGCTCAAGTCAGCCCAGGAAATTAAATGGAAGTATCAAGTAAATAAGATTCAATACGATTTCAACACTAGTGTAAGTGACATTGTTACACAGCTTTTGTGGTCAATTGAGAATAGGAAATTTGACTATTCGAAGGATCTTTGCACTGAGGCACTAGACCTTAAGAAAAGAAACACATTGGTAAGAATTGCGGACTCTTCTAACGGCGGCTGGAAAACCGTACGTCAGTACGAAACTAATGCTGTTGCGAGTGACTCCGAAGATGATTCGAGGATCAATAAGGCGGAAAACCGGGCGCTTAAACGGAAGAGAGGTATTTCCCGTGGCAGAGGTATGACCAACGCATTACATACCTACATGCCTGGTTCTTCTGGTGGTCAACCTTGGGGGTCTGGTTTTCAACCCAGACCGACGTCAGGTCGCGGCAAGTTTTTTCGTGGCTCGTACAGCTACAGCAACCCTGTCTTCACTCCAGGAGACAACTTTGTCCAGTTCAGTGGCTCTGCACTGGACCATGCTTTGCATGTGGAGAGAACACCCACTTCCGGAATAACTGTCCCTACATTGTTATGAGTCCAGAGTCCGCCCCAGGGAATCAGCAGCAGAGCGGAAAATGAGCCGAATGACGTACCGGGGAATAGTAAAGAGATGTTTAGAGATGAGTATAATTTCGATCTTGATAGATTTACCCATGATTACTATGAGTACGAACAAGGACAAAAACATATTATAGTGGAGGGTAGACTCAAACAAAATATTAATTTTTGGAAAGAAATAGGGGCTAATAGTTTTGTGTTAGATATTATACAAAAATGATATAAGCTTCCGCGTTTTACTAATCCACCAGAATCTTTCAACAACAAAAAAAATAAATCAGCTTTGTTAGAACCAGAGTTTGTTAGCGAAGCTATTCAAGATTTGTTAGACAAAAAATATTTAATCGATAAATGTTAAGATAGACCTTATGTAGTCAATCCATTGTCTGTTTTAGTACAAAATTCAGCAAAGGAAAGACTCATTTTAGATTTACGTGTTGTTAACAATCATATTTGGAAATTATCTGTAAAATATGATGATATAAAGGTAGTTTTAGCTTACTTAAAAAGGGGACTTTTTATGATCAAGATTGATTTGACAAGAGCGTATCATTTCATTGAGATTTATAAACCCCACACTAAGTTTCTAGTGTTTTCTTGGATTGACAAGATGGGAAATACATCTTATTTTACATTTTTGGTATTACCGTTCGGCCTGTCAAGTGCATGTTCAGGGTTTACGAAGGTTACAAGGCCCCTTATAGCAAATGGCGGGGAGAGGGGAAACTTGTCGTAATGTTTCTTGTTGATGGTTTCGGCTGTGCAAATGATTTCTTTGTTTGTGAACAATCGGCTACGCATATAAAAGCTGACTTGTTGAATTCTGGATTCATCCCACATGCAACAAAGTCTGAGTGGGTGCCTGTACAAGATCTTGATTATTTAGGTGTTTTATTGAATTACTTACAAGGGACTATTTCGATTCCTGAACGTAGACAAAGTAAAGCTTTGGACAGGATTTCTGATATTTTTCATTGTATTAAGACGCACAGGCGAGTGCTGGTCCGCAAGTATGCAAGCATAGTTGGACAGATAATTTCTATGTCTTTGGTACTAGGTCATCTGTCTCAAATTTTGATATTCTGACTGCATTAAATTGAGATGCCTATGTACCCATTTTGCAGGACAGTGTAGATCAGTTAAAATTCTGGCAGTCTCACCTGAGGCTTGTGAACATAATAGACACGTTTGAACATATTAAATGGTCACGGATAGTATTTTCTGACGCAAGTCACAGTGGTTATGCAGGTTACGAGGTTAATACTATCAATGGGGTATCGCATGGTCAGTGGAATGCTGTTGAGTCAGCCAAGTCATCTACCTGGCGCGAACTAGTAGCGGTATTGCGTGTGTTGAAATCCTTAAGTAGAGTTTTAGCTAGTCAAAGGGGGAAATGGTTTTCAGATAATCAAAGTGTTACATCAATTGTAAAGAAGGGGTCCATGAAAAGAGAACTTCAGCCTTCAGGATATTGCAATCGAAATTTTTAGAGTTTGCACTAGAAATTATATTATTTTGGAATAAGAATGGGTACCAAGGTCTGAAAATGAGAGGGCCGATTATTTTTCCCGCATAGTCGATTATGATGACTGGGTTATTTCAGTTGAACTTTTCAGTTGCTGCAAAATAGGTTTGGTCAACTACAAGTTGATTGGTTTGCATCTGAGCACAATCTCCAGGTTCTGGAACCCTTCTTCCACTGGCATTGATGCTTTTACGGAATCATGGCATAATGAATTTTGTCTTTTTGTACCACCAAATTCTATGTTATATAGAGTAATCCGTAAAATGGAAATTGACAGAGCGCGGGTGTACTCGTTTTACCATGTTGGAATTCTGCAGTATTTGGGCCATTGATTTGCCCAAAAGGTAGATTTATATTAAATGTAGTTGACTGGATCGATTTGCCAAGAAGTAAAGCTTTTTATGTGAGATGCAAGAGTGGAAAAGGCATATTTTGAAACGTTGATATGAAGTTTAGAATGCTACATTGTAGTCGTTTATATTGATTTCAAGGGAGACAATGTTACATAGAATTTTTCATATGTTTCTTTGGATTACCTCCCTTGAACTGGTTAGCAACTTTTTGACAGGTTAATAATTATTGTGTAACAGGGATACATATGTATATATGACAAAAACGTGAATTTGAAGTATATTGAAGCGGCATCGCTTATATAAGGCGACATCGTCTGGAATTTTTATGTAGTAGTGTAACTACTGAAAGCGGCATCGCTAAAGTAAGGCGACATCGCCTGGATTTGATAATTAAAGTACTATTTTAACTACTGAAAGCGGCATCGCTAAAGTAAGGCGACATCGCCGGGATTTATATTTTAAGTAGAATTTTAACTACTGAGAGCGGCATCGCTCAAGTAAGGCGTAATCGCCTAGATTAACTATTTAAATAGAAATTTAGCTACTATGGCGACATCGTTTTTTATATAATTTTATAAGGCAATAATACGTTTTGTGTATTAAGCTGCAATTACACTGTAGATTCTGTAATTTACATTTAAAACATAACAGTTTTAATTCAGTCACGTGTAAAGTATACGTCTTTCATTAAAAAAATATATAAATTTGCATATATTTAAGTAAGTTTAAAAATGAAGACTTAATCATGTTAAACAGATCATATTCGTTAATTGTTTATTAAACACAACTGTTTTTTAAGGCTCATAAATCTGAGATTGAAGAATTACCGGAAGTCTTGGTAGGCAAGGTGGAGCTTGTTACAGAAATCTAGAGCCGCCAATACAAATCGAAAGTACGGAATAGTTTTATACGATGGAAAACATGCTTTGAACAGTGGTTTAGGGAGAGGGGATATTTTGCCTGCTAAGGCGTTTACTGTAGCTATTTATTTGTGTTCTCTGATTCAAGGTGCATCTAGTCCAGCACTAGTTATTTAAGCATTTTATGCTATGAAATGGTTTCACGAAATTGAAGATTTAAAGTCGCCAACAGATTCAAAATTACTCGCCAATGTTTTGGAAGCAGGAGAAAGAGTTTTATCCAAATCAGTCGTCACAAAGGAGCCTGTTACAGCAGAAATTCTATTTAACATGTACACATTTTTACGAATGGAGAGTTTAATTTGAAAAGTCAACGTATTATCTGTGCATGTTTGATAGCTTTGGCTGGATTTATGCGCAGCTCTGAATTACTTAACATTTAAGTGTCTGATATTATGATTTACGAAACTTATATGAGAATATTTATAGAAAACAGTAAAACTGATAGATATAGGGATGGGACGTGGATTATTATAGCGAGAACTTGAACATGTTACTGAAAAACTGTTAAACTGGGCCAATTTGAAGCAGAGTGAGAAAGTGCAACAAACAGATGTCATACACAAAATTACGTGACGAGTTCTTAAAAGCACTCGCTCCACATGTCAGTGATATCAAAAAGTATTGTTTACACTCGCTAAGATCTGGTGGAGCTTCATGTGCTGCAAATAATGGTTTAAAAGACAGAATGTTTAAACGTCATGGACGCTGGCTTAGCGAGTCAGCGAAAGACGGATATGTAACAGATTATTTACAGGAAAGATTATCTGTATCATTGTCAATGGGTCTATAACTCTGTACCTTACTTAGTTTTAATTTGTTACAGCTGAACATATTGACTTAAAATAATGACAGGTATATTTTCAAATTCAAGTTTACAAACTATCATTTAATAGTTTAACATAGGGATTTGAAGTTGATTTCTCAGAAGTTCCCGTTCTTTAATATATTATTCGGTATACCCAAGTGCTATCCGAGCGAGTTTCCAAATTAAATGTTTGAAATTGAATTTGGATCTTGTGTTTTGTGTTAGTTTAGGATACGGAATGGTAATCAGGGAAATATAATTTCCTTAGTTTGAGGTACGAATAAGAAGAAAATTAATTTCCCTTGTTTGTAATGAAGTAACCGCTAGATGGCAGTTTTCGCACGAGAGATTCGTGCTGTTTAGCGCGGAGTTGTCATTCAGCTTTGGGTTACCGAAGTATACACACCGACTTTTTTATACTTAAAAAATCTGTTCAGCTTTTAGCAAATGAATGCAGTTATTCGTGAACTGATTTATGACTTTACAGTGTTATTACATGCATTTGTTAAGGTAATTGGTACGATATTGGTTGCCAATGATATATTGAGAAATCTATTTTTCATTGCAAATGTTATAACTAGGTAAGTAAATTTGGACGTTTTTTTTCTCACAGGTCACCATTTTTAGTTTTACAATTCATAAAAACAGGCCAGTCCTTATACCTATTATCGTATAACCTTAAAAGTACCCACTGTTCAGTTTCTTTCTCAGGTTTGTAATTTGTAACTCACTTCTCTTATATACAAGATTGTTCTGCCTCCTTACAGCTATACAAATTTCAAACAAGATGTTGAGGATATATGTTGCGTGACAAGTGGAAGTACAGCTATCATTTCCTTTAATAATGTTTCATTGTGCGTTGAGTTTATTATTTCAGAAGAATTCATAAGCTGATGTCGTGATATATAAAAACGAAAATTAACGCTGTAACTTTTACTATTAAGGGAAGTAACTGCTGTGAGGAATTTAAAGTTTGTTGGTTCTTATGTTACTACCCTTATATACAACATATCGATCTTGCATTGTTCGAGGATTTAAGTCATATCGAAAATTTTGACTCCGGCAATCATGGAAAATATACTTTTCGCTATCTTTGAAACTCAAATGCCGGTTGGCTGCATAAAAACCGTATTGATTACATTTTTTCTAATATCAGCATAAAGCACTTTAAGTTTTACCTTAATCATTCATCTAAAATGGTAGTGCCTCTAATGGGGTGCGAACCCGTACCGATACGGTGACAGACATGCAATTCCGACAACGCTACTGACTGAGCTAGCAGGGACCAGACTGTGGGACAGTTACTTTAACATAATAATAATTATATTACAATTACATGTTAAATTCTTCAATTACAATTAAGATTATATTACACCATTTTTAAATGTGTAATTATTTCAATTACAATAACTTTATAAAAGTAATTACTTACAATTTAATTAAATACTTGTACATGTAAATTCGAAACACAAAAAATATTTAGCAACTAAAATGTTATTTATTCATGTAAACTTTTAACACATCCACATCATCTTTTCATTTGCTTACAAAAATCCTGTTTATCACGTCTATAATCATTGTTTCTGTTTAAAACATAAAAGTTTCAAAATTTTTGTCAGTGAGCAAGCAGCGCACTACTCTAAACGCTTTTCCTGCAATCGAGAAAATGCCTTCTACTGGTTCCAAAAATGCTGGAAGTGCGAAGTTACTGGCTGCTTACTTTGCTTGAATAAAAATTCATTTTGCCTTTTAAAACCCTTCGGTGCATTAAGGCAATACAAAAAAAATTTGAACGCTGTTCAGATTTTATTTTTCAATGTGGGCCTAAGTTTAAGCTCAATATGATTTGTTTTTAATATTTGTTCAATTACCTATTCTACAAAACATCGTCCTAAACTTTTTACAGTTGTCAGGTTGATAATTGAGATAATCCTTATACTTAATTCCCCTCTGGCAGTTACACTTTACAATCAGTCAAAGGTGAGAATCAGTGACAATGCACTGCTCAGATTTGGAACAATGCTCTGTTCGTATCATTAAGAAGAAATTAAATTTTAAGCTGCAGACCATTGATTTTCAGAAATTTTCAGTAACAATATGTAATGTAATTAATATGTAATTGAAATATAATTGTTAATAACATACTTTTTCATGATGTAACTAATTCTTTTCAATTACATATAGTTAAAAATACAGTCATCCAATCACAAATTACATTGAATTACTTGAGCATTTATAATTAAATTGCAATCAATTACAATTACAGGTTCAATTACCCCAAGTCTGGGTGGGATAACCTCCAATAAAGTTTTATCGGATAACCCTGATAAACATGATTATCGCTGCATGACTAAAACTGGAGAGCAGTCTGAAATTTATTGCATTTTCTGGTCTCAGATCTCAAGCATCTGATTGTCTGAATGGAGACTGGTCTCCGATCTCAGTTTTATTATTCGTGTTCTTTTTCTTTTCATTTTTCTTCATAAATAAGTCCGACAATTAAGTCATCCATGGTGCTAAATTAGTATTTAACTTGAAGCAAAAACTTTAAAACTGTTACAGTCTTTGAGCATGGCAGTCATACATTGCATCTCTAATGAGTAAAGACAGTACTATAATACCAGCTTTTATGACATTGGAATTGTCACTCTAGCACACACGTTGTTGCATTGTGTTTCATTATGATTTTCAGTGTTTGTATACTAAATTTACTCTTTATTATAAATATACGGGATTTATCGCTTTTGCGAACATTGTAGATCCGGACTGCTGGGGCAATCGTGCAATCTGAAAAGGATCTACACTCTTAACTTCTTGTTAAGAAATAACATAATCAATCAAAAAGCAAACTATGCTGGGTGACCTTTAACTACTCTATTGACCTATGGATAACAGCCACATCTCATAGAGTAAAGCGTTGAGAAACATAAAAGCTGGTGAATTTCATTATAGATTTGGACTAACTACATGTTATAAACGATCAGCGCAAGCCGCTTATTCACTTGCGAATTATTGTCGGGAATGTACACAGAATTCAAACAGATTGCTTTATTTACACAAACTTCATATATTGTATCGCCTTATTGTTTTAAAGCGTCGATCAGTGCAGCCCAGTCATGTTAAAATATAGAAATCTGAAAAGCAAAATATAATTCAGACTATCTATTGTTTATAAACTTCTTATCTATTGCTCCTGATCAAGCCTCAAGGTAGTTTTCAGATTTGATAGGCTAAAATATCAGTAAATAAACAATTTCGCATATATATATTCGAGCATATGCATGATTTGGATGTGTGCTTACTGTTTCAGTATTGTTAGCCGTTTCAAAACTACCAGCCTTCAAAGTATCGCACTAACGTCACTTTTGAGACGTCTGTCAAATTTCCGCGTTCAAGCGACAAAAGTTTATATATCAGTAAGTTTACGTTCATTGCTACGAAATTACATCCCCCTAGTGCGTCTTACAAATTACTTCACGTACATATAATTTTCTTATCAATGGCTTACGTTTAATAAATTAAATGCATATTTACGTCAATTTTCAGAGATAAAATGGCGTCGGGTATTGCTTAAAAATCGCGTTTTTCGATGATAATAAAAAATTTTGCTAAATGATTTCTTGAATTTTGTAAACGGGTTTGATTCAAATTTTTACGATGAATCGTTTGATATCAACTAAAAGGAATACCTTACCAGCTTCGTTTTCGCTCAATATTAATTTATCTTACAAAATGTACCCCTGTATCTTCTTTCTTGTGGCGTTAAAATACTGCTTTCGTGTATGGGTATTTCTATTACCATAGCAGCATTTATGGTTAGACAATGATTTTACAATTGTGATTTTACGCATTGTAAATTCTGCAAGTGAATGAAAAATCTGTTCACTGACGCATCTGGCTCACAAACTGGCACGCAAACACGGACATGCATACGGACTTTGCACCACGGAATTATGTAATGCCATCTCAAACTTGGCGAATTTTTATCCGTCATGACAAAGTAATTACGCAATAATGGCTGTTTAAAAAAATGCACATACTAATTTTAAAGTGTGTTTACATAACTTCATTTTACATTTCTAAATGATGTACACTCATCAGACTTAACAAAAATGCAAAATCGCCCAAGTAAAAACAACCAACATAAAATTTTGGCAGAACTTTTAATGAACATGATCAAGGAAAAACATACGAATTACTTGATCATCTTACATATGAACCATTACGAAAAGTACATTCACAATTACCAATGATTGTTCTGAGTTTCAGCGGCCAAGAAGTTTTACACAATTTTACGCCCTCAAAACATCTGTATGTCCTATCATGCATTAGAAATATGGCTTTTTATAAGAAAATCGAGTCATTTCCACAAAATGTGTCAATAAAAGTTAATGCCTTCAATAAAAAATAACCAGATAAAAAATCGTACATAAACTATATTTTTGAATGAAAACTTATTAACCTCTGAAAGTTTCAAAACAATAGTTTGGTGTTTTACTTTTTATGCCACTTTGAATTTACATTAGTTACATTGCAAAAAAATGTTTCATTTTTGACATTAAATGTAAGAAACTGTAAAAAAAAATCTTCATTAAAATAATTTGCATAACCTTTTGATTATCTCTAAGAAATCATTTATATTTATAAACTAGTATTAAAACAATATTTTTTATTGTTTTAGCTTATTAAAGAAGAAAGTTTATCGTAATAATGTCAAAAAAGCATCATATCTTTATTTTAACGTTTAACCCACGGGTTATAGTTTGAATAAATATTAAAGCCCAAGCCCTTAACTTAAGTAAGAGATATACTATTGAAAAATCATATTTGTCCATAAAGACTCCAATATATAAACTCTCTAACAGAACACAAAAGGTCCGATCGAATTCTTTCTTATAGACGCGATTTTCATTGATGTTGTTAAATTATCGTTAACTAACTTGTAAGAAGCTAAATATAATTGAGCTATATTTATAATGGTGCCATATTTAGCACCGACGAAGAGACCACTTCATGCGCGATCTCGATTTCTGTGACGTTTCGGAAATCCTACTTTCGCTTTTAGTCGCGCGGACCAAATTTATTTTAGCAAATTAAAATTTTATTAGCCAGACCTAATGCTGCAAATTGTGCCTATAGTATCAAATACATGTAATATTTTATACAAGAGCGGGTTAAATTGAAGTAATGCCGCCCTAAGTGTTTTTATATCATTCTATTACGCTGGAATGTATAAAGACAATAAAACAGAAAAAGCATTTACATGTAACAACCTTAAATTATAACATAGTGGAATCGTTGCACTCCTGACAATTTATATGATGCATAAAATATTTTAAAAAGTCATATTTTTAATGCAAGACTGGATATACAGATGTTTTTGAAGTGTTAAATATGTAACAACTTTTACGTAATATTTCAAATGGAAATCTTGTAAATTAACCAAATACTGCGGATTTAAAGTTTGTAACCTAACTGAGGTAAAGTTTTTTTCAAATAAACTCGTTCAATGTCAGGAGCTTAATGAAAACCCCGGACCTCTGATCCATCAAATAAATTAGGTGAAATAATAGCGTCAAACAATTGTTGTTTTTTTTTCTGGAATACTTAGAGAAACCTCATCAAAAATTAAAAAAGAAAATTTAGCGAAAATAATGCTTTTAATTTTTTATCGGACAGCCAATATCTTAATATTAAATAGAACAACTGTACTTGCTCTGGTCTGTTTCCGGTTTTAAAAACCATTACACTCGTTTTGTTAGTGTTGACCATAGCATCAAATTCATAACAATAATTTACTAATTTGTTCAATAATAATTGAATGCATTTTAAAGTATATGAGAATAATGCTAAATCATCAGCAAATAGCAATAAAAATATCTGCATGTCATCCAAAGTAAAGCACTATTTAAAGTTTTTTTGTACATATCATTAACAAAGAAAATAAACAGCAAAGTTGTTAGGGCTTTACCAATTTTTAGGGGGTTACCCTGTTCAACCTCAGGACTGTTTATATTGTCCATGTTCGGTTTCGTTGGATGATTTTTTTATCGGATACGGTAACAAAAAATAAAATAATTGATTGTTTAACAAATCATTGGTAAACCCCTTTTCATTTTTATCATCTTTATGTCGAAACAAGCCATGCCATAACCAGTTTATAGCACGTAGGCACGGAGTTGTAGATATGGATGATTGTCTGTTCTTCCTGAACTAGGGTGTGATTTTTCACAAACGGAAAAACAGTGACGATATGAGAAGAAATTGTCAAATGCACGTCTTTATTTTCTTTATATAAGTACTAAAGCTCTTATCAAGTTTCCTTCATTTTGGGGGAATGTCGAAGATAAGAGATTAAACGTTTTAAATTAGCTTTAAATGCTTATTAAGTTATTTCAGAATTGTCCACCTTATTGTTTTGATGATGATGGGGTGTGAAAATAAAATTTTCGTTTTTCTCATCAATTTCCAAAATACTGTTATTATATTTTTGAGCAGATGTAGATCTATATATTATGATACATGTAATAACAGGAGACAAATGTTGAAAAAAAGAGAATTTTGTTAGAAAACGAATATACATGTAATTTAGTACCTGCTTTCATGATGTCTATTTCGGGTGTCAAAATAAAACACTTTTCACTCAAAAAAAAATAACATAAAGCGAATATAAACACTACCCGTTTCAATGTTCTCTTTAGAGCCCATCGGTTTTCCATTTTTAAAATAACTTTTAAAACCTTGACTATAAGGAATTTTAAAACACTGCACAAATACCATCATAAAAGAGCTAGATTCTTATAAATATAGAGATTAATTTGACCTACTACAGCTGGGCATCATTTGCACACTTTTGCCTAATATTTAAGCATTACTAAGTAAGTTACCCGTGGAACAATGGAAGTTGTGTTTGGATTTTGATTTATCAAAGCGAAATGCAAAACATTATTTTGAAAAAAAAAACTAGTTGATGCTTTAATATCTGAGTACCCTCCGGTAACCGCTGGCCAAAATGTACGTGATCTCCTGCAACAGGAAAAAAGAAAGTATGATTAGCAGACCAATGTTTATTTCGGCTTGCTTCCGGGCGGCCGGATATAGGTTGAATTAAATCAAATAACGCAGTATTCCTCCGTACTCTACATGTACGAATGGAGTCCGTTTTTAATATACGTACTTTTATCTCTTCACCTGGGGGTCTCTTAACCCTTAGAAATCGGGTTTGTTTGCAGCGATAACAAATCATGAAAGGAAAGCAAGGTCATGTCTATATCATGTTTAACAGAGGCGGACTACTATCCGAAGAGCGAATGTATATCTGTGGCACCGTATTGGACCGTGATCTGTGTTGTATAGATACTTATCTTTAGGTTATACACTACTAATTCAATTTCCATAGACTTCCATTATAACCTTTCATCAATTTCTGAATTTACTATTGGGTCAAGCCCTTAAAATCATACAATTCTCAAGAGAACCAACCTAGACACACCATAAAATACCAATTCCACCATAGCATGACCAATAAACTTTTTCGGCATTTTAGCCAGAAGTGTATCACCCCAGTCGCTGAGGAACTTTTGTTTACATTCTGTCAAAAATTATAGCTATTTTTGAAGTTGAATTTCACTTTTTTTTCATTATCAATTTCATATTATTTGTATTCAAATTACTACAAAATCGTTATATTTTCTCAAAATAATTTTCTTTCTAAAATATTTATTTTCATTTTCTACCAATCAGGCTTGACTTCCTGTAACTAGTCCGCAAATTCCCTGCACAAAATTATTTAGAGGCCTGATCACCAATATTTAGTGGTGTATAACCACAAATGCAGTGACGGTAGTCTCAATCATTTAGACTCTCTGATTTCGCAAAGGCGATCCGTACGTCTGAAGTCATTGTTCGTTAAAAACTCGGACGCTTCAAAACGAGAATCTCAGAGTAGTGCAGTTGGGTTATTAGTTGTTGCCTTGTGATAACTGTTTTTAGACTGTCGGCTTGCCAACAGTCCTAACTCGCAATCGAAAAGTTTCATTCTATGGCGACACGCACTTTTCCAGTGAATCATTGTTCTCACAGGAGTATGCAAGTTATCCCGATTCTGTAACCACGAGATCTGACGAAAAAAATCCAGACTTTCTTGCACAAATTAAATTAACCTATGTCATTGCTACCTTAGAAATATTTTATAATAAAGTTATTTCAATTCAAGATCATATTTATCTCTTAAATTTGGATTATTTCGGATCATAATAACGTCCGAAATAGAAAACTAGGCTTTACAACTATTTTGTTTCTTCAAAACTCTTTTTATTACCCGCATGGTTACATGTACCTTAGGAAACAATTATATCGAAATAACATCAATAAGATTTCATAAAAAAGCTTTATTAAAAAACTAAATGACTAAATGTCCCAAAGAAGACAAAACAAGAATTTTGAATTTAACTTAAATGAATTAAAAATTTAGGGGTTTGGGCCGTTTCCTAAAGTAACACGAGGGTAGCCTTTAAAATTAAAGTGAAAATTGACTTATGAGCGTAACGCAATACGGCATACTTATCAATTAATTTTACACAAATAAAACGTAATAATGCATTCCCATGAAGTAATGAAGTATACACATTCCGTAATGGTGTATACGCAGTTAATGATATATACACATAATGTTATGGTGAAAAAAGATAACGTGTGTTTCTGTTTCAAATGCTACAAATTTCGATTTCAATTAGATTTTGACCTAGCGAGCAACCTCCGTAAACGTCTGATGCACTGCAGCACTTCTAAAGGACGCCGATCGTGTTTTTTGTCATGCGACGACTGTTAGAACTGCCGTTCCAATCAAAAGACTGTGTTTTACTTCCAAATTACGTTTTGCTGTCAATCAATTTTGTCGCTGTGGGTTTATTCCCATGGCGGATGTTGAAACAATAACAATAGGCGTGGTTACAGTAAAGCAACCCGAAGGCGTGATTAACAATCAACGACGGTCTGTCAATTATACTTTCACGCGCGAAAATATCATTCGCCGCGCATCGTGTTTGAAATCTAACTGAAATCGAAGTTTGTAGTACATATAGGTATATGCATTATAAGTTATTTCATATTTGATATAAATAGCCTTTTGAATGCAACCTTTTGGGTTAGTTGCCTATCAGGCATGATCATTTACAATCTAGAATTAAGCAGAACTTCCTCCGCTTTACAGCATACGAGGACTGCAACACAGTGAATATTTGATCGCAATAAGTTGTTCGGAAATGACATTTATGAAACATAAGTAGGGATGGGCATTAAGTGTTAGGCGTAAAAGATTAGGAGTTAAGTTATCAAAAACACACCAGATCAGAAGGTCATTATAAGGTCATGCAGAACACTTGTAATAGTGTTTAAATAGAAATCGACATGATTACAGTCGTCCTGGGCGGATCCAGGCAAGAAATTGAAAAGATGGGAGGATATTCTACACAAAAGGTTCTGGTAACTATAAATGCCATTTTCTCAAAATTGTAAGTTAGTTTTTACTTCTGTTCCCAGGTATTTCGTTACTAAAAATAAAAATTAAAAAGTGTCCACCCGCACCTTTTTTCCCAAAATCCGGTTGAGAATCTTGTTTTATCTCTGGCCTAATTATTGGACATTTGACGTCAGTTAAAAAGGAACTTCTAGTTTTTTTCCAAAGTACATTTTGGTTTACTATGTTTAGCGTTCGAACCTTTTTCAATAAAACCCTCTGCTAATAACAGAGTCCGATAAATGTTTGCGAATCCGGTGAATTCGCAAACTCAGCTACCCTTTTTAAGCGTCCTACACTAAATGTTATTTCTTAAATATATCGTTTTGGAGTCTAAGAATAACACGCACTATGTTTTGAACCAATATCTTTAAAAATGAGTGAGCTATTGGGTCTCAAACACCAAAAATGCCATGATGGCAATTTCAAAAAACGCCATGGCGATTTTTAGCCATAAATTTGAAATGGCGTTATTTCACCATGGCGATTTTCAATCATTTCATTTTCAATCAAAAGCGAAGGTAGGATTTCCGAAACGTCACAGAAATCGAGATCCCGCATGTAATGGTCTCTTCGTCGTCGGTGCTCAATATAGCTCCGTTATATTTAGCTTCTTGAAAGTTGGTTAACTATAATTGAAAATCCCGTCTATAAGAAAGAATTCGGTCGGACCTTTTTGTGTTCTGTTAGCGAGTTAATATATTGGAGTCTATATGGACAAATATGCGTTTTCAATAGTATATTCTTACTGAAGTTTAGGGCTGGGGCTTTAAACATGTAGCATAGTCTACATCAAAGTTACTTAAATGATACAAATTAACATTTAGATATCTAAACATACAGAAAAACATTATGTTCTAAAAAAAAATAAATGAAGAAAGTTTCTTAATTGCAATTCGCAAATTAAAGTTAAGACAAAGTCCTTCAAGTTTTATAAAATTAAGTTCAATTAGTAATAAACAGTTGCCTTTGCCATAGCTTGTTGATTTCACCTGGCCTTATACAGATTTTCGAGGGAACAACCATTAAGATTGCAGTGCGTTATTGTCCAAGTTATTTTTACTTGCCGTTTTTCCGTTATTCTTAAAAACTTGATACTTGGAATATTGGATTAAAAAATGACAACAAATCATATAAAACAATTCTACCCGGCACGAGATTTGTTCCAATGTTACCTCCAGCTATATGATACATTCATGTAATTGTATAATTGTACTAGTATTTGATGTGATTTCTTTTTATGGCTATTGAGGATTTCTCATATATGTTTCATATTTTTTACGACAAAGCTAGTTTTCCTCCTTAAATATAACACATATACACGAGTTTATACATTAGGCTTATTGTTACATTGTTTTGTTATTAACACAACTAGAAATTTCAGTTCTCTAAACTCTCTTAACCCTTTAGTCTCAAACATTATTTTATCTTATTGCCGCTTTCATCTAAACACGCAAATATTTTATAAAATGTATGATTGGAAACCATTATTAATAAAACAAAATATTGTATTGCTTTTATGATTTTATGGGTTTTTAAGGTTTCAAGAGTAGTCGAAATTTTGATAGGAAAATATGCCATATATCAATTATTTTATATTTTAGCAAAACTACTATTTGCAAACTCGGTCCTATCTTTTCAAAGTCACATAAAATGTCATTACTAAACTTCATTAACTACTAAACATAATGGTGCCATTCCAAAGGAATGTTCAGAATAAATCGCAATCATGCATTTCAGCTTAAATAACAAATAATTTGTTTTTCTCATTTCCCAAGCTAAAACTCTTGAATAATGCACCTTACTCGTGTATTATGCCATTCCCGAGCTTATTTGATGATTTTATTAATTGTAATACCAAGTACATGTAGCCTTTCAGTAATCGTGGTAATTTGGATATTAATGTACATTCAGAACTTTTCCAATTGTGTAATTTAGCATTCTACCGATAAAAAACTATAACTATATAAATACATGATTATTCATAATGAAGGAAAACAACTACTGTGAAGTATTGTCGACATTTCTGAAAAATTATTTCAAATTGATATTATTTTTTGTGGTGCAGAAAGTTGGGGAAAAATGTTTAAACACGATCATTTGATTGAAGAAATATTCTACACCCACAGTTAGCATTTATTGTCACCGATGGTGTATTTCTGTTTGTTAAGTACATGTATATTATGTATGTAATTTTTGTAACTTGTTTGAGGGGATAACATCATTGCTTTTAGTTAAAAAGCTAGCATACAAAAATGAATTAGCGGTAAAGTTATCAACGTCGGCCAGATTTAAGTGTTGAAATTTATTTATTTTTGTTTTTACATTTGCAATCTAAGTCCTGGCAACATGATGCTGCAATTACCAAATACACAGTTGGAACTTATTTACAATTTCTTGTGGCGATTTTGTTTTAAATAATGCCGGGGATTAAGTAATTAAAGAAATACTCCCGCTTTTCTATTTGCGTTTTATGGGCGAAACATTTTGCTGTATAATTTCTAAACTTGATATTAATACTCACTGCAAACCTAAAATTTGTAAAGAAATATAGACTAAGTGCCCCGAGGCTGTTTTTAAAATTTACATGTTCAATCTAAATGTACAAGTGTTACCTTTGAAAAAGCTAGTCGGTCAATGGGATATTTTTAAACAAAAATAGACGGGGGTTAAATTTAAATATATATAAAACTATAGAATATATTCAACTATGAGGTTATATCACATGGGGGGATAGTAAAACGTGCAGCTGCAGCCTGACAGGGGAACGAAATCTGGATTTCTAGGTGACTAGATTTGCAGAAGGTAGCAACTATAGCTTTAACAAGACTTGGATTTATTTAGCTTGTGTAAGCTTAACGATTCACGCGTCACCTAGCTCCATAATTTGCAAATCCTGATAAATGTCCGGCCTTTTTTTCATTTTTCATAGCTCTGAGAAAAATCATAATATACAATATAGTTAGTTGCTCTTTCTGATCTTTAGCTTATATTTCTAGGAAATTGGCATTTCTTTCCGCTGTTTCTATACTCGCTCTCGCATCGCAGTTTCTTGTTTACTTCCTTTTTGAATCATCATCATCATCATCATCATCCATCATCCATCATGCTGCTTTAACATGATTTCTCTAAAACAAACATACTCAACAAAAATATTTAATTTTTATTTGTTGAGTTTGGCCTACCAGTTCAATGTACATGTAATCTTATTTGTAACCATTTGAAAGGTGTCTAGACACATGAACACGAATGTTAAATTGTAATTAAATGTAAATTATAATAAAATGCACGCATACACACACGCACGCACACACACGCACACACACACACGGTTACACAACTACACACTCACGCGCATACTCTCACGAGATTACACACGCACAATTACACACACGCGTGCGCGCGCACACAAGCGCGCGCTTGCACACGCAATTACTCTCACAAGATTACGCAATTATACCAACTGATTTATTGTCTAATTGATTATAGGCTTATTTGATTACGAAATTACACACTCACGAACGATTACACACACATTTCGACACTCGCACAGAGACACTCACACGCACAAAATCACACAGTTACACAATTACACACTCGCACGGGATTACGCACGCACGCACGCACACGCACAATCACACACACGCGTGCGCGCACACACACGTGCGAACGCACGCGCAATTACTCGCACGAGATTATGCACACACACACACGCACACACACACACACGCACACACGTGTGTGCGTACACGTACACACACGCGCACACACACGCACGCACACACACAAATCATACGTATACACATATACATGTAAATATAGAATAATCGGTAAAATTTATTTACAAGGCTAATTTGTAATTGTTATTGTAATATGTATGATACATTATATTCATTGATACATGTCCGTATATTGGCGTGCAACGTAACGCATATAAATGACGTTGACGTTTATATGTTTAGTATTTCTTGTCTGTGCTGTGAAACAATGACAAAAATGTAGAAATTTTCTATAAATGATCTTGAAAAAGGCTTTATGCCGAAACGTAGATATATGAGTGTAAAAACAATGTTATGTTATAATAAAAAGCATTGTATTTTATTACTGAAACGTTTAGTTTATTTCATATACTGCACAGATTGGAATAAAACTATGCTATCCTCTTCGGAAAGTTCCATCTTACCAAACTACTACAAGAGGTGTGTGTGTGGGGGGAGGGGGGGTAACATGGCCTAATCCGTTTTAATTTTATTCGACGTTACAGTGCATCCCGAAATTTCGTGTGTGTTTGATAACATTGTGCAATCTGTTTTGTTTTTTTATTCGATATCTCAAATGATTCCGTATTTTTGTGTATTCTATATTACATGACATGACATTATAAGTCCTTGTTGCAGCTCTACTCCTACAACTAAGAATGTGTTAAAGATAAATATCCAAAATTAATTGAAAAAGAAAATTTGAAATAGCACTCTATGAAAGTGATTGTTCAGGGCTGTTTAAAAAGCAACCTTGTTGCCGATATACAATGAAAAATCCCTGTTACAGAATATTCCGTATTTTTAGCTCTACTATTCGAAGAATAGGGGAGCTATCCTACTCGCCCGGTAGTCGGAGTCGGCGTCGGCGTCCTTTAAACAATAATGCACTTTGGTCCATAACTAGAAAACTACTTATGATATCAACTAGAAATAAATATTCACCATCAAATTCTACATCATTACCAACAAGACCCATAACTCTGCTACAAATATTTTTCAAGTTATGCCCCTTTTTCACTTAAATTTTGTGTTACGGAAAACATGCACTTTGGTCCATAACTTAATATTAACTACTTGAGATATCAACTTGAAACTTGGAATATATATTCACCATCAAATTCTACATCATAACCAACAAGACCCAAAACTCTGCAGTCAATATATATTTCAAGGTATGCCCCTTTTTTCTTATATTTTGTGTTAAGCAAAATATGCATTTTGCCCATAACTTTAAAACTACTTGAGATATTGCCTTTAAACTTGAAATATATATTCATCATCAAAATCTACATCATAACCAACAAGACCCATATCCCTGCTTCCAATATTTTTCAAGTTATGCCCATTTTCACTTAAATTTTGTGTTAGCAAAATATGCACTTGGCCTATAACTTTGAAACTACTTGAGATATCATCTTGAAACTTAGAAGTTATATTCACCATCAAAATCTACGTCATCATCAAAAAGACCCAAAACTCAGCTACCGATATTTCTCAGGTTATGCCCATTTTCACTTATGCAATTCTCTTATAACTTTTAAACAACTAGAGATATTACTTTGAAACTTGAAATATATGTTTGACATCAGTTTCTAAATCATTATCAACAAGACCCATAATTCTACCGGAAATATATCTGTATATAAGTTATGCCCCTTTTGAACTTAGTTTTTGCATCAGCCGAAATATTTGCTTGATCCATAACTTTGAAACAACATGAGATATTAACTTCAAAATTAGAATATACATGTAAAGTCACTATGATAATTTTTACCATAACCACCAATACCCAAAAACTCTGCTACAATTTAAACATTTATGTCCTTTTTAAAATAGATTTTGTTTTCAAGTTTTTATGCACTTGGCCCGTAACTTTGAAACTAATTCAGATATCAACTTCAAACATGAAAAACATTTTCACCATCATAATCTAGATCACTTTCACTTGACCTACTGTTTGCTTTTTAAAGTAATGCTTTTTTTTCATTTCAGTTCTTTTTTTGTAACATCACTGAAGTAATTGATATTGAACTTAAAGTAAATTTCTCCTATCATAAATTACTAACAAGTTTTTTAACTCTTCCAAAAATAGTTCATACTTATTCCCCTTTTAAGTTCAATATTTATGGAATATTATGGAATTATTTCTGTTATTTAAAATACTATTTAAAATAACTTTCTCCCATTCACTTGTTAATACTTTTCCTGATTGCACATGAATGTTTGGCCATAGTTGTTATTGTTTTAATCTTCAAATTGCATTTGTTTCAAATGATTCGAATAGTCGAGCGCACTGTCTCCTCGGACAGCTCTTGTTGTGTTCGCAATCAAATTACACTCCCAGTTTTTTTTTAATTTTCGACATCATTCAATAGGTGACCTTAATTGTAATATACAGCTCAATGACATTCCGTATTTTTTGTGTTTGACATTAAAATACATTTCCAGTTCTTTTAGAGTTCGACATCATTTACTAGGTGTACATTTATAGTAATAAACAGCTCACTTCGTATCTTTTGTGTTTGACATTAAAATACGCTTCCAGTTCTTTTAGAGATCGACATCTCAGTTCAATAGGTGAAGCTTAATTACAGCTTATTCCGTATTTTTTTGTGGTTGACATTACAATATACTCCCAGTTATTGAATGGTTCGTCATCACATTTCATCATCATGAACCTTTATTGCAATAAATTGCTCATTTTTTACACTCAAATTCATTTTCAGTTCTTTTAGTGTTTTACATCAAATTTCAAAAGGTGAACCTTAATTGTAATACAGAGCTCAATAGTATTTTTGTGTTTGACATTACAATAAACTCCCATATTCTTTAAGTGTTCCACATAACATGTCAATAGGTGATCCTAAATTGTAATAAACAGATCATTCCGTATTGATTGTGTTTGACATTACAATACACTCCGAGTTCTTAAAAGTGTTCGAAATCACATTACTTAATTGTAATAAACAGCTCACTCCGGATTTTTTGGACATTATAGTAGGTTCCCAGCTCCTTTATTTTCGACATCACATTCAAATAGGTGAAGAACCTTTCTTGTAATAAAACAGCTTATTCGTATTTTTGTGTTTTACATAACAATACATTCCCAGATTATTTGGTGTTAGACATCACATTTCAATAGGTGAACCATTATCATTTTCTGTTGCAATTCTGTTCCGGCAACAAAGAATGTCTTTAAGATCAGCACGGAAATCCCGACCAGCAAGACAATAAAAGTAAAAGTTGAAACTATTGTTCAGATATATAAACATTTCTGAAAAAGACATCCAAAACGCTAAGTCTTGAACAAAACTACTGCACCACAGTGACTGGTAATCTTCGCTAGATTGGTAATCTTCGCTTGATTGGTAATCTTCGCTTGATTGGTAATCTTCGCTTGATACGCAATGTATTGCAGCATAAACAATCACTGTTGGAGTAACCGATACACAATGAAGAATTCCTGTTACAAGTGTCAGAACAGTGAATGTCGCAAATCTTCTGTTTCTTTGACTTTCCATTCCCGTTGTTACCGATCTCATTTTTCGCATGCGAAATAATCGAAAGACAATCAAAGCATTGCAAATGATTATAAAAAATAATGGAAATGCAAATAAAACGAATATTTTGAGGTATTTCAATTTCCCAAACAGAACTGCATTTGATTCAGTTACATCCACACAACTGCCATCAAACTGCCATGATAAAACCCAGATAAATTGAAGAAGAAGTAGCACGACCATTATACATCCAAATGAAATCAACGCTCGTCTTTTTGCAAACTCGCCTCTAAATTTCAGTGGAAACATCAGGCTCAACGCTCTTTCCATCGACAGAATTACGATGATCCAAGGAGATATCTCTGGTCCAAGTTCCTTTACAAACCACATTGCAATCAATAGCTGACACAATCCTGTTTGATTGTCTTCAAAATGTTTGTCCAAGTAAAGTATTGACGTTACTATGCTTATACATATAATCAGCACTAAAATGTCACTCAAGGCGAGAATCTTGAAATACATGGAACACTGTAGTTGTTTGCATCTGGTTCCCCTGCTCCACACAATAAGAGAAAAACTGTTGCCTATCACTCCAAAGAATATCAGTATGGAACATGTCGAAAAAAACATGATTTTTGACTGGTATTCAGGATCGATCTGTAATTCCATATTATATTCCGAGTTATGACTTTCCATGTTTGTGTCGGTGCAATAACCTGTTACAACAAACACGCGGGCATTTATAGCAATCAATGTTATAGGAGGAATATTCCAAAAGTATACAAACCGATTATCATAAAACTGTCGTACATGCATACCGACTTAGATTTGCATAACTATTTCTCAATGTACCACCTGACTTTTAATGCGATTCATAATTATTTTAAAAATATAATTCGATCGATTTACGGTTTGGGCGAATTTAGCAGTTACATTTTGAGCTTTAAAGCCCCAGCCCTAAACTTAAGTAAGAATATACTATTGAAAATCATATTTGTCCATATAGGCTCCAATATATAAACTCTCTAACAGAACACAAAAGGTACGATCGAAATCTTTCTCATAGATGGCATTTTCAATGATAATGTTAAATTATCGTTAACTAACTTTTAAGAAGCTAAATATAATGGAGCTATATTTAGCACCTATTTTTGACGAAGCGACCACTTCATGCGCGATCTCGATTTCTGTGACGTTTCGGAAATCCTACTTTCGCTTTTAGTTGCGCGGATCAAATTTATTTTAGTAAATTAAAATTTTATTAGCCCGAACTAATACTGCAAATTTGTGCCTAAAGATCCAAATACATGTAATATTTCATACATACAAGATCAGGTTAAATTGAAGTAATGCCGCTTTAATAATGTATATTAATTCAGTAAATGAAGATTTCAGTGATGAAAATATGTACAATACAAGTTTTAACTAAATAAGATTATGAACCGATGTCACTCTTCTTTATTGTTATGGTCGATAGAGATCTTTGCTGGCATATAAAATGCCTTGTAGAGAAAATGCGTATCAAATCTGTTAAAAGTGAATTTTATTTCGCCATATTACTTCTAAATAATTATTAAATCATCTTTACATCGAAACCATTTTGACAATGTACTTCGTACTTTTTAGTGAGCTCGAGGTCTCAGATTGAAAAAAAAATGTCATTGAAATATGCTGTAGTCATGGTAATAGCAATCTTACGAATTTCGGGGATTTCTGAAATGGTTTTGAAATTAAGTTATGGCTAGACTTGATAAAATCTTGTAGAGGTAAAGTATACCATAAGAATCGATATCAAATGTTGGGTATTTAGAACAACAATTTTTATTCTTATTATTTTAACAAAATCTCTTGAACAATGTACATGACATTGTATCCCCTTTCAAAATTCTATTCTGTTTAGTTCCGCCTATTGTTTTCTCGTTTAGGGCAAACCCATTCTTTTATCTGGGGACCATACGCCGATGAACATGGAATGGTATTAATCTGAAAAACCCCCATGGAAGGTTCCATGTTCACCGCCATATGCATACCATCGCTCGGGATGGATCGAAATTGTACTACATGTATTTATTGATTTACATATTGAGTTGCGCTCTCGGCATGGGCGGTAATATGCATTTCCATTACTGCCCATGAACAGGCTCAATCTAATCGAGCCTGCAATATTTTCGTATTTGTCGTGTTCGGTGGCTTTCAACGTTCCATTTTCATCTATTTCCTTCGTTAAACATTAAATCGTATGGTATCCTTTTCTTTCCTTTTATTATATAATCGCATGTTCTTGTGAAAACTAAATTGATTCGTCTCATGTTCTTTGTACAAATGAATTTGTGTACAGAATGTGTATCAACTGACTTATATAATGTTATTTGTTGTTGTTTTTTTTTTGGTCTTTTGTGTTTGTTTTCTTAATGTTTATTGTCCTTCTATATAACCTGTCTGGTTGTATGTATCGTCCGTGGAAACGGTGTAGTATGAGAATTGTCAGCCCCACGAGAATTGTCAGTGCGCATGCGCGAAACCGAATGCAACATCCTATGAAAAATGTAAGTCTTGTGACAATTTAACAGTGATTAAATTAACATTTTGGGCTATAGCAGCTCTTATTATTTAATGATTTTTTACTTTTTTGCAAAGACTTTACATTTTCACAATCTATATTTTAAAAAAATGTGATTGATTATAGACACTATTGTGGCTAACATGCCAAAAACCTGATTTGTAATGGTAGTCATTGGTAAACCCATGTTTTATTAACGTTATTTTCTAGATGGGATATTATGGTATAATTACAATAACTCTGTATAAGTATATAATTGAAACGATTATTTTGCCGGAGATAGACTAGGGTCGTAAGAGGAAATAGTGCAACGTTAGCGGTTTCTCAACTTCCTCAAACATTGGAACAAAACCTTTAAATTTATGATAATTTTTAAAATGTTCAGATTCTGCATGTGTGTTGCTATAAACTTCATTTGTTCAAAATGATATTTTAATTCGGAACATTTTAAAGTGCACCTGTATTTTTGAATTAAATCCGGTATCGTCGATAAATCTTGCCTTAATTTGTGATACCGATACGCTTGTTTAAAAAGGTTTTTTTCAGGTTTGCAAAAATTTCGTCCAGTGGGATCTTTTACATCATTACAAGCTCTAAAAACAGAACTAGCTGTGAGATATAAACCCCATAAGATGTTGCATCTGAAACATCGCCATCTAAACACAGAAAAATTACTATATTAAAATTAAAATCATCTCTTTCATCATTAAGTTATAGTAGTAACTTAACCATTTTCAACTGAAAGATTTAAATCAAGGAATTTAGCTTGCTACTATGTAGAGTTCGCTATATTAAGTCGTGGTTCATTTAGATAAATTGTGAGAACCTGTGAGGTTGGTGCACCTTAGAACCTGGTTTAAACCCCCAGTGGCAATCTGTTATGCCACTGACCGTTCCAAGGCGGTATCCCCAAAGGTTCACCTTTTCGTTAATAGTTTGTGGCGTACTTTTTTAATTGACATACTTATAACAAACATGCTCTCTCTCTCCCCCCTCTCTCTCTCTCCCTCTCTCTCTCTCTCTCTTCCTCTATTCCTTTTCGCTGCATGAGGAGGCTTATTTTGTGAGTGCGGCGATTCCTGATATGCATATATTACTTTTTTAGTAATTAACCAGAGATAGAAAATGGTTATCCATAATCAACAAATCATCAAGGTACCTCGAGGTGTTTTGAAAGGCTGTTTTTTCTATAGGTTTTCAGGATTAAAAAATAACAGTTAAGCACATTTGATTTCCCGAAAATACCCCTCCCTTATACGGTAATTATAATTAAGATTGTAATTATTAATTTTTTCAAAGGCAATTCAGATAAAAAAAAGAGACAAAAACTTGCAATCATAATTTATTAATAACGGTTTCAAATTCCCCTGATCACTATTATTTCACAAAATCCAATTAAATTTAATGGAGATTTATCACCAAATCTAAGTATAAAAGTGGACGAAATCATAGATATAGTTAACAATAAATCCCTTCAGAAATCCTTTGCATCAATATTGTAATTGATGAGCAAATGCAAACTTTACACAACAAAGATCTAATCCTATCGCCGTTACAAAATTTTATAATATAAGGTGTTGGCGTTTTGTTTGCGTTATCGTCAAATTTCAGTGTACGAAAACACACTTTAGATTGTATACATAGACACATATCATGCATATGTTATGACCAATGAAAGGTATGCATGTGACTAAAAATGAAATATGCATATCAGGAATGGCCACATCCAGCAGACACAGCCTCCCCACGCAGCAAAAAAGTAGAGAGGAAAAGAGAGCATGGTATTACTATAATCAGTTTAAAAATGGACGCCACAAACAATTAACGAAAGTGAGAACCCGATGGGTTACCGCCTTGGAACGGTCAGTGGCAAAACAAATTGTCACTGGGGATTTAAACCAGGTTCTAGGGTGCACCAACCTCACACTTGCCCCAACAGGTTCTCGTATCACAAAACAAGTACAAGTTGTCATGGTGAAATAACTCCAACCCACCTATCGGCTCAACAATGTTGCATGCAAAAACACACAAACATATAAAACATAAGAAGCGAATAGCATTGCAAAGCCAAAGAGCGGGTACTCAATGATCTTACCGAGACCAGAGCATATGGAGTAAAATCAGCAAGAACACGACGACAGGGATTCAAGAAACAGATCGAGCTTCTAGGTTCTATAAGAAAAGATTTCCCCATAAAACTTCATGAACTAAGGTTAAGATAGAAAAAATCTGTCACCGGTGAAATCTGTCTCGGGTGATTTGATTCGGCGGAAACTCAGCATTCATCATGTTGGCAGATAGAAGTATACCTGTCATTAATATTCATTAAAAAAAGATAAAATATCATTATAATAAGTTTTCCATTTTATATCCAGACCTATAATAATTAAATTAATTTGAAGGTTACGCCGATTATCAGTTACTAACGCGGAAACCAATTTTCAATCAAAGATCAGTGTCACATTGGCCTCTTATCTTCTGTTCCCAAATAACAAAATGGGTCATCTACTTCCCCAAGACCAAGTTCCCTAACAAGTCTGGTGACTATACGTCGCACCATTATTTTGATAGATAAGAAACATTCTTCAAAGCAAAGGTCACCTTACTTTGAACTTTGACTAAAATTAGTAGTACCTTACTGACGATATGCAATTAGTTCAATTTTTATTTGAATGTACAAGTTTATTTCAGCTGTTAAGACTAAAAAAAGTTTGCCGGTTTAAAACAGGTGGAAGTATAACTACGACACATTCTAATTGAGTCCGGGATGCGGGTTCTGGGAATTTTTAATTTCACGGCTAGATTTTGGTTTATGATATTTCTGGCTGAAAATGACCTTCGCTATTTTGTGTTTTGAATGTTATTGGTATTTTACAATTTTTATCTTCAAATTGAAACTGTTTTACTCTAAAATATAATTACAATCGGTCTCCAGTTAGTAGCAAAGGGAAACTACTTGTGACCGTATTGAAATTTGCGGTGTGAATCAGAATAATACACTTTCTGGGAAAACAATAGTTCTTCAACGTATAAATACAACGATAATAAATTATATGAAGTTTTACTTAACTAAACTCATTTATTGTGCACTGTTAAAACACATCAAAAGAACAGATAACATAAATTTTTACTGCAAAAAAACTATTTTTGACAAACTGATAGTGAATAAGTAAATCATAAGGTCCATACATATGAAATACAGTTTCTAAATGTTGCATAATGCCTAAGTTAATCTAGCTCACATTCAGAAATTGAAAAGTTCTAATCAGTTATGCATTTTAATGTTATAAAAATGTAAACAAAACACTCTAGCACTTATAATTTTGAAGGCAAAGTTATAGCCAACATTAAGTTTTCGTAACAGACAGACGGACAAAGCAATCTATATATTGCTTTTCTTCGAAAAAAAAGCAACATATGCATATCAGGAATCGCCACACTCAAGAAACACAGCCTCCCCACGCAGCGAAAAAGAAGAGAGGAAGAGAGAGAGAGAGCGCATGTTTTATATATCGAGGGTTGCATGCAAGACTGTCGTAACTCCTTCTTTATTTTAATGTAGTTACGACAATCTTGCGTGCAACCCTCGATATGTATGTTAATTCAAATAGGACGCCACAAACAATTAATAAACAAGAGAACCTTTGGGGATACCGCCTTGGAACGGTCAGTGGCAAAACAAATTGCCACTGGGGGTTTAAACCAGGTTCTAGGGTGCACCTACCTCACACTTGCCCCAACAGGTTCTCGTATCATCAAACAAGTACAAATTGTCTTGGTGAAATAACTCCAACGAAAGAGTGACACAAAAGGAGCATAAAATATCATTATAAAATTTACCCTATTCTGCTGTTGATATTACATAACACAGACCTAAAGCAGTAGAGTTCAACAGGTCATTGACAAGCAACTAGAGGAATGACCTCTTACAATGCATCCTATATATATCTTAAGACCAGGTATGAATACTGGAATTCTACACTTAAAACTTTCTCTCTGCTACTAAAATTTTTATTTCAAATTTTATCACTGAACAACCAGTGAATGAATTGTTCAGGAAAGAAAGATTGTGTCAAAATCAGGATGATAACTGTAGAAAATGAAAGATTAAAAACAGAATTTAAAGGAAAAAAAATCCCCAGGGCGGGGCCCCTGGGCAATTCAAGAACATGATTTTAATAATTTCAGTAGAGATCATCAATATCAATATTCATACCAAATTTGATGACAATCGGAAAAAAAGTGACCTCTATTGCGTTAACAAAATTTTTGCTTTAATCTGACCTAGTGACCTTGACATTAAGCCGGCCATATTGGAACATGGGTTCTGCACGTCATCTTGATGGGGAGAACAATTGCCTAAAGTTTCATGAAATTCCTTCTACGGGTTGAAAAGTTATTGACCGGACACGAAATGTGCGCAGACGGAAAGATGGACGGACAAAGACCGTTCCTATAGCGGCTGGGGATAAAAAGTGATTCTGAGGTAATTTTGTAAATACAGCACAAGCTCCAGACACAATTTAAAGGTAAGCTGCAAGAAAATCAGCAAACACGCAAATTGTTTTGTGTGCAAGTTGCAATTTGTTGATCTTACTGTGTCATTTACATATAAAGAATGTGACACATTATTCACATTTGTGTTTGCACTTGGCCAATAGATAGAGGATAATGGCAGCAAAAACAACTATGGACGGTTTTCATCAATGTTTTATTTGTCCAATCAAACAAAATTAAACAGATAAATATTATATTTCATTGTTCATTGTAGAAACATATTTTCCACTGCTCAATCAAGAATACAGATAAAATACAAAGTTCATAGAATAATATCATGTAACTTGTATGAATTGACATTTAAAGAATTTAAAATTATTGTTCTACTTTCACTAACTGAAGAAAAACTTTACCCCCCCCCCCCATAAAACTGACAATCCAGTTTAAACACTACCATAACTGTCTTCACATTTGATTTTATGACTAAATGACTAAATAGAACTTGGAACTTAATAAATAATACTTAAAAAATTACAAAAATACATAAACTTGGCTATGATTTCATGATACTTTCATCAACTTTACATTTGGGCAGTCCCTGATACATCTGGATTCTTGCATAATTCGTTCACAATCCTCAACGAAGCACTGCACGTATATAATGGTCACTTGCAGTAATAGATACAGAGTCAAGCTTACACAGGTCATGAATGGATCAAAAAGCCAATTAAACAATTTTTTAATTTGTTATGTGTTTATCAGAAAAAATGATAAAACAATAAAATCGAAAAACAAAATAATGGTAATAAATTCAGTTGTCAACAAGATATAATACATCACGTCGAACATTTAAGTTTCATGTCCAGTAATTCTGTTGACTTGCCAGTGTTCAATGCATTAATATCCAGCCTATATTTTAGACACACCGGTAAAATTTCCACTTTGTATAGTTCTACAGATAATGGCAACAAATAAAACTAGCTAGTACGAGAGAAAGAACATTGGGTTTCCATGTGCATATGCTTTCTGGACTAAATTCCTTACCAACTTTGCAAAAATTGAGAAAACCAACAAAGTGAGTGGTGCCTGGATGCTTAATCCATCAGTTTCTGGCATATATTCTCATTCTTTGTAAAATTTTACAGGGTTCTGGCTGTTTTTTTTTCAGTGATATGTAACTTAAGCCGCATCATGGAAAATAGTATGTATCATTAGCCAGCAAATTAGAAATCACATCACAGAATGTTTTCTCAATCTATGTTTGTGCACAAGCTGCAAGTCATGGTTTGAAGGAAAAAACACAGCCATTGCTTAAGATTACTACCGTATTCAATAGGTTAATAAAGTATATATAACAAACTACTCAAAATCTGGGAAAAAAGAATATCAGACCATGTCTTTTCCATGTATTGTATTTCAATATAGAAAATGGATGTCTGTTCTGTACGGTTTTAGAGTTGAATAATTCCAAGGTCGACAGCATATTTAAACAGAATAAAGGTACAAACATTTGATATTGATAGAGTTAACATTCTTTAATGTGAAGAGTAATTTGCCGCCTAATGGTACATACTAATTTCGCCCATCCGGCATATGCAACATTTTAGATTAAAACAGTCAAAATCAGATCTTTCTGAGAAGTATGTGTACATCTTTAACTTGTTTGAATAGGTATAAGCAACATGGTAGGTTAGTAAAATTCTGGTTACTTTACAATAAAATATTACAGTGTGCGAGAATAAAGGCCAACACTGATGTTTTAAGCATCCGAGCACGAGTTACTTTGTTGGTTTTCTTGAATGTTTGCGAAGTTGAAAAGAAACAAATAAAATAAGCACCTGTAAGCCCAATGTCAGCAGCACGAAAAATCCAAATCTACCCAAATCTTACCCAATTCTACCCGAATCTTCAAATTTTCCAATTTCCTAGTAGCTATGTGTTAATATGATCCAATTTGAAATCTACATATCTCTCGATTGTATAGGTCAAATTGAACTAAGCAGTAAGAAATATTTGTACCTAACGTTTTAAGCATCAAAGACTATTATTTATCTACCCAAATCTTCCTAAACCTTCTTAGCTATATATCACCAAACAAAAATAATAAACTAGAAAATACACTGATGATGATGATGACAATGGTGATGATGATGATTTGATAAATTTACTTATTAGATATTAAGGCTATGAATAATTATGAAACATATGCAGTATAGGTATAGTACTGTACTTTAAGAGATTGTATATGACTGAATTTTCAATAAATAATAATTATATTAATAAAATACAAATTTTGAATTGTCTTAATTCAATCTGAACAAAGATATCTAGATTTGGTTAAGATTTATCTACAACAACTAAGATTTGGGTAGATACTGGTACTGGCTATGTTTTTGTTGAAATTATCTGTATAACTATCTAACACAGTGGAAATATTATCAGAGTGCTTGAAATTATGCTATTTAACCCTGGATATTAAACGCAATTATCATACATGTAACGTAAATGTTCAACTCGGTGTAATGCACTGATGCTAACAACACATCAGACAGTCAAATGAAAATAACTGTTGAGTTCGCCAATCGCAATGGTTGAGATTTCAGTTGTATCTTTTTTTGGTTCAAACATATTTTATTGCATATACAATCAATTACAAACACAGCAAAAGTACGATTACAAAAACAAAACAATAAGCAAACGGGTCGGGCAACCAGTTCTTACAACGTGAATGACAGCCCTCCCCGAGTATTTTATAGATCGTTGCTAATGCTAATGTCTATATGGATCAAGATTGACTTCATTTCATCAGTGATCACCAAATGTGTTTTTTTCAAGAGTGGTAGATCTATTTCACCTTTTGAAACTAACATTTTGATTTCTTTGCTTAAAAAAAGTGAAATGTCCATATCAGGAAAAGTCCCATGCAGAAAACACAGCCTCCCCCACACAGCAAAATAACAGAGCATACGTTTAAAATATGATCAATTTCATTAATAAATTAAAACTTAGTCCATAGGACTGGGATGACCTCCTTTTCCACAATGTGTCAAAAAACAATATCAGATTGTCCACGTTCCATACAATTTTGGCATATTTCCATGACCGACCATGACTAGGCAAAGTATGAAATGATTTAATCATATTTAGTTTAATAAGGCCATATGATAATGAATTTCTAATAAACCCTCTACGCCATTGATACACCTTTTATCACGTGGGCGACCGGTGTAGATCCGGATCAGCCTACACATCCATGCTGTCTGATGAGGATCTACACTGTTTGCTTTTTTATTTGTAAGATTATTTCTGACCAAGAAGCTAACAGTGTAGATCCAGATCAGACAGCAAAGATGTGCTGGCTGATCTGGATCTACACTGGTCCCCCATTTGATAAAAGGTGTATCCATGGAGTAAAGGGTTTAGAAACTGTGAACTTAGAACCCAGTGACCTTAAATACACTCCCAAGTTAGGTCTCGACACAGACTAGCTATACACCAAGTTTTGTGAGAACAGCCCAAACTAGTATCAAGTTATTGTCCAGACAAGGAAATTCTATTATAAATAACAGTTACCTTGACCCCAGTGATACCAATACAATACAATGAAAGGTCTCAACACAGACTGCTTATATAGTTTGATGAGATTAGCCAAAACTAGAATCTTGTTATTGTCCAGACAAGAAATTTATAATTTTAGTAACATGATGCAGGTTTTTTTAAGAAGCCAAAATTCCAATAACAAATCTACATGCATTTGCTCTAAAACATAATTACTTGCAAAGAAAATAAAAAAGTAAATAGCTATAGGTGTTAAGGACACAAACAAGTAAAAAAACACTTACTAAGATTCTTGTGTTAGACAGTTCCATACATGAAAATAATAACTATAATTATTACAATTCATAGTACAATGACAATTTATAGCTCTTATTGTGTGTGTGCAAGTTTTAACTCTTTACTCTATGGATACAACTTTTATCACATGTGCGAACAGTGTAGATCCAGATCAGCCTGCACATCTGTACAGACTGATCTGGATCTACACTGATTGCTTCCTGGTCAGACATAATCTAATAAATCTTAAAGTGAACTGTGCAGATCCTGATCAGACTGCACAGACGTGCATGCTGATCTGGATCTACACTGTTTGTCCATGGGATCATAGCCATATCCCATGAAGTAAAGGGTTAATGTGTTTAGCCCAATGCAATCTATTTCATTAAAATTCATCCAACAACACAATATCTGATGGACAAACGAAGTCATGTCCAAGTTTATTCTATGTTTAGAATGGACTAGTAGGTTCTGAAATAACCAATACTGATATGTCTTTTTTCTCTATGTTGATTATCATAACATAGAAATCTGAATTCTATCTCATTTAGTTGTTTTAATTCCAAACTTTGCATTAAATGTTATTTTATACTGACAACAAATGAATTATACAAAAACTAAAATCCAAGTATTTTGTTATTTGAGACACCAAAGTGTTTAAGGTATAACTAGTGATTTCATCATTTTAACTGATACTCCATGTATGTTTTTCTTTCAAGAAGTGGAACATTAAACAAAGAACTGACTTATTGTGGCCCAACACTCTACCCCTCAACCAATTCTCTCCAAATCAAAATGCAATGAAATCACTGCACCAGTCCTGTAGTTTACCAAAACACTTATTTTTTTATTTGTTGGCTTTCTGATGAGCCCTTTGCATGGCCAGTATCCTAGTTCTGATGTATCCTTTTACCATTACCCATGATCGTCTAGCAAGAATAGGATACTGTTTTATCAGTTCAAGGCATTCTAACTTTTTTGGCAGAGTTTTGAGTTTCAAGCACTTTTTAAGCCCATTTTCCACCACATCTTTTTCCTCCTTGCTCCAAGGTGTTTTGACTACATTCTTTCTTTTTTTTCCTAAAAAAACAACAGAAATACAGAACTTTTTTATTGACAACAATTCACTGTGTAACCCATCAATCTTGAGCACTAGAAAATGCTTGTGTTAGCCTGGTGGTCCTCTATCTGGCATAACCATATTACTTGAAAATCTGCACACCCAAACAAATAAAATAAACCTTCTCCCAATATCTAATTTAGATTCATTATAAAGGAACTTATTCATATCAACTTAATTTGGAAGGTACCAGCTGCCTTGCAGAGAGTCAGTGGTTATATTCAGGTGCCCAGTTGTGAGAGAAATTTGCACAGAGGGTCATCTGGAGTCTTCCTCCACCAGGAGAGCTGGAGTGGCCATATGACCTATAAAGCTGTCAAGTGCCACTATCAAATCCAAATCAAAATTTGTCTGACCATGTCATTCTGACAGGCATAAAAGAATAGAGTTATTTTATCTTTTAGTCACAACAGTAACAGTAAAAGTCAAATTTCAAGCTAGGTTGTGGGGTACTTGTTGTCAGTCAGGATTAGTGGTTTAACAGAGCTTAGCACAGTAAAACACAATTTATGAAGCATTGCATAAACTATGATTAAAATGTCATTTACATAGAATATTTGTCGGTATCTGAGTCATCCCCGGAATATTAATTTGTAAAAAAACTACTGGTTCAAAAACTAACTCTGGACGAAAAGACACAATATTTAATTGGTGACATGTATATTTTGTCATTTGTTAATGTACAACAGTGTGCGTTTATGAAATAATGGTATTAAAAGTTTGTCAAAAATTACTTCTCCCAACACAGAAATTTAGCTACTTTACATGGTAGTCTTTCTATGGTATTTGTTTCATTAAAAAATGAAGATCATTCACATATTTTAAGATAAATACTTGTAAGAGGTACTGACAAAAGTGCATGTTAATTTTTGTTAAGATCCTCTAGGAATTAAAAACAATAATATTTAAAAACCTCAATAAGTGTCCGACGTTACTTACTGAACCAGTAGCTAGAAGTCAGCTAGAAAATGTAAAATTATAACACATCTAAACAATAATATAAGTTTTTTCACAAATATATGGTTCAAAATGGAAAATCCGGCACAAGGGAATATGCTTTTGGGCGGTTACGAAGCTGGGAGCCTCGTTACTGCCCCAAACAGTTTCCCTCGGGATGGATTTACCTGTTCGAAATGAGCATAGGTGATCGAAATTTTTTCTTGCATACCCTATATCTATTTAATTAAGTTTAAATTTCCAACTCTTTTTTTATAGTAGCAGAGGAATTTATTTCCCATTCATAATTAAGCAAGACTCCAGTACCAGTGGAAACACTGGAGAAACTGACCTGGTATGCAAGAAAACAATACTTTTCTTACCTGGGGGTCTTTTGGTTTGAACTCTATAGTCATCATCAGAATCAGAGGTTTCTGACGAACTGTCAGTTGGTTCATCTGTAGCAGTGCTGCTTGGCATGTCTTCACAAACAGAGGCACCAGTATGACTATCTTCAACCTGATCATCATCATCATCATCACTAGGTTGTTCCACTTCTGCAAGACAATGAATAAAGATGAAATGCAATTAAAATGAAGTGCATTAATGTATAGCCAAAAATTTACTCGAAAAAAATAATCAAATTTTGAATCTTGTCTAAAAAACGGACAAGCAAAGCAAAATCAATTTAAGTACCTAATATTTAATTGTACCCACAGAAAATAATTGTAGCTTCCAAAGAGCACATTGCATTTTGAATTAATTCAAACATTTGTGATATCTAATTATTGTCCTATTATATTAAAATTTCACAGGTGCATATCATGGTCATTGAGCAAGTATATTTTTATCTTTGGTTGACTATCGATATACTGATTCAATGACCATGTAATTTATGCAACTGTGACAGATCAATATAAAAAATGACTCGTAAAAGAAAAACACATTTCACTTTTTACAAATATATTAACTTGTGATTTATCTACTTGTATTTTGTAGACATTTTCTATAAATAAGGGGTGGTCTAAATAGATATCTAGGATACATTGAATAAGAAATATTTACCTAATGGTTCCATGGCATCAATCTCATCGAGGTTTTTGCCTTTGATACTTGCTATGGTGCCCGAGTTTAGGGCATGCAGTACTTTAGAGACTTTTGCTATTTCTAGAGTACTCTGCGGAAGACGATAGTATTCTCTGTGAACATTAATGTCATGGCCCATGAACCTGGCTAATACATCTTGATCATTTTGACCAAGATTCAACAATTGTGACAATGTCGCCAGCTGTTTTCTTAATGACGTAGATGTAATCGAAGATGGATTTTTCAGGCCTGCTTCTAGTGCCACTTTTCTTAGTACAGATGTACCACGCATTGGAAATTTTGAGTTTAGTGACTGGAAAACAAACTCTGTTTTTTCTTTTTTCAGTGACATCATGTAGTCAATATTTTCCTTCATTTCAGAAGTAAGTAGAATAGCAACCTTCCGACCTTTTTTGCCACGTGTTTCAATCCTAATGTGGCTTTCACACAGACTTTGCTCGAATTTGGTAAGACATCTTTTCACATCTTCATCTACAGGAGTGTCAGCAGCTGTTGTTTTTGTGTATGCATCATTTGTAAGTCTTTGCGCCTCTCCAGATCGTTTCCGGTTAAACAGTATAAGCTGTGCCAGGCAAAGCTGGGATAATTTGGTATGTTTAATGTCATCTGGGTCTGCTGCATCAATAGTCTGCTGGATTTGTTTCTTGATGAATCTAGTCAGTTTTTCCACATCTTCAACCAATGGCAATCTTTGTACCTTGTTATAGTTTGAGTCTGCCTGTGACTCTAAAGCCTGGCTGCCAATTCTGTCAGTCCATTCATCATCATATACATCAAGGAAGTCATTGATGACTTCGGCTGTTTCACTGTCTCCCATTTTTCTGGCATTATTTTTCATGATTTTTGCACACTTTTTCAAATAATGTCCAATTTTTTGTGCAAGGGAAGGTTTATTGAACGTGTGTGACAATTCATCATAATTGGCAACATATTTTACACCATCAAGAAGCAGTTCCCATTTTTGAGCCGATAAACACTGAGACAACTTTGAAATACTTGAGTCCATTTCTGAAACAGCTAACACAAGTCGCCCCAGCACCCTAACTTTCTGAGATATATACTGGTGTGTATGGGCATGTTTCCCAGTTTTTTCATATTTTCGTTCACCAAACTGAATAATGAGGGGATCAGCTTTTACCTTTACTGTAATGATGTCATTCCTCATCTTGTTTAGAACATTTTTCCTAAATTCTGTAGAGCACTTAGTGTCAATAGGAAGCAATAATCTAGAATTTTTCACCGGAGCATCACTTTTAACATATGCTGGCTTTGATGGACAGGCTCTGTGATGTTTCCACATAACTGCAGAAACAATCTCTGCATTGCAGAACTCACATGACAAATATTCTCTATCTTGCTTGGTTTTTCTTGGTCTGTACTTTGGGATCAGGACCCCAGAACCTTTCAATTTCACATCTGAGTTATGGGCATAGCTTCCCTTGGCTGCTAACTGTGCCCATGCCTTTTTTCTCTACCGTGACTTCTTTGGAAAACTTAAAGCCCGCGCTACTTCCAGTTCATTGGAATGTTTACTTTCTAAATGCCTGGCAAGTTTTGTTGTAAGTACTTCACAATAGACACAGCAGAGCCTTTTGAGTATTTTTTGTCCTGATTTTGATCTTGTCGACTGAATCGTTATTTTGGGTTTCTCTTTCAGTCCCTTGAAACTGACTATAGATGATTCTCCATCACTTTCACTAACATAATTAGTATTGTATGCGGTGTTCCTTCTACGGAAAATGTCGGTCGATAGCACAGCTCCGTCAGTTATGCATTGAAAAATCCACTCCTTTGGGACACAGTTATCTGAAAGGCATAAAATGATCTCATTAACAGTTTCCAGATTCAATATGACAAGCAAATTTGTTGATGTTGATTTGATATCCCCCCCCCCTACCTGAATTAGGCAAATAGCATCAAATAAAAATCAGTTAGTTATGAAGTATAACTATCCATCTCTCTGATATGACTCCAGACAGATGGTCACATATACCTTAACCTTTGACCTGTTGACCTCATAATCAATAACATACATCTGCTTTATCATGAGCAACCAACCTAAAAAGTTTGAGGGCACTAGGTCCCAGTACTCTCTAGTTATTGATCTAATGTTTTTTATTAAAGCTCATTTTGACCTTAATCTTTAACCTAGTGACCATCAACATCAACAAGAGCTATCACTGAAGGTGATTAATACCCCCGCAATATGGCTTTGTCAGAGTATACAGAAATAATGTTCGCATCTTTTTAAAATGCGACACAAATTGTGCATGTATGTCATCTATATATAAAATCTAAGTATTCGTTAAACAGGAAGTAGGTGAGCAAGGAGCATTAAATCGCTTTACACCATATGGGAATATATGATAAAGCAATAAGCAAAATATCAGGCGGCTGCATGTTTCAGTTGCTAAGAAAACTACAACGGAAATTGTGCATGAATGTCAAGTATGTGCACAAATCTAAGTATTCGGTAAACAGGAAGTAGATGAGCAAGGAGCATAAAATTGCTTTACACCATATGGGACTATAGGATAAAGCATTATGCAAAATATCAGGCTGCTGCATGTTATAGTTGCTTAGAAAACTGCGACAGAAATTGTGCATGTATGTCAACTATGTGCACAAATCTAAGTATTCGGTAAACAGGAAGTAGATGAGCAAGGAGCATAAAATCGCTTTACACCATATGGGACCAATAAGCAAAATATCAGGCTGCTGCATGTTTCAGTTGCTTAGAAAACTACAACGGAAATTGTGCATGTATGACAACTATGTGCACAAATGTAAGTATTCGGTAAACAGGAAGTAGATGAGCAAGGAGCATAAAATCGCTTTACACCATTAGGAACTATAGGATAAAGCATTATGCAAAATATCAGGCTGTTGCATGTTATAGTTGCTTAGAAAACTGCGACGGAAATTGTGCATGTATGTCAACTATGTGTAAAAATCTAAGTATTCATCGAACAGGAAGTAGGTGAGCATAGAGCATAAAATCGCTTTACACCATATGGGACTATAGGATAAAGCATTATGCATAATATCAGGCTGCTGAATGTTATAGTTGCTTAGAAAACTGTGACGGAAAATTAACATGCCCTTTGGTTGATGTAATGCACCTTTATAGTAACAAAACCTAAAATATTCGGCAAACAGGAAGTAGATGAGCAAGGAGCATGAAATTGCTTTACACCATATGGGACTATAGGATAAAGCAATGTGCATAATATCAGGCTGCTGCATGTTATAGTTGCTTAGAAAACTGCGACGGAAAATTAACATGCCTTTTGGTTGATGTAATGCACCTTCATAGTAACAAAATCTAAAAATATGCGGCAAACAGGAAGTAGATGAGCAAGGAGCATGAAATTGCTTTACACCACATGGGACTACAGGATAAAGCAATATGCAAAATATCAGGCTGCTACATGTTATAGTTGCTGAGAAAACTGTGACGGAAATTTTGTAACGGACGGACGCACACACGGACGGACGGACAAGGGTAAAACAGTATACCCCCCTCTTCTTCGAAGCGGGGGTATAATAAGGCAATTTTAAGTACGCAATCTTTACTTTCTTACTACAAACAGATCCCTTTATGTTGGAAATTCCAAGTTCAGCTAGAGTTATCACTGGAAGTGATCAATACTCCCACAATTCCACCTTGTCACAAGAACATGAAAACCAAAATGAAAGGAATATAAATATGAATGTGTTATAACTTCCTTGTAAGCTATACAATTCCAAATGTGCAGTAACTCGGAGTTGATTCTTAGAGTTTCAATCAGAATGTTCCCCAGTTTCATATACGCAAACTCTTTCTGTTAGCATGGCAACCAGATTTCTGCATGAAATTCAAATATCTTAACAAATTTTACTGGAGACAATTAATGAAGTTCAATAAAATCTGACCAAGTGGTATTTGAGGCTTTGATGACAGAGTTAAACCTAGAGATATCACTAACAGTGGTTGTAGTTGAACCTGCCTTTGCAGCCACACTTTGTGGGCGGTTGATAAAGGTGAAAATAAAGAGTTACTAATTTCAAATAAAGCTCCATACTGTTGTAAAAAGCATTTGATTGACTGTTATCCCCTGTGGAGAGGGTGATGAGAAAAAAGAGTAAACTGGACATAAAAATGTCCCATAATTGAACAAAAAGCCAGTATTCATGACACATGAGTGATGACAACATCTTGTCCTGTTTTAGTATAGGCAATATAAAAAATATTTTTCACCAACCTGATGTAAGGAGTTCGTCATCTGCACATATGTAAATCGTATCTTGTTGTCTAACAAGCTGCTCTCTACCACCAATTGCATTCAATAGATGTCTGATATCATCTGAAAGACAATTAATATCTGATCTTACTAAATGTGAAACAAATAATCATTACTTAATGTGTTGAGATAGATTTGTAACTCAATCATCAGTTACTTTTCAAATGAACTTATTTGACTGTTAATTCACGAGCCTTATAATGTGTTAGAAAATTAGAAAATGTTAACTTAATGAACCATTTTATTTACATATCTGAGTGACCGAGATATTTTTAACTGATACAGGTTACATGTATTTCAATCTGACCAATTACATTTGCAACAAAATATAATGGTTCCATTTTTAAAACACAAGTTACATGTTGAAACAGCAATAATGCCATTCAACCTAGTGACCACTTGGGTTTTAGTTTTCCACCTCCCTAAGAATGTAAAATTCACCAGGATGTATGTAAATGACAAAAGTTATACAGATAATCTACATGCAGCACTCTTTACAATTTCTTTATAGAACAGAATCCATGAATAAATTCTGCAATCACTTAAGTAAAAGTACAAGAAGACAAATACAATCAGACACATCTGTAGACAATACTCACCTACAGTTATATCAACGAATGTCCCATTACCTATTTGGTACTCAAAGTCACAGTATGTTTCTGTCTCACTCCATAACCCTAATTTGTCTGTCCCCTTGACCAAGTACTTTGTCTACAAAATGCAAAATAATAACATTCTTTCACTTCTTCCATTTCAGTCATTCAAACAACTGCTATGATATTTTGCACTCTGTCATTTGCAGCTGTCAGGCCAGAGAATACTTACAGGTCTAAATAACAAAGCAGATTCTTTATGAATTTAAATATAGGAACTTGTTTAGGTTGAAATGCTTACAGAAGATCTTCCAGCAACAATCTATGTGAGAGAAAGAATAGCTTGGTATTACTTATAGCTAAACGTTAAAAACAGAAATGTAAACCTTGTCCTGAAGAGTCCCCATCATAAGTGATTCTGTAACCCATTGGCTACTGATGATTTTCTTGTTACGTCCAACAAGGGCCTTGAAAACCTCTTTAGTATTTTGGGAAGTTATGAAATTTTTGTCTGAAATAAAAGTAATGTATTTACCATAACCTTGTGAAGTTGTCAAAAAAGAAAAAGAAATCAATTTTTATTGCGAGGCAGTATAGATGATTAGTTAAACACTTTTCAGAGAGAATTAAGGGAAGAATATTCTGTGAACAAGCAGTAAGACTCCATTTTATTTTATTTTTCTTTCTGGCATAACAACATGAGATTTTTTGTTGGAATTACTTGATAATCGAAACAAAAAAGTGTTGTGACGTTATCACTGGAAGTGCAATTCATTACAGAGACTGACTGTTTTCCTGAATTGATCAGCTGCCAAAGAAAGCTATCTTTATAAAAATTAAAGTAGCCTAAAAATCCTAAGGTGACATGAAAACCCAAAGTTAGCAGGGATGAGGGTAGGATTAATCAACATATTCATCTACATGTACATAATTGCTTCAGCAAAGAAATATTGTGCTATAAATATGCATTGAAAGCCTGGGAATGTTCATCATTGGGTGCAACATGCTAATGACAGTTGATAAATGGATGATACTGTAACAGATGATGAATTGCTTGCAAGAAAATGAAAACGCTTTAACATGGATTCAAATAAATAGCTTGGTGATTTAGTGTGTCTTTTCTTATGTCTTTTTAAAAAGATTTTGTGTCTTTTTTAAAGTAGTAAAAATACTCATTAAACGACTCAAGTGGGCCTAAATGGGCTAAAACTCTTAGGCCAATATTTACATGAGGTGCACCAATATCCCATTTAGGCCCACCTGTGTCATTTAATGACTTCTAAAGTATTCTTTATGCAATATGTGCAGAACAAACAACATTGTGCTACCTTGTATTTTCTACAAATGTTAATTTGTATGTCTCTCTATCAACACAATTTGTGAGGGAAAAAGTACTAATCATTTACAATCTTTCACAATATTACTTGCATACATACCTGATGGAATTATAAGTAATCCTGCATGTTCTAAATTCTCTGTCAATCTCAACTCAGGGAATAGTTTTAAAAATCCCTGTAATTAGAGGATAGCAAACTGCTTCTTGTACATGAACATATCTATGACTTAACTAGAATTTTGTGTCGCCTGCTTGCAAAAGGTTGAAATGTGGGTCTGTGTTTTATAATATATGATAATAAGATGTAATTCAAATTGCAATGCAATACTACAATTACTATTCAAGTTACAAGCCACATAAAGTTTTTGAAAGAAACAAAACTGTCTATCAGGTGTAACCTTTATTTCATGAAAATAGTACAATTAAAATTCATAGTTGCTATCAGAGGTTGATAACTCCCATGCTTCAACTTATAGCTTCAACTTAAACAATTAAAAAGCCACATTAGTTTTCATGTTTAAGTCTTTTGAAAATCATCTGAAATGGTCAATCAGAAGTTATCATTCTTGTTGTAAGAAATAGATTTGTTCAGGCAGATATATTCCAATTATTAACCCCTTTAGGACAAGCACTTTCCAAGTTATAAGCAACATTAAATCAGGTTAAAGTCAATTGAAAGGGGCATAACTCAAAACATAGTCAATCAGTAGTAAATATCATTCTTATTTTCACAAATATCTTTGATCATGCTGATGATATATTCCAAGTATTGAGCCAATAGGACAAGTAGTTCTAAAGTTATAAGCAACATTTAGTTTCAGGTTTAAGTTGTGAGACTACCATCACCCTGCCGGACAATAGGATCCCTATGTGTCTAGCTGCTCTGGCAGGTGACACACAAAAAAAATACTACAGACTGGCTAAGAAACTAAAATATCCTCCTCAAAATAATATAAGGACCTTCACTACTTAATGCATTTGAATGGAAGATTGTATTCAAACATTTATTAAGATCTAATAACGTTGTTTCATCACAGTTTCCTAAGGCTATCTTACTTGTTTATAAGAACAATACTAAAGAAACAGTGTAGTTTTAAGCAGCAACAGTATGGTGCTTTGAAAATATCATCTAGGTTTTATCTAGACCTTAAATTATTTTGAGGAGTACATTTCCTGTTCAAAGCTAACAAGAACAGAAATAATCATGCTTTTTAAGTAGCATTAATACTTTGGTATACATGTAACAGGGAAACTTCCTGATTTAAGATTTAGCTTAGAGACAAAGTTTAATTACTTAACAAAGACTATTCTAAGTAAATTTGAAAAATATAGTCAAGATAAAAGTGTCAAAATGTGAAATAAAGCTTGAAGCTGTAAAATTATTTAAGATCTTAATCTTACACTTTTCTGTTACATAGTTTTGTTGTTTTTTTTTAATAGATTTTTAAAAATATAAATTAATGGAGCAATCAGACATCTTTACTTGGACTTATTAGATTCATTTCCTAAACATTTACTCCATGTTTGAAAAAAAAATTAGGCGAGTCCAAAACAAATTTAGGGACAGGGGTAAAAGTACAGGTTGAGTAAGGCGACCGTAATCAGACTGAACTATTTTTCATTTTGGCAATATTGTTGTAACCAAGTTTTCCAATAACTTGACCTACTGACATACTGTCTGGCAGGACTGGATCAAATACAACACTGATCAGGAATTTCTTGGGACAAAACTGATTATGTTTCATTAAGATTTTTTCACAAGTGTTGCCTCTACAGTGGTCACATGACTAATCATTGACAGACCAAGGAAGACGAAAGAGCAACATGATCACTTGAGCATTTAATGAAAAACAGCAATTCAATTTATTTCAACGATTTTCAAAATCAAAATTTCTTTTACAAAATGCAAATTTCTAATAGACCAGTTTCACAATACCAGAAAAGTACATGCTTTTATTGCTACCGAGTAATTCCTGTTTTCAGAACGAGGCTGACCCTGCTAGGTGACGATGCAGGGCTTGTAGATTACCCTATTAACTAGCCCTATATATACCTAAAAGGCAACGCTAGGATGAATAAATTGCGCTTCAAATTTTGAAAACTTTTCACAGGGATACATTAAACAACATAGTGAAAGGTAGTTCTTGAAGAGATACTGAGTTTAATAACAAAAACAAAATCATCTAAAACCTTCACATTTCTCTGTCGACAGTTTGCGTGTGTTTTCCTGTTTTATTGTACTAGAAACACAAAATAATTTTGTATGACAGTTTTATTTGTCTTCCAGCAACAAAAATTTTCTATTCCTACTAAATAGACTTGTTTGTTCTAATGTTTTAAAACACAGACAGCAAAGAATTAAGCCTACTGCAATCATCCCAGCAGGGCGAGCCTCGTTTTGAAAACACTTTTAGATAAAAAAAAAGATAAAACTGTTCTGAGCGGGAACAATGTGAAAAGGGTCTATTGCAACAGATATGATTCTTACATAGTTTGTGCCAATTCCAGCAAATATGATTGCTTCAGGTTGACCTATAAAGAAAATAACATAATATGAATAAGCAAGGAGGTAAATTACCCGGTAAGACCTGTTTTTAAGACTTATGATTTATCCTGTTTTCACTTATAGAACATACTGCTACATACTGATCTCCAGTTAAAAAATATTTTGGCACTTAGCAAAAAGAACTAGCCAGACTTAATAGGCATTTGCAGAAAATCTAAAGAAACGGGTCAAATAAAACATATCTAGACTAAAGACTACAGCCCAAGTGGATGAACCATTGTTTCCTCTTATAAAGTTTTTTTAAGCTAATTATAAGCTGGAGAGCAAGTAACTATTAGCAGATTTTAAAACAAATAAGACAAACATATTTTTAATTCTAATCACATTTGCATTTATTACAAGGTATTTAAGGTGGCATACCTCATAAACAAAGAATAGATGAATGCTTAAAGGAATAAACGAAAGACTGTTCACAACACCTACAATCATTTCCATCTGAGGACAGTTCCAGACAAATCACCTCCAATTGGGGACAAGATGCAATGACAAACTGTTCATATTTTGCTAGAGACATACTGAATAAACAGTCTTCATCCCAATGGATAGAAATTCCATCAAAATCTGTAAATTTTTGTCTGTGCTGTGTGGCAGCCGTAAAACATATCCCCATACTTTCAATCAATACTGTTATTTTTTCATCCCTCTGGGATTGCATTCTACAAGAACTTAAAACACTCATATCCTCTCTACTTTTAGGATGTGTGGGGAGGCTTAAAAGTTTGTTTCATGAATGTGGCTATTCCTGCTATGCCTCTTTCACTTTTCTTGAACATAACAAATTTTAAAATGCACACACTGACATCCAAATGGGGACACTTGAAGTCCTATCACTTGGCAACTGTTCATGAATTAGTTGGCCCATAAATAACTTCTAAGACAAAAAGTATTACACTGAGAACATGCAACCTTCATACAACCAACTATGAAGTAGCCATTTTTCTGACAAAAAGAATAAAGCTCAATTCAAAACAGAACTCAGAAGTAATGTACCTTGTTCAGTCTCAGCCTGACTTCTCTCCTTTTCACAATCAAAAGAATCAACATCAGTAAGACCTGCATCATCAGGAAACTGTCCACCTGCAATGTAAATTATTAAAACAATGATAACACCACTCCAAACTAGACCATTCATCAACAATGAAGCCTTTTTCAAATATCTACAATGACCTACAAATGAGGTCAGTTCAACTCATAAACCTCCAATTCAGGCCGAGTTGAGACATAACAACAACATGTGAAAACATGACTTTTCAAATTGCCATCTCTGTTATTTAGATATTTTCTTCTTCTATGCTCAGCTGTTTATCAAACTTTTTTTGAATGCTACTCAAATATCAGGCTGCGATTTTTCTTACAGACTGAAATTCCACTCAGAAAAAAGCTGTTCAGATATAAGTGTATCTATTTTAGTCTCTGCTTGAACATTCTCTAGATCAAATGATTCAACATCAAAAGTATCTGCATTATCATGGGACTGTCCAGCTGCAATGCCAAACATTCAAACATTTTATTTAATGCTGAACAAGAATGTGCATTACCATTAATTTTTTTTATCAAACCCAACACAATGAGGTCCAACCAAGAACAGTTCAAACCGAATCACCTCCTACTGATGACAAGTTGACACAACTGAACATGCAAAAGTGTTTCAATTTATATCTCTAGTATTCAATTTCTTACAGCTTACATTTGATACAGCTAGGCACATTCAACATAGTCATCTTAAAGACTGGAATCCTGTCAACCTTTAGTATTTCATACCGCATCCAATGGCCACTAATATTCCAATCATTTTACAACTTCTGATCATATAAGACTGGTTTTAAAACTTTTTAAGACTAATAAAGTTACATCACATTGAAAATTAGCAAGTGTTATATAATCAATCATCAGGCAGCCATTTATATTGAAGAAAAACTAAAATTCAGTTGACAACAGCAATCAAGTAATCATTGTACCTATTGCTGTCTTGGCTTCACTCCTCTCTTTTTCAAACTCAAAAGGATCATCATCAGAAGCATCTGTATCATCATCATTCTGAATAGCTGAAATGCAAATTTACAAACCATTGTAAAGTGCTGGTATTGTATTTCATGCTCATTTTCAAGTTTCCTATTTTTCTCATCATATATTTAAATATGCTTCCTTTCATATTTCCTCTCATGTATATATGCTAAATGTTCACTGACATAATCACAGCAATGTGGAAATAAAGAGAATATATTAGGTGGAATACCACATTAACAAAGAACAGATATGCTTATAGGAATAAATGAAAAACTGTTCACAACACCTAAAATGATTTCCATTTGAGGACAGTTCTAGACAAATCGCCTCCAACTGGGGACAAGATGCAATGACAAACTGTTCATATTATGCTAGAGACATACTGAGTAAAACACAATGAGTAAACAGTCTTCATCCTAATGGATAGAAATTCCATCATAATCTATACATTTCTGTCTGTGCTGTGTGGCAGCCGTAAAACATCTCCCCATACGTTCAATCAATACTGTTATTTTTTCATCCCTCTGGGATTGCATTCTACAAGCACTTAAACACTCATATCCTCTCTACTTTTAGGATGTGTGGGGAGGCTTAAAAGTTTGTTTCATGAATGTAGCTATTCCTGCTATGCCTCTGTCACTTTTCTTGAACATAACAAATTTTAAAATGCACACACTGACATCCAAATGGGGACACTTGAAGTCCTATCACTTGGCAACTGTTCATGAATGAGTTGGCCCATAAATAACTTCTAAGACAAAAAGTATTACACTGAGAACATGCAAACTTCATACACCAACTATGAAGTAGCCATTTGTCTGACAAAAAGACTAAAGCTCAATTCAAAACAAAACTCAGAAGTAATGTACCTTGTTCAGTCTCAGCCTGACTTCTCTCCTTTTCACAATCAAAAGAATCAACATCAGTAAGACCTGCATCATCAGGAAACCGTCCACCTGCAATGTAAATTATTAAAACAATGATAACACCACTCCAAACTAGACCATTCATCAACAATGAAGCCTTTTTCAAATATCTACAATGACCTACAAATGAGGTCAGTTCAACTCATAAACCTCCAATTCAGGCCAAGTTGAGACATAACAACAACATGTGAAAACATGACTTTTCAAATTGCCATCTCTGTTATTTAGATATTTTATTCTTCTATGCTCAGCTGTTTATCAAACTTTTTTTGAATGCTACTCAAATATCAGACTGCGATTTTTCTTACAGACTGAAATTCCACTCAGAAAAAAGCTGTTCAGATATAAGTGTATCTATTTTAGTCTCTGCTTGAACATTCTCTAAATCAAATGAATCACCATCAGAAGTATCTGCATTATCATGGGACTGTCCAGCTGCAATGCCAATCATTCAAACATTTTATTTAATGCTGAACAAGAATGTGCATTGCCATGAATTTTTTTTTATCAAACCCAACACAATGAGGTCCAACCAAGAACAGTTCAAACCGAATCACCTCCTACTGAGGACAAGTTGACACAACTGAACATGCAAAAGTGTTTCAATTTATATCTCTAGTATTCAATTTCTTACAGCTTACATTTGATACAGCTAGGCACATTCAACATAGTCATCTTAAAGACTGGAATCCTGTCAACCTTTAGTATTTCATACCGCATCCAATGGCCACTAATATTCCAATCATTTTACAACTTCTGATCATATAAGACTGGTTTTAAAACTTTTTAAGACTAATAAAGTTACATCACATTGAAAATTAGCAAGTGTTATATAATCAATCATCAGGCAGCCATTTATATTGAAGAAAAACTAAAATTCAGTTGACAACAGCAATCAAGTAATCATTGTACCTATTGCTGTCTTGGCTTCACTCCTCTCTTTTTCAAACTCAAAAGGATCATCATCAGAAGCATCTGTATCATCATCATTCTGAATAGCTGAAATGCAAATTTACAAACCATTGTAAAGTGCTGGTATTGTATTTCATGCTCATTTTCAAGTTTCCTATTTTTCTCATCATATATTTAAATATGCTTCCTTTCATATTTCCTCTCATGTATATATGCTAAATGTTCACTGACATAATCACAGCAATGTGGAAATAAAGAGAATATATTAGGTGGAATACCACATTAACAAAGAACAGATATGCTTATAGGAATAAATGAAAAACTGTTCACAACACCTAAAATGATTTCCATTTGAGGACAGTTCTAGACAAATCGCCTCCAACTGGGGACAAGATGCAATGACAAACTGTTCATATTATGCTAGAGACATACTGAGTAAAACACAATGAGTAAACAGTCCTCATCCTAATGGATAGAAATTCCATCATAATCTATACATTTCTGTCTGTGCTGTGTGGCAGCAGTAAAACATTTCCCCATACTTTCAATCAATACTGTTAATTTTTTCATCCCTCTGGGATTGCATTCTACAAGCACTTAAACACTCATATCCTCTCTACTTTTAGGATGTGTGGGGAGGCTTAAAAGTTTGTTTCATGAATGTGGCTATTCCTGCTATGCCTCTGTCACTTTTCTTGAACATAACAAATTTTAAAATGCACACACTGACATCCAAATGGGGACACTTGAAGTCCTATCACTTGGCAACTGTTCATGAATGAGTTGGCCCATAAATAACTTCTAAGACAAAAAGTATTACACTGAGAACATGCAAACTTCATACACCAACTATGAAGTAGCCATTTGTCTGACAAAAAGACTAAAGCTCAATTCAAAACAAAACTCAGAAGTAATGTACCTTGTTCAGTCTCAGCCTGACTTCTCTCCTTTTCACTATCAAAACAATCAACATCAGCAAGACCTGCATCATCAGGAAACTGTCCACCTGCAATGTAAATTATTAAAACAATGATAACACCACTCCAAACTAGACCATTCATCAGCAATGAAGCCTTTTTCAAATATCTACAATGACCTACAAATGAGGTCAGTTCAACTCAAATAACCTCCAATTCAGACCAAGTTGAGACATAACAACAACATGTAAAAATTACTTTTCAAATTGCCATCTGTGTTATTTAGATATTTTCTTCTTCTATGCTCAGCTGTTTATCAAACTTTTTTTTGAATGCTACTCAAATATCAGACTGTGATTTTTCTTACAGACTGAAATTCCACTCAGAAAAAAGCTGTTCAGATATAAGTGTATCTATTTTAGTCTCTGCTTGAACATTCTCTAGATCAAATGAATTACCATCAGAAGTATCTGCATTATCATGGGACTGTCCAGCTGCAATGCCAAACATCCAAACATTTTATTTAATGCTGAACAAGAATGTGCATTACCATTAATTTTTTTTTATCAAACCCAACACAATGAGGTCCAACCAAGAACAGTTCAAACCGAATCACCTCCTACTGAGGACAAGTTGACACAACTGGACATGCGAAAGTGTATCTATTTTTATCTCTAGTATTCAATTTCTTACAGCTTACATTTTGTACAGCTAGGCACATTCAACATAGTCATCTTAAAGCCTGTCTACTTAAAGTATATCATACCACACCCAATGGCCACCAATATTCCAATCACTTTACAACTTCTGATCATATAAGATTGGTTTTAAAACTTTTCAAGACTAATAAAGTTACAACGACAAATTGCAAGTGTTATATAATCAATCATCAGGCAGCCATTTATATTGAAGAAAAACTAAAATTCAGTTGACAACAGCAATAAAGTAAGAAGTGTACCTATTGCTGTCTTGGCTTCATTCCTCTCTTTTTCAACATCAAAAGGATCATCATCTGTATCGTCATCATACTGAATAGCTGAAAAGTAAATTAACAAACCATTGTAAAGTGCTAGTAGAATTGCAAGTTGCAGTTGCTTCAAAGAGTGGTTCTTCTATCATGGACGCAAGAAATAGGAGTTTGTCTGTAGCGATGCTATCCCTATGTCCATAATCTCAGAAACTGAAAATACTAATAAATAAATTGTGGTTTCTAAGATATCACCCCAACCCACCCAACCCCTTGAAGATCAATTGTTAGTTTCATTTCAGAAATAAAAAACAGTAATTAAATGTGTTTTGTTGCTGTTTGTTTGTTGTTTTTTCTCTTTTTTTTTGTTTTTTTTTGGGGGGGGTGGGGGGGGGGGATATCCCACCTTCCCTCAACAAAATCACCCCACACTCTAAAAGGAAGTGGAAAAAAATGTGGCATCAGGTATCCCCTAAACCACTGCCTGCCCCCTATGAATATCGTAATTAATCAAAGTGAAAAGGAAATTTAAATGGAAATTTTTAAAAATGTGGGTTTGGGGGGGTACTTCCTCAAATAACTGGGAGGAAGGGAGACACTCCCCACCTCCCACCCCTTAAGATTTAAAAAAAATGGTTTGAGGTTAGAAATTAAAAAATGAAAAAGTTCTTTTATTCCAGGGGAGGGGCTGTTCAACATTGCCCCCCACCCCCTCATATAATTATTTTTATTGGTTAGAGATTAGAAAAAATAATGAAAGGATACAAAATTTGACCAAGAAGGATTTTTTGTTGGGTTTAGTTTAGAAATTAAAAGAATAATGAATATTAAAAATAATAGGGAGGGGGTACCACCCCCTGCCCCCACCTACCCATCAAACTTAACATAACTTAGAGTCTGTAGCCATGGCAACCAGATTTATAGAGATCTAGTCTATTGAAGATATTTTTTGTAAAGAACCATCCATCTATTAAATCATTCTTGTGAAGTGTGGTGGAATGGCAAAATGGTTTAATAATTACAATTTGTCAAACTCCAAAACACACACAGCTACACTGCAGAGAACATTAATTGGTTTCATTATTTCTTAAAAAGCAATATTTGTATTCTTGCCATATATAAATGTTACATATGAAACATGTACAACAAAAAACTATTAAGGTCCAACATCAAAAGAGAACAATTCTTAACAACTTCTCATAACTGCACTTACATTGAGTTACATTCTGCTGTAGGTAAAAAACATGAGCATATTTATTTCTTAAAAATAACATTAATATATACCTGTAGACAGACATGTTTTACTATTTTAAGTCATTATTCCATAAGCCCATGTTATATTTACAAAGATCTATATAACTACTGCCTTCGTATACAAGCAGAGATTCCCATTAGATTAAGACAGAGCAAGGCACTTTGATTTTCCAGTGGCACTGACAGCAAATAACAAGCTTTCAAATTTACTTTCAAAATAACGAAAGTTTAAGAAACACATACATGTTATACCTAAGAGTTACAGTTTGTTAAAATGAAAATCTACCTGATCCCTCCAAAATAAATTTCCGCTGTCGTCCCCATAATCGTAACGGATCTCATCCCCTATATCTATAGTTCTGCTAGCAAACAGACATATGTGGGGATAACCTTGGAAAACGAGCAGCTTCTGTTTGCTATTACAATTAAAGGATCTTTCTTCTGCATCATTTACAAATCGACCCAACCGGTCTGTCTCAAAGGCATCAATCCTAAAAAAAATATTAAAATAAAGAAAAATATACAGCTTAGATATTGAATGCCCGCCTGGTACAATGGTATAGCATCGGGCTTCAGAATCGGAGGTCGTTGGTTCAATCATGTGAGCTGTGCCATGCGAAAATGTGTCATTGAAGATATTTTAACAATTTTAGTTGTTGATATTTTTGGAAAGTACTAACAATTCTCTTCCGTTTTCTCATTACTATTTGGTGATATTGTTACATATTTTCACAATAATTAATACTGTTAACCAGTAAACGCTTAATAAGAAATGTCGTCTGCTCATCTTTGTGAAGTAATTTAAAAGAAGATGTCAACTTCCTGACGACACATTTTTGCATTATCACAATGTTCAAACTTACTATCACAATAATATTGTGATAATCAACATACTTTTGCAATACTTTCACACTTTTTTCTTATTCATATAAAAATACCATCCAAATATAACAACAGACACAGGTTATGGTCTTGAAATTTAACTTGATACATAATAAAATTTAATGATGCTTATTTATTTGGTTAAACGGACCACATATTTTATTTTGAAAAAACCTACAATATCACAATCATCTGCCATTTTGAAATCTGATACATTGACCAAGATATGGGGCAGTAATTGCTATCCCCCTCTTGGGTAGCACATGCATGTTAAATTGTCCAGATGCTTACCACAGTTAAATATTAATGAATCCACAGTTAAATATCAAAAACTGTAATGTGTCTGACTGATTGTGTAAACAAATAAATACCTGGTACACTTACCCGACAGCTATAAAAAGTAAATATATCCATACACAGATGAACTATTGCAAATAATCGTCGACTCTGAGGTTTGCTTTTGAAATAATAAATAGCTGCTGGTGATATATCCGGAGTTCAGATGCACAAGGATATATCACAAGGGGCTTAGCTCAAGTGATATATTTCTACGCATCTGAAAGACACCCCGCGATAAATCCTCAGATATATCACAGGCAGCTTTTTATTATTTCAATTCTAACACAAATTTTCATTATACAGCCTTAAAACTGCTGGCTCTACTTCGCTAAGTCAGAACGTCAAAAAGAAAAATGACATAATGCAAGGAATATAGATGTGTAGCGGTGATATATCGAGTATTTTATCACGGTTACTCCAATGTTTTGCCTATGGGAAAATCTTAGAGGTCGTGTTAGAATATCGACTTAATACTATTAGACATGTAATTATCACGATATATCGATAAGTTGCCCTATCATAACACCACTAGTATTTGGCTGCAAAGAGAGCATATTGTACTTCTTATAATTACCATATGTAATCCCCTGCATATTTAAATCCAAACAGGTAGTTGTGATTAACCTTATCAGCATCTTTTGCGGAAATTCTTTTTCCACAGTATTCTAGAAGAAAGTCCCCTTTCTCGAAACGTTTTGTAGCAAATACTCCGAAACCTTTAAAAATTTGAAATAAGCAACATTATAATACTCAGAGACAATAATTTTTACAGCACATTTAAAGAAAAGAACAAAACTATTATTTTAAAAAAGAAAACTTATTTGACTGAGGTTAACTTTTTGCAATGGACTTTTACCTCACTTTATTCTTGTAACAATACAATTCTATTTACCAATTAAATCAAAATATGAGATGACAAAAAGCATTCTCTTTCCAGACTTATTTCCTGTGTAAGTCTCTCTTCTTTTTTTAAATTCGTATCTTATGCAGTCTATATACATTACCTATATACTCCGACACAAAACGTTTTTCTAATCCGTCTTGATCGACCAATTTCCCACACCATCTCCGGGCTGCATCTAGTGGGGATAGCCTTGGCTAAAATATATGTATACAATGAACATTAACAACAAGAGCTGTCAGAGGAGACAGCATGCTCGACTATTCGAATCATTTGAAACAAATGCAATTTGAAGATTAAAACAATAACAACTATGGGCATACATTCATGTGCAATCAGGAAAAATATTTACAAGTGAATGGTACGGGAGAAATTCTTTTCAAATAACAGAAATAATTCCTAAATGTACCATAAATATTAAACTGAATAGGGGAATAACTATGAAATATTTCTGAATTTGTTAGAAGACTTGTTAGTAATTTTTTATTAGAGACATTTACTTTTAGTCAAATATCAATCACTTCAGTAATGTTACAGAAAAAGAACTGATATGAAAATATAATGGTAGTTTGAAGTTGATACCTTAAGTATTTGCAAAGTTATCGATGAAGTGCACTTAAGTGAAAATATAAGTGAAACTAGAAATGTGTCCATAGGACACGGATGCCCCGCTATGCATCATTTTCAGACACTCAAGTGCAATGATGGGAATAATACGCGATACACTGCCCTTTCATGGTGAACATTTGTGTCAAGTTTTTTTGAAATCCCTCCATTTATAATGAAGTTACAGCCTGGACAAGAAAATTCTATTTTTGGTAACAGTGACCTTGGACCTTCAGGCTTGGGTATTGTGCGGACACACTGCCTTTTCATGAACATTTGTGCAAAGTTATTTTAAAATCCCTCCATTTATAACAAAGTAACAGCCAGGACAAGATAATTCTATTTTTAGTAACAGTGACCTTGACCTTTGACCTACAGGCATGGGCATGGTACGTGACACACCGCCCTGTCATGGTGAACATTTGTGTCAAATTATTTTGAAATCCTTCCATTCATAACAAAGTTACAGCCTGGACAAGAAAATTCTATTTTTAGTAACAGTGACCTTGACCTTGGATCTACAGGCATGGGTACTGTGCGGACACACCGCCTTGTCATGGTGAACATTTGTGCCAAGATATTTTGAAATCCCTCCATTCATAACAAAGTAACAGCCTAGACAAGAAAATTCTATTTTTAGCAACAGTGACCTTGACCATTGACATACAGGCTTGGGCATGTACGTGACACACCGTCTTGATATGGTGAACAATTATACCAAGTTATTTAAAAACCCAATAAGAAATAACAAAGTTACAGAGCAGACACGATTTTGCAAGAAAATTCTATTTTTAGTAACAGTGACCTTGACTTTGGACCTACAGGCATGGGTATTGTACGCGACACACCGCCTTGTCATGGTGAACATTTGTGCCAAGTTATTTTGAAATCCCTCCATTCATAACGAAGTTAAGGGCCGACTGTATATTTTGCTTAACACAAAATGTAAGCGAAAAAGGGGCATAATTTGAAAAATATTGGAAGAAGGGTTATGGGTCTTGTTGGTTATGATGTAGATTTTGATGGTAAAAATATATTTCAAGTTTCAAGGCAATATCTCAATTAGTTTTAAAGTTAGAGGCAAAATGCATATTTTGCTTGACACAAAATATAAGAAAAAGGGGCATAACTTGAAATATATTGACAGCAGAGTTATGGGTCTTGTTGGTAATGATGTAGAATTTGATGGTGAATATATATTCCAAGTTTCAAGTTGATATCTCAAGTAGTTTATAAGTTATGGACCAAAGTGCATATTTTCCTTAACGCAAAATTTAAGTGAAAAAGGGGCATAACTTGAAAAATATTGGAAGCAGAGTTATGGGTCTTGTTGGTAATGATGAAGAATTTGATGGTGAATATATATTCCAAGTTTCGAGTTGATATCATAAGTAGTTTTCAAGTAATGGACCAAAGTGCATTTTTTGTTTAACGGACGCCGACGCCGACACCGGGGCGAGTAGGATAGCTCCCCTATTCTTCGAATAGTCGAGCTAAAAATAAGAATGAAAAATGACGACTTCACTTATTCCACCACACAAATCATGGATTAGACTAGGATTTGTAACTTTGGGTGAATACCATTAAGAATGGCATGAAAAAAACAACAGATCTACCAAACCAGACAGTACTTAATGAATATTCTAATTGTATACCTTACTATAAATAGTAACATATTTTAGTGCCACCGAATTTAATATCTGCCACAAAGGGTCCCATATAATCAGATATTTGACCGGTGGTCCAATATATGCTGAGTCATGTGAATGACGTCATCATGGCCTGACATCAAGACAGGATTCCCGATATTATTTACCAATGCGAAAGTTGTTACGGTCCAATATCTCTTTCAGGCAGGCCAATATTGACTTTTGGCACACCACGACTGTTTAATAACTTCTTATTATTGATACCTTAATGTAACTGATGACATGTATAAAAGTGAGATTGAAAGAATACAATAATATTTTTACTTTTATTTTTGACAAAAATGTAATGAACTGAATTATTGTCTTTTTTTTTGGGATCCTTAAAAATGACAACACTCTCAGTGTGTGCAAACACAGCTTTTTTGTTTGAATTATCAGTTTTTTCCAACAAAATCAATTTATTTGAAAAAATAAATATACCAATATTATTCAAACAAGGACAATATTATGATGACAAACAATGTGAAGTTTCAAAGCTATAAATTTTACCAGTTTTATGAGAAAAAGTAGATTTAAACAAAAACTTATCAAAAATTCTAAAAAGAGGCATAACTATGACTACAGTCAAGAATTTATAAACTTGCCCATGCAACAGTGGCGTCAGACAACTGTATTATGTTTCAAAGTTCTATCTTAAATGTTTTCTGAGAAAAATTAGATGTCAACAAAAGACTTAGCCAAATATATGACAAACAACAATCCAAAGATGACATTAGGAAGCTATGACATTAGCTCATCTGTCTGATGACAACGGAATCAGAGGAAGCTATAACATTCAATAACTATGAGACTCTGACACAAACAAGACAAAAATGTGAGAATTCCAGTACAGTTAAGCATAATATTATTTCACACAACACTATGGTATATGGATCTTGGTAACAATAGTACTGGTAAATTATTAATTATTGGGTCTAACCTTTTTAGGCATTCTTAGAGCTTCCTCTACCTGAAAAAGTAAATAGTAATTCACAAATTATACACAATTTTTAATTTTAAGATTCAAAATCCATTTCAAAACAAATTGGATGGACTTGAAGTAATATCCAAGGATTTTGCAGCTTATTTTGATATAATCTTCCTTTATCTGATTTGCATAACTTAGTCAGCTACTTAAAGTACTTTTTTCAATAGTTAATTTCTGCTAAAAATGTTTTTGATAAATACATCTTTTAACATGTTTAAGGTACGACAAGTGTCACATGAACAAATCAATTCCATTTCAAAAGTAATTAAGTATAGATTAATATAGTATACGAGGGTCAGTCGTAAAGTTCCCAGAGTGTTATCATAAAATATGCATGATGTATTCAATCATATTAATACTTGGTAATATTAAAGTATGAGTTAGTTTGTTCATGTTAAACAAACCTTAAATGTTTTAATAGATATTAATGTTTTTTGCATTTAAATTTAATAAATTGCATACTTTTTGAAATTTAACTATTTTAAATTTTAATAGAGAAATTCTTATTCATTGATTTTAGTTACCTTTGACATATGTTACTGAACATCTTAAATGTTTGTTAGGTATTACATTCTTCAAGTTATCATCTTTACAAAAAAGATTTAATTAAGTCAGTTGTTTATATTAGTCATCAGGCCCGAGGATACACATATGACTATAGACTTCCCTGGATACGAGCATCTTCAGCATAATCCATATAGTCAAAACTGGCTCTCATGAATTTTGGGTTATTCACAAGGTTAAAGGGCGAGCTTCAAAGCCGGTGTTCAAATCCCTACAAGAACTTGTGATGGCCACAAAGGCACATATCCTGGTATACTAACTGGCGTGGAACAAATATGTGTTTGAAAAGTAGGTGGAGAGACATCGGAGATCTGTTAATGCATGTGATGATTATTTAGAAATAAACTGACGTTAGACATGTCTTTTTTGGTGTATAAAGTGCTCCGTTTGGTTAATGGTAATATGTAAGAATGTGCTGTTATTTTATTGTATGCTGTTTGTTTTCTTTTAAAATTTGTTACACTTACAGCAGTTCAATAAATATCTGTCATTCCGACTGTTGTTTCAATTTTGGTTATAAAACATGTACAGATGTAGTATCAAAATGATAAGCCGAGTTCGGAAACTTCACGACTGACCCTTGCACTATTATTTATATATGACTTTCAATCGTCTAGAAAAATCAGCTTGAACATAGACATTTTCTCATCCACTTTATTGATCCATTTCATGATTTTGTAAGCAACAGTATAGATGAAACTCATAAATCACATTTACTTACCCCTCTCCTGCCTCTAGACAGGTAACCAGCCATAACTACAATGAATGTGAACAATTAGTCTATTTATCAATACTTCAACTAATGTAGTAATGAGAAAAAATTCCAGGAACTTTTCATTTCCTTAAACATGTGTTGTTGTCGCTCTGTTCGTCCCCGAACTTTATGAAGTTTTCGTACTCATTAATTTTCGAACCCACGTAAAACATATCAGGGTTGAGCCAAACAAATAGGGTCGGTCTGGAAACCATAAAGGGTGAAAAACTACATGAGATCCATATTTTCTAAGCGTGCTTTCCGAAGTCCGCCATTGTTGATAATAGCATTATATGTAAGAAGAATTAGACGAAATCTTTTAATGGTATACCTAGCATTACACTACTGGTATTAAAATGATAAATATCAAGTGAACACTTATGTTCGTTGAAAAACATGCACATCATGTCAAAAAGATATTTCATGTCAAATTATGATATACATCACGGATTCGAGTCTTAACCGAGGGATGAGAGAAATCTGCCCTCAGATGAGAGAACGACCAGTACTGTACGCAAGATCGGTCTAATTGTCTTTAAAAAAAATCTGTTAACCGTTTCAGAAACTGAAAAGTATATGCCTTTTTCACTAAAAAAGACATTAACAAAATACTCCCTTACAGTACTGAAATATTATCTGGCCAGGGTTTTTGACAAGAAAGTTGGCGAATACCAGGACTCAATGTTTATGTTTATAGTGCAATAGTCGAAATTGTGTGGATATCTTTAGAATTTGTTTTGAACAGTCATTGAACCAGATTCAGCCTACATGTGCACATTTTCTGCCTATTACTAAATTAAGAAACACAACTTTTAAGATGATTTGACTTCTGCCTCAACCCATCCACTGACAAAACCAGACCTCGCGAAAACACAAAACATTTACGAAATTCAATGAAAGTGAACTATTTCTGTTAATAATTTTACCATATTAAACATAAAACATCTCTATTTACGATACAAGGTTCTCGTTTTGTCCATAAAGTCACCATAAAGCATGTTACAACAATAAACCGTACTCACCGTGCGTTCTTACCGCCAATCAAGATCGTCGGAGTGTGAAAGAAAAAGCGGCAAATTATGGCATTTTTCTGAAGGTCACGCACTGGGCATACACTTGACCCTTGTGACCTCCAACAGAAGCCTGGAATTTTTAAACTTTTTTTTTTCGTTTTGGGACAAATTATGAACTTTTAGACTATCTTATAAATTTGCCAATTGAGACCGCCCTCACTTGGCACTTATGTCCTCAGTCGTTGCTGTTATTCCTTATGACAGTTCTCTGTTGGAGGTCTATGCACGCCCGCACACACACGCACGCACACACACAAATCATACGTATACACATATACATGTAAATATAGAATAATCGGTAAAATTTATTTACAAGGCTAATTTGTAATTGTTATTGTAATATGTATGATACATTATATTCATTGATACATGTCCGTATATTGGCGTGCAACGTAACGCATATAAATGACGTTGACGTTTATATGTTTAGTATTTCTTGTCTGTGCTGTGAAACAATGACAAAAATGTAGAAATTTTCTATAAATGATCTTGAAAAAGGCTTTATGCCGAAACGTAGATATATGAGTGTAAAAACAATGTTATGTTATAATAAAAAGCATTGTATTTTATTACTGAAACGTTTAGTTTATTTCATATACTGCACAGATTGGAATAAAACTATGCTATCCTCTTCGGAAAGTTCCATCTTACCAAACTACTACAAGAGGTGTGTGTGTGGGGGGAGGGGGGGTAACATGGCCTAATCCGTTTTAATTTTATTCGACGTTACAGTGCATCCCGAAATTTCGTGTGTGTTTGATAACATTGTGCAATCTGTTTTGTTTTTTTATTCGATATCTCAAATGATTCCGTATTTTTGTGTATTCTATATTACATGACATGACATTATAAGTCCTTGTTGCAGCTCTACTCCTACAACTAAGAATGTGTTAAAGATAAATATCCAAAATTAATTGAAAAAGAAAATTTGAAATAGCACTCTATGAAAGTGATTGTTCAGGGCTGTTTAAAAAGCAACCTTGTTGCCGATATACAATGAAAAATCCCTGTTACAGAATATTCCGTATTTTTAGCTCTACTATTCGAAGAATAGGGGAGCTATCCTACTCGCCCGGTAGTCGGAGTCGGCGTCGGCGTCCTTTAAACAATAATGCACTTTGGTCCATAACTAGAAAACTACTTATGATATCAACTAGAAATAAATATTCACCATCAAATTCTACATCATTACCAACAAGACCCATAACTCTGCTACAAATATTTTTCAAGTTATGCCCCTTTTTCACTTAAATTTTGTGTTACGGAAAACATGCACTTTGGTCCATAACTTAATATTAACTACTTGAGATATCAACTTGAAACTTGGAATATATATTCACCATCAAATTCTACATCATAACCAACAAGACCCAAAACTCTGCAGTCAATATATATTTCAAGGTATGCCCCTTTTTTCTTATATTTTGTGTTAAGCAAAATATGCATTTTGCCCATAACTTTAAAACTACTTGAGATATTGCCTTTAAACTTGAAATATATATTCATCATCAAAATCTACATCATAACCAACAAGACCCATATCCCTGCTTCCAATATTTTTCAAGTTATGCCCATTTTCACTTAAATTTTGTGTTAGCAAAATATGCACTTGGCCTATAACTTTGAAACTACTTGAGATATCATCTTGAAACTTAGAAGTTATATTCACCATCAAAATCTACGTCATCATCAAAAAGACCCAAAACTCAGCTACCGATATTTCTCAGGTTATGCCCATTTTCACTTATGCAATTCTCTTATAACTTTTAAACAACTAGAGATATTACTTTGAAACTTGAAATATATGTTTGACATCAGTTTCTAAATCATTATCAACAAGACCCATAATTCTACCGGAAATATATCTGTATATAAGTTATGCCCCTTTTGAACTTAGTTTTTGCATCAGCCGAAATATTTGCTTGATCCATAACTTTGAAACAACATGAGATATTAACTTCAAAATTAGAATATACATGTAAAGTCACTATGATAATTTTTACCATAACCACCAATACCCAAAAACTCTGCTACAATTTAAACATTTATGTCCTTTTTAAAATAGATTTTGTTTTCAAGTTTTTATGCACTTGGCCCGTAACTTTGAAACTAATTCAGATATCAACTTCAAACATGAAAAACATTTTCACCATCATAATCTAGATCACTTTCACTTGACCTACTGTTTGCTTTTTAAAGTAATGCTTTTTTTTCATTTCAGTTCTTTTTTTGTAACATCACTGAAGTAATTGATATTGAACTTAAAGTAAATTTCTCCTATCATAAATTACTAACAAGTTTTTTAACTCTTCCAAAAATAGTTCATACTTATTCCCCTTTTAAGTTCAATATTTATGGAATATTATGGAATTATTTCTGTTATTTAAAATACTATTTAAAATAACTTTCTCCCATTCACTTGTTAATACTTTTCCTGATTGCACATGAATGTTTGGCCATAGTTGTTATTGTTTTAATCTTCAAATTGCATTTGTTTCAAATGATTCGAATAGTCGAGCGCACTGTCTCCTCGGACAGCTCTTGTTGTGTTCGCAATCAAATTACACTCCCAGTTTTTTTTTAATTTTCGACATCATTCAATAGGTGACCTTAATTGTAATATACAGCTCAATGACATTCCGTATTTTTTGTGTTTGACATTAAAATACATTTCCAGTTCTTTTAGAGTTCGACATCATTTACTAGGTGTACATTTATAGTAATAAACAGCTCACTTCGTATCTTTTGTGTTTGACATTAAAATACGCTTCCAGTTCTTTTAGAGATCGACATCTCAGTTCAATAGGTGAAGCTTAATTACAGCTTATTCCGTATTTTTTTGTGGTTGACATTACAATATACTCCCAGTTATTGAATGGTTCGTCATCACATTTCATCATCATGAACCTTTATTGCAATAAATTGCTCATTTTTTACACTCAAATTCATTTTCAGTTCTTTTAGTGTTTTACATCAAATTTCAAAAGGTGAACCTTAATTGTAATACAGAGCTCAATAGTATTTTTGTGTTTGACATTACAATAAACTCCCATATTCTTTAAGTGTTCCACATAACATGTCAATAGGTGATCCTAAATTGTAATAAACAGATCATTCCGTATTGATTGTGTTTGACATTACAATACACTCCGAGTTCTTAAAAGTGTTCGAAATCACATTACTTAATTGTAATAAACAGCTCACTCCGGATTTTTTGGACATTATAGTAGGTTCCCAGCTCCTTTATTTTCGACATCACATTCAAATAGGTGAAGAACCTTTCTTGTAATAAAACAGCTTATTCGTATTTTTGTGTTTTACATAACAATACATTCCCAGATTATTTGGTGTTAGACATCACATTTCAATAGGTGAACCATTATCATTTTCTGTTGCAATTCTGTTCCGGCAACAAAGAATGTCTTTAAGATCAGCACGGAAATCCCGACCAGCAAGACAATAAAAGTAAAAGTTGAAACTATTGTTCAGATATATAAACATTTCTGAAAAAGACATCCAAAACGCTAAGTCTTGAACAAAACTACTGCACCACAGTGACTGGTAATCTTCGCTAGATTGGTAATCTTCGCTTGATTGGTAATCTTCGCTTGATTGGTAATCTTCGCTTGATACGCAATGTATTGCAGCATAAACAATCACTGTTGGAGTAACCGATACACAATGAAGAATTCCTGTTACAAGTGTCAGAACAGTGAATGTCGCAAATCTTCTGTTTCTTTGACTTTCCATTCCCGTTGTTACCGATCTCATTTTTCGCATGCGAAATAATCGAAAGACAATCAAAGCATTGCAAATGATTATAAAAAATAATGGAAATGCAAATAAAACGAATATTTTGAGGTATTTCAATTTCCCAAACAGAACTGCATTTGATTCAGTTACATCCACACAACTGCCATCAAACTGCCATGATAAAACCCAGATAAATTGAAGAAGAAGTAGCACGACCATTATACATCCAAATGAAATCAACGCTCGTCTTTTTGCAAACTCGCCTCTAAATTTCAGTGGAAACATCAGGCTCAACGCTCTTTCCATCGACAGAATTACGATGATCCAAGGAGATATCTCTGGTCCAAGTTCCTTTACAAACCACATTGCAATCAATAGCTGACACAATCCTGTTTGATTGTCTTCAAAATGTTTGTCCAAGTAAAGTATTGACGTTACTATGCTTATACATATAATCAGCACTAAAATGTCACTCAAGGCGAGAATCTTGAAATACATGGAACACTGTAGTTGTTTGCATCTGGTTCCCCTGCTCCACACAATAAGAGAAAAACTGTTGCCTATCACTCCAAAGAATATCAGTATGGAACATGTCGAAAAAAACATGATTTTTGACTGGTATTCAGGATCGATCTGTAATTCCATATTATATTCCGAGTTATGACTTTCCATGTTTGTGTCGGTGCAATAACCTGTTACAACAAACACGCGGGCATTTATAGCAATCAATGTTATAGGAGGAATATTCCAAAAGTATACAAACCGATTATCATAAAACTGTCGTACATGCATACCGACTTAGATTTGCATAACTATTTCTCAATGTACCACCTGACTTTTAATGCGATTCATAATTATTTTAAAAATATAATTCGATCGATTTACGGTTTGGGCGAATTTAGCAGTTACATTTTGAGCTTTAAAGCCCCAGCCCTAAACTTAAGTAAGAATATACTATTGAAAATCATATTTGTCCATATAGGCTCCAATATATAAACTCTCTAACAGAACACAAAAGGTACGATCGAAATCTTTCTCATAGATGGCATTTTCAATGATAATGTTAAATTATCGTTAACTAACTTTTAAGAAGCTAAATATAATGGAGCTATATTTAGCACCTATTTTTGACGAAGCGACCACTTCATGCGCGATCTCGATTTCTGTGACGTTTCGGAAATCCTACTTTCGCTTTTAGTTGCGCGGATCAAATTTATTTTAGTAAATTAAAATTTTATTAGCCCGAACTAATACTGCAAATTTGTGCCTAAAGATCCAAATACATGTAATATTTCATACATACAAGATCAGGTTAAATTGAAGTAATGCCGCTTTAATAATGTATATTAATTCAGTAAATGAAGATTTCAGTGATGAAAATATGTACAATACAAGTTTTAACTAAATAAGATTATGAACCGATGTCACTCTTCTTTATTGTTATGGTCGATAGAGATCTTTGCTGGCATATAAAATGCCTTGTAGAGAAAATGCGTATCAAATCTGTTAAAAGTGAATTTTATTTCGCCATATTACTTCTAAATAATTATTAAATCATCTTTACATCGAAACCATTTTGACAATGTACTTCGTACTTTTTAGTGAGCTCGAGGTCTCAGATTGAAAAAAAAATGTCATTGAAATATGCTGTAGTCATGGTAATAGCAATCTTACGAATTTCGGGGATTTCTGAAATGGTTTTGAAATTAAGTTATGGCTAGACTTGATAAAATCTTGTAGAGGTAAAGTATACCATAAGAATCGATATCAAATGTTGGGTATTTAGAACAACAATTTTTATTCTTATTATTTTAACAAAATCTCTTGAACAATGTACATGACATTGTATCCCCTTTCAAAATTCTATTCTGTTTAGTTCCGCCTATTGTTTTCTCGTTTAGGGCAAACCCATTCTTTTATCTGGGGACCATACGCCGATGAACATGGAATGGTATTAATCTGAAAAACCCCCATGGAAGGTTCCATGTTCACCGCCATATGCATACCATCGCTCGGGATGGATCGAAATTGTACTACATGTATTTATTGATTTACATATTGAGTTGCGCTCTCGGCGTGGGCGGTAATATGCATTTCCATTACTGCCCATGAACAGGCTCAATCTAATCGAGCCTGCAATATTTTCGTATTTGTCGTGTTCGGTGGCTTTCAAAGTTCCATTTTCATCTATTTCCTTCGTTAAACATTAAATCGTATGGTATCCTTTTCTTTCCTTTTATTATATAATCGCATGTTCTTGTGAAAACTAAATTGATTCGTCTCATGTTCTTTGTACAAATGAATTTGTGTACAGAATGTGTATCAACTGACTTATATAATGTTATTTGTTGTTGTTTTTTTTTTGGTCTTTTGTGTTTGTTTTCTTAATGTTTATTGTCCTTCTATATAACCTGTCTGGTTGTATGTATCGTCCGTGGAAACGGTGTAGTATGAGAATTGTCAGCCCCACGAGAATTGTCAGTGCGCATGCGCGAAACCGAATGCAACATCCTATGAAAAATGTAAGTCTTAACAGTGATTAAATTGACATTTTGGGCTATAACAGCTCTTATTATTTAATGATTTTTTACTTTTTTTGCAAAGACTTTACATTTTCACAATCTATATTTTAAAAAAATGTGATTGATTATAGACACTATTGTGGCTAACATGCCAAAAACCTGATTTGTAATGGTAGTCATTGGTAAACCCATGTTTTATTAACGTTATTTTCTAGATGGGATATTATGGTATAATTACAATAACTCTGTATAAGTATATAATTGAAACGATTATTTTGCCGGAGATAGACTAGGGTCGTAAGAGGAAATAGTGCAACGTTAGCGGTTTCTCAACTTCCTCAAACATTGGAACAAAACCTTTAAATTTATGATAATTTTTAAAATGTTCAGATTCTGCATGTGTGTTGCTATAAACTTCATTTGTTCAAAATGATATTTTAATTCGGAACATTTTAAAGTGCACCTGTATTTTTGAATTAAATCCGGTATCGTCGATAAATCTTGCCTTAATTTGTGATACCGATACGCTTGTTTAAAAAGGTTTTTTTCAGGTTTGCAAAAATTTCGTCCAGTGGGATCTTTTACATCATTACAAGCTCTAAAAACAGAACTAGCTGTGAGATATAAACCCCATAAGATGTTGCATCTGAAACATCGCCATCTAAACACAGAAAAATTACTATATTAAAATTAAAATCATCTCTTTCATCATTAAGTTATAGTAGTAACTTAACCATTTTCAACTGAAAGATTTAAATCAAGGAATTTAGCTTGCTACTATGTAGAGTTCGCTATATTAAGTCGTGGTTCATTTAGATAAATTGTGAGAACCTGTGAGGTTGGTGCACCTTAGAACCTGGTTTAAACCCCCAGTGGCAATCTGTTATGCCACTGACCGTTCCAAGGCGGTATCCCCAAAGGTTCACCTTTTCGTTAATAGTTTGTGGCGTACTTTTTTAATTGACATTCTTATAACAAACATGCTCTCTCTCTCTCCCCCCCTCTCTCTCTCTCCCTCTCTCTCTCTCTCTCTCTCTTCCTCTATTCCTTTTCGCTGCATGAGGAGGCTTATTTTGTGAGTGCGGCGGTTCCTGATATGCATATATTACTTTTTTAGTAATTAACCAGAGATAGAAAATGGTTATCCATAATCAACAAATCATCAAGGTACCTCGAGGTGTTTTGAAAGGCTGTTTTTTTCTATAGGTTTTCAGGATTAAAAAATAACAGTTAAGCACATTTGATTTCCCGAAAATACCCCTCCCTTATACGGTAATTATAATTAAGATTGTAATTATTAATTTTTCCAAAGGCAATTCAGATAAAAAAAGAGACAAAAACTTGCAATCATAATTTATTAAAAACGGTTTCAAATTCCCCTGATCACTATTATTTCACAAAATCCAATTAAATTTAATGGAGATTTATCACCAAATCTAAGTATAAAAGTGGACGAAATCATAGATATAGTTAACAATAAATCCCTTCAGAAATCCTTTGCATCAATATTGTAATTGATGAGCAAATGAACTTTACACAACAAAGATCTAATCATATCGCCGTTACAAAATTTTATAATATAAGGTGTTGGCGTTTTGTTTGCGTTATCGTCAAATTTCAGTGTACGAAAACACACTTTAGATTGTATACACAGACACATATCATGCATATGTTATGACCAATGAAAGGTATGCATGTGTAACGTGCCCCGAGCGGAAGGCACATACAAACAGACTATTTGTCTCAGCCTTTAAATATATAATTTTTCTCTTACAATGATTTCAACATATATGGCTGAGCAATGTATTTTGGTTAAACAATATAATGAATTTTTCTAAGCTACTTTGCTTCAAAATGATTACAATGATTTCTGAAATGATTGGGTGAAACACAATAATCAGGATTAGAATCAGCTGAACATATAACAATATTCCCAGGGCAATGAACCTCCTGGACAAGAGTAACTGATTCTACAGTTTTAACCACTCACCCAAACAAAAATCACAGTCCGAAACAAAACTATCACACACGAACTTCAAACACGATCTCAGCGCATATGCTGAGCAATAAAACTATATGGAACACAATGATGTTCCAACTACTTTCAACAGATCCTCAAACAATAACACACTTACATCAAGCAAACCTGAGCAACTAAAACTTTCAAACAGTGCTCAACAAAATCATGAACAATCACCTTTCAAACAAAACCCTAATCAAACAACCTTCAACACTAAATCTAAACTAGCCTGTTGAACAATAGTGTTTCAGACGTATGTGTTTCCAGCAATTGTCTGAAGACACTATTTAAAACCCTATTCTAAACTACAAGTGGCTCGGACGCATGTGTTTCCAGCAATTGTCCGAGGTCACTATCTAACCCTATCCTCAAACTACAAGTGGCTCAGACGCATGTGTTTCCAGCAATTGTCTGAGGACACTATCTAAAATCCCTATCCTGAAACTTACTCTGAAGCTACCTTACAAGTGTCTCAAACGCATGTGTTTCCAGCAATTGTCTGAGGACACTGTCTAAATCAACCCTAGCTTCAACCAATACTTTCACACTGAAACAGCCCGGTCAATATGCCCTAGTACAGAGTTGTACTATATTGGACCTATAATGCAGACCAATGCTGAATCCAATTTCAACGATGTGAACACCTCGACTCTCAGAAACAGACTGCCTAGTGTCAATGAACGGCACTTGCTTATATACCATTTGAAGGAATCCCTCGGACTTTACCGTTCAACTACACTAATTTAACACAAAGAATTAAAACAACCAAAAAGAGTTTAAATAACCACAAAGATTTAGCAGTTAGACTCGGCCCAAGCTAAATCTTCAAATAATTTTCCTCACACATGTGACTAAAAATGAAATATGCATATCAGGAATGGCCACATCCAGCAGACACAGCCTCCCCACGCAGCAAAAAAGTAGAGAGGAAAAGAGAGCATGGTGTACTATAATCAGTTTCAAAATGGACGCCACAAACAATTAACGAAAGTGAGAACCCGATGGGTTACCGCCTTGGAACGGTCAGTGGCAAAACAAATTGTCACTGGGGATTTAAACCAGGTTCTAGGGTGCACCAACCTCACACTTGCCCCAACAGCTTCTCGTATCACAAAACAAGTACAAGTTGTCTTGGTAAAATAACTCCAACCCACCTATCGGCTCAACAATGTTGCATGCAAAAACACACAAACATATAAAACATAGGAAGCTAATAGCATTGCAAAGCCAAAGAGCGGGTACTCAATTATCTTACCGAGACCAGAGCATATGGAGTAAAATCAGCAAGAACACGATGACAGGGATTCAAGAAACAAATCGAGCTTCTAGGTTCTATAAGAAAAGATTTCCCCATAAAACTTCATGAACTAAGGTTAAGATAGAAAAAATCTGTCACCGGTGAAATCTGTCTCGGGTGATGTGATTCGGCGGAAACTCAGCATTCATCATGTTGGCAGATAGAAGTATACCTGTCATGAATATTCATTACAAAAAGATAAAATATCATTATAATAAGTTTTCCATTTTATATCCAGACCTATAATAATTAAAATAATTTGAAGGTTACTCCGATTATCAGTTACTAACGCGGAAACCAATTTTCAATCAAAGATCAGTGTCACATTGACCTCTTATCTTCTGTTCCCAAATAACAAAATGGTTCATCTACTTCCCCAAGACCAAGTTCCCTAACAAGTCTGGTGACTATACGTCGCACCATTATTTTGATAGATAAGAAACATTCTTCAAAGCAAAGGTCACCTTACTTTGAACTTTGACTAAAATTAGTAGTACCTTACTGACGATAAGAGTTCGACTTTTTGATAGGAAACCAATTTTTATTTAAAGGTGACTGTTGATCATTTTCCAAAGGACCCTCAAATACTCATTGTAACAAGATCCGAGTATTAATTAATGCCCGTAGTATTTAACCTTCGAAGCTGATAATAAAATTAAGCGTGGAGAATTGTTGAATGCCAATCATAATAAGATAAGAAAACAGCTGTGAATGCCCTCATACTGTTCTTGGAGAACTGTTACATGCTCATCAAAATGAGATAAGAGAACTGTTTAACGCCCTTGTACTACGTTTTGAGAACTGGTCCCAAGGTTATAAAGCTGAGCATGGAAACCAGTCTCAAATCTCAAGCATCTGATTGGCTGAAATGGCGACTGGTCGCCATTTCAGCCAATCAGATGCTTGAGATTTGAGACTGGTTTCCATGCTCAGTTTTATAACCTTGGACACTGTTGAATGCCTTTAAAATGTGCTTGGAGCACGGATCTCAAACAAAGAAATAGACAGGACGAAAACAATTAGGTCAACATAAATAAAACTCAAAACTAGCAAATCTTGCTGAGACTTTAATATAAAATGTAAAACTGATAAAAATATGTTTTATGTAGATAGCACAAGCACAATATAAATATATTACAATATATAACTTATGGAATAAACGTAGAACAACATAACAAAATTCAACCGTTTTACACAAATTTAAGGCAAGAAAATTATTAATATTTTAGTAATTCACAATGTTTAAAACCATGTCGGCAAGACCTTCAACAATGATACAGTGGTATCACTATATTTCACAGTGGTTTAATTTTGATGTGTATCGCTCTACAGAAGGAACATAATGAAACCTTAGTGAAATCAAAACATTAATATGTATCCTTATGAAAATAAATAACAAAAGTATGTATGCCTGCATTAAAATGTCATTTATGTCTTTAGCTCGAATTTGATTCCCTTGAAATTAAATGACACTATAAACTTGAAACAGCGCTGAATAAGCATGAATATTACAAAATAAAATAACTTTGACATCTTTATTAAAGAATATCTACAATATTAACGAGCTTGATAATTACACTTTATATTGTTAAATATTAGATAAAAAAGTTTATAACCAATCAATTAAAATGCAACAATGAACCATTACAGCTCATATACTTTTTGAGCTCTCTAACTCAGTTGTGCAACTAATCTTTTCCATCTAATTATCAAGCTTAGCGGCTTTAATTATCTGTAGACACACACACAGCGTAATGTTAAAAATACAACACGGATGACATAATATAAAACATTTGGCAAAATTCACTCTAGTTCAACAAAACTCTTGTCATAAACACATATTCACTTAACATGCTGAATAAATAGAACTTTCATTTAAAACTTTAAAAAACTTTGAAAATTAAGTACTGAATCCTGATTTTCCATCTTTAATACATGCACTAGTTATGTCAAGATTGTTTTACAAGATATATATTAAATAGCTAGAAATTTGATTACAGCCAAAAAACGAGGGAATACTTTTTGGTCCAAACATACAACTTTTAAGTTGACGTTTTCGGCTGACAAAATTCTGCTCGGCAAGAAAAATCGTGCAAAATACGCAGACAAAACTGCTGAAAAGGTCTTTATTGATAATGATTTGTTATAAATGTAGGTACACTAAAGTCTTATCAAGCTCTAAATTTAAATAAAATGTTTTTAAGGTAACCGTATTACTCATTTCGTAATTACACTGTTATTGATAAAAAAGATATAAAAAAAAACTAAAAATCTTTCTAATGGCACAAAGCATATCAATAAAACTGCCCAAAATGTTATTAATATATCCTTACACGTCCAAGCAACCTTGCAATAGTATCACTGTTTCTTGATTTGTTATGCACCATCTTATTCTGCTAAAAATTTCTGTATATTGTATATATGCATGTTGTTACTACTGTTATTCTGTAGGTGTTTGTGTGATTGCTGTATTTTTGCATGATCATAAACATGAAGAGGCAAAGGTAGAATTTTGCAAAGTGCTGAATAAAAACATAAAACTTGACTTATTTATCATTTGATAAGAAATGAATAATACATTTTAATTAAGTTTATTTAATTATTTCCAATATTTTAGTTCTTCGTTGACTTGAGCTTGTGACAGTTGAACAACGCCAACAAATGGAACTTCAGATCTTCTGGATAACTTTGGCATGAACTGGTTTGGATTTTCGAAGAATAATTTATTGTCAATTAATTCCTGCAGTTGTCGTTCAATTGTTTTTAAATAATAGTAAAGTTCCTTGTTTCTTCCAAAACGCTTTTTGATGATATCTAAATTTTTCATTGTGCGATGAAGCGAATCTATGCATTTGACCAAGACGTTCTTTGTGTCGGATAAATGTTCTTCATGCTCCTCTTGTGCAGCTTCTTCCTGGTCCTCTATTTTGGTTTGCAAACTATTGATAACAGTTTGAAAATTGTTATGGACAGACATTAATATGTGAAGTTCTTCGTTGTTGACCAGAAAACGGAAATACGTGAAGGAATTCCTTACGTCGGTTATATTCAGCCATTCGATCTTGATCTCGGCGTTTAGAGTTAGCTGACTTCTTTCTGTTTCTTTCAACGTTTATCGCATTGACATCAGTGGAAGGTTTCCACTCAAACGGAGCACTTACGTTCCCGAAATGTGCATAATTGCGCTGGTATAGTCGTTTTCTTGCGGAGCTTTGCATATTAGCTGCAGCGCAATTGTGAAAATGTTCCAACTGGCACATGCAACATAGTTGATGAACATAGGCGCAACAATGATAGTTCATCGGTAGCTGTCGAGATTCCGGCGACCAAGATTAATTGCTGAAACAGTGCTCTGTTTCATTCTTTGGAGCATACGGTAAACGGTAATCCATTACCTTAAACAAATTCGATGAGTTTCTTCTGCGCTTGGGGATAATGTAGCTTGGCATCTTAACTGTGAGTAAATCCCATTGAATGATCGTACACGCGGTTCTATCACCAACTGCTACCACGGTAAATTCCGGCGGAGGGATTTGTCAACGGTGTACCGTCAACGAGTAATAAATGAAGTCCAGTAAAGATTCAATGTTCTGTTATTTTAACACTTCAAGTAATTTCAATGTTTTATATATATAGCTAACAACAAATCCAGAATTCTAGATAAATATAGCAATATATTGGAATTATAAAATTATTGATTAAAATTTAGCGTGCGACCGTGATCTGTCCACGAAGGTTAGAGATCGAATGTCCAAACGGGGCTCCGACCCACGCTAGTTACACATGGTCTAATAAGATCCTTAATCATAAATGTGTCAGACTTTAAATTGCAAATAATACCCGCCTGAGGCGATTATGTCTATGATAACAAATCTTGTCAACAAAGGAAATATAAAGCTGCTTTAAGCTGTCTTGATAATAAAATATTTAAACAATAATAGCCAATTCAAATTTTATAATTAAGATATAGAAAAGAATAATAATATAAGAAAATTCCTAGCCATACTTTAGCACTGGTAATGTGTATAACCATTCTAAATTCTTCAAAATAGCAGAGATAAACTGGACCGATTATAAATCGTGAATGTCATTATAATTGACGATGCAAATTTCTGTTAATAGTAAACACCAAGCTGATTATTCTTTTCGTTACAACTTGAAGAAGCTCTATAAATGATGATTTATTGACAAGAATCTTTGACGAAGAACAATATTACTGAGCAGACATATGGTGGAGAGAGTTTTAAAATTGAATGTTATGCTATAATTACTGACAATTGCAATTATAATAAAATATGTAAAACAGGACATAAGGTATTATTCTGTAGCTACTTATAATCCTATTACAAAGGATGGCTAAGCAATGACAAACACTATTTAAATTCATTTAATAGTATAAATAACACATAAGCAGATATAGGATGAACAGTGTAATTATTTACTACGACATGTTTAAATTAAAGGTCTACAACAATATTAATATTATCTTCATATCAGATTATAATACTATTACTAGGAAAGAATGATTAATGGAGATGATTATTTAAAGAATTAAACGCAAAAATGACAAAAAAGTATGTATACGATGAAAAAAAACAAACAGTTAGAAGGTCACAATGGGAAGAGTTAGAACCAGCTTCAACGCTCACCCTGCGTTTCTTTACCTTTGACAATAATGTGAAAAGGTTATACAGCTCGAATGCCATAATCAATAAGCCACTAAATTACAATCATAAAGGTTTACAATAAGCTAGGTTTTTTTTCTTATCAACTTATTATACTATTACAGGTGATGAATAAGTAACGAGAATCCCTCGTTAAAACTCATTATAACTGATTTAGTAATTCAAATGTGGTGTTTGAATGCACTAATCACAAATTATAAATAGTTTTTTATAAACCCTTATTAAGCTAATATCATAAGAATAATATCAATGTTTAATCAGAAAGAAAATGTAATCTTCAATCGGTCATGTAAAGCTAAAGGCTTGCACATAATCATTCGGTCATGTAAGGCAAGAGATTGCACAGATTCATGCGTCACGTAAAACAAGTTGCTTTTAGAGACACATGAACTGATTTAAAGCTATATGTAGTAGCTTCTACATTTTCACGCTGTCATTTTGAAGCTCTAAGGCTTGCACATTTCACTCGGTCATGTAAAGTCAGTAAGAGCAGTTTTGACAGTAAAAGCATTTCAAATAATTGTCGAGTTGATATGTGGTTTGGAACTAAGTCACCAAGACAAATTGCTTTTGTTTGTTCTAAGGAGAACACGATGGCACAAGTTAGAGGATGGTGCACCCTAGAACCAGGGTTAAACCCCCAGTGGTAAACTGTTTCGCCACTGAACCTTCCAAGGCGGTAGGTAGGCTGCGTATTCTGAGCGTGGCAATTTCTGATATGCATATTCCACTTCCGTTTCTTAGAGGGCAAAATGAAATCGTCCTAATCTTTTCTCATTTCCAAACAATTGAACAGAATGCGTTCCAATTAGAACTTCTTAAACGAATTGTGACTATTTAATACACTTTAGTACTAAATTACATTTGCAAACAACTATGTCTTATAATGCTTACAATTGTTAGACAAAATAACCTATATATTGTAGTCAGTACGCCTGGCAATTAATTTGTTTTTCTACGGGGCTTAGTTTTTGTAATTTGGGTGTAATTAGAATCGTAGGAAAATTTTACATCCAGCTATTTCGCTTTTAAATTACTGTTTTAACTTTCTTGCCAAAGCGAAAAATACCAGCGGTTTCCAAGAGACTAAGCCGGGATCATACAGGCAGTCTCTGCAACGCAAAGCATAACCCTAATTGTACAATGCAGAAAACTTATGCAAAAGTATAATGCGTTATGTTAGTTATACTTTCTTATAATTAAGAACAGATAAAGTTAGAATTAACAAACTTTGATATATAATAACACATTTGCGTTATGTTTTAACAAAGGTTTTCCTCTTTTTAACTGTCATCCCATAAACTTAAGAAGACACAAAGATATATAAGTTGCTCATAAGGTTCGTTAGTTGTTCATATTTTTTTTGGTTAAAGAAGACGATACATATTAATATTATATATGATTTTGGTATTACTCAGTCAAATGACAAATGGGTAATACCAAAATATTGTTTTACAGCCAACGGTTTACAAAATTTATATCTTGATGTGATTTTCACGAGAATTACTCATTTGAAACACAATCAAGAGGCTAAAAGATGCATAAGATCATGTCTTGAATTCTTATGCACGAAAAAGAAAAAAATGCTTATATAAACAGAATATGAGGTGACTGGTAATTTCCATAATAAGTTTTATGCGATAGTCCAATGACTTGTTTTGTTCTGAATAATGAGATTTATCATCGATCAGATTAACCCCTTGCCTGTGGAGAGCATATATAATAGTTGACATGATATTAAGAAAAGATAGCTGATGATTATTTTCATTCATAATTACGGATCACATCTGTACTTTCTCAGGTAAGATATATTATTTTTATTGACAACTAATTTAGTTTTTTTTTATTTTAAAATAATTTTTACTATCGATCTAAATGATTTTATTTATCATTTAGTTATTTTCTATGTTGAAAATGTGATGACTGTATTTTGAAATAGGCCTAACAACGTAGGTTGAAGATTTTGTACTTATAAAAATGACGGAGATTTTCAATGTTAATGTAATTTTTGAATTGCATTTCTCAAAAATTAATATTTATACTCATTTATTTTCAAATTGATAGAACTTATCAGGACCTAACATTTTAAGCAAAGTATTCTATGATCGATACTCGCTGATTACCAGTAAGAAATAGAACACACAACTGTACAACTGTTGCGCCCTTTTAAATTTTAGTTCAGTTTAGCGATTAAAAATGACATTTGTATTTTATTTCTCTGTAAATATTACTGTTGAATGCTTATTTGTCAACTGGAAATCCTAGAGAATATTCAGAAACGTTAACGTTATTAATTGTTTACAAGATTTGATTGGTCGTCAATTCGATTTCATAGTGGAAATTTAGTCACGGGTACAACGTTAATTTATTCATATAATAGTGAAACCATGTTCATCCTGATTTGCAAGAAATTTCTGAAATATGTGAGAGTTAATATGTATACGACTCATAGAAATTTTCGAAACAAGTCAAAAATGTTTACATTATGAAGTAGTTTTATTTAGTTCAAAATAAATTTGTAGCAAAATTTCTAAAGTTTGATATAAATTAACTAGAAGTATCCGTAACTTGTTTACAAAAAGTAAAATAGGCATAATAAGAAATGGCCTCCTCAAAGAGCAAAAACGAAGAAGCATATGTTATAAAATATCAATTTCATAAAAGAGAGCTCAAACATTAAACGAAAATGAGAACCCGAGTTGTTACCACCCTGAATGTTTAAGCCAGGTTCTATGGTGCATTAACCTAAACACTTGCCCCAACAGGTTCTCGTATAACCAACACTTCATAGTATCTTTGTGAATTAGATCCAACCCGCCAAAGTTCGAATTGTAGCAAAACTTCAAAAGTTTATAATAAATTAAAAAGAAGTATCTTCAACTAACATTTCATGCTTTTTCCTACTTCTGGAACCTTTAAAATGTTCTACGTGTCAATGGTGTTCGATGTTTTACAAGGGAATGTCCGTTTTTTATTCAGTCAGAAAACATGTTGTTGTTACTTGTTTGTAGACCAAGTAATCTGATTCAGCAGTATGAATTATACATATAACATTTTACAGGAGTATGTGTTTGTTAAATCCTCGAACCAGATTTTATTGTCTTGTTAAAATAGACAAGCTTTAGGGCACTTTCTAAATATTTCTGACCGACATCATCCGAATTAATATACTTTACAAACGGTGCGTTGCTATATTTATAGGCATCGCAAAATATAACTTGTCCTGTCGAGTTGTAAAGACACAACCGTGTAGCCATGTTACTTTCGTTTTCACGTTTTATTTGAACCTTCATACTTAAATAAAATGATTATAATAGTAGCTACGTTAAAGATAGGCCTTTGTCTTGAGGTCTAGATTATATTAAACCACCAATTCCATTAACACATTTTACTCTTTTAAGTACTTCTAATTATTTTGTTCTAACGTTATTCTCATAAATATCCTCTCTAAGCAGCCTCCTACCGAGTAACCATAACACCTTTTTTATCAAATACTTTTCTTTTTTAATCGGATCAATAACAGCATACTAGACGCTCTTGATTGATAATAAGGAGGCAATGCTATTCGTCATAAAGTGTGAAAATTACACATCACCGATAACCAAGTATTTCCATTAGAGGTGCTATAAATGTTGTCCCCCCGAAAACGAAGCAATATTTTTTAAGGGACCGAAACTTGCCCCGAAGTTTTAAAGGTTTCGAAGTTTTAGCTTTCCGTGTTTTTATAACATATAGTATCAAAAATTAATAATAAGAAAGTTATCGGACCGGCAATGCTGTTCCGAGGTTTCCCGAGTGCTCAAGTCTTCGATTTTCGAAGTTTCACAGCTCCGTTGTAAAAAGTCAATTTACCGAAGACTTCTGCAGGCTTGGGTTAAAGCCCCAGCCCTAATCCTAAGTAAGAATATATTACTGAAAAATCATATTTGTCCATAAAGACTCCAATATAAAAACTCTCTAACAGAACACAAAAGGTCCGATCGAATTCTTTCTTATTGACGGGATTTTCAATGATATTGTTAAATTATAGTTAACGAACTTTTAAGAAGCTAAAAAAGTGGAGGTATATTTAGCAACCTATTTTTTACGAAGAGACCACATCATGCGCGATCTCGATTTCTGTGACGTTCCGGAAATCCTACTTTCGCTTCTAGTCGCGCGGACCAAATTTATTTTAGTAAATTAAAATTTTATTAGCCCGAACGAATGCTGCAAATTTGTGCCTATAGTTCCAAATACATTGTAATATTTCACACAAGAGCGGGTTAAACTGAAGTAATGCCGCTTTAACTGAACAGGTTCATGGCGGTTAAATAACGTGAATTCAATTTCCGTTCGGCACCTAGTTTTGCGAGCTCAGCATAAGATTTACATAAATACGTAAGTAAACTTAGACTATATGTACATGTATATGCTGTTTAACATTATATAATACATCGTACGCCAATTACTTGTAGATTGTTAAAAATTTATTAATTCCAATATCAGAAAATGATATTGTCCAAATTTAGTATATTTCTTTGTTCCTTTGATGCTGTATAAAGATTCAACGTAATCAAAGTCGATTATTTCCGAAAAGTAAAAGTTTAGCCGTCCCTTCGTTTGATCTTATATCAATTTCATATTCAATATATTAAATAAATTTATGATATATATCTAATGATTTCGATTAAGATATACCACATAACAACAACAGAATAAGGAAAAGAATCGTGCTTTAAAGTCAGAACTGAGTTTTAATTGACATGCCGGTTGAGATGTAAGACGGGTACATCATTTGTGCACTACCTCATTAAGGTATGCGTTTCTTAAATACAGTACAATTTAGGTCAGAGACCACTAAATAGTTTCCCATAGACTTACATTATAAGATTTGGTCATCCTGTGATTTAGTTTACACGACTCTTTCCAAAACTACAACAGATTTGCAAAGTGGCACTCTTGGGCAAATCAAAAATGGCCAGAAATCAGGGTCTTCACCAACTCATTCTCTGAGCATTTTAAACCGAAAGTAACCACCCACAGAATGTCAACAAATCTTTAACCCACAATCAGAAAAATACCAACCTCATTAAAGTGCCAAAAATCACATTTCAAACAGTGTTTAAAAAAAATCATTTTTATTTTAAAGTATATAATTAAAGTCATTTTACATTTTTAAAAAAAAAATAGTTTTATTCTTTACAGTTTTGGCCAATGAATCTTTGAAAATAAAGTAAGCCCGAATCGTCCCTAGACACAATTGTCCAATCCGCGACAGGCTTTTCTATTTACTGTCTTCTGACCTACAAGTCATTGTACAAGTTATCAACGTAAAAGGTACCTCCTTCACGGATTAGGAAAACGTGTACTATTCATTGCCTTGTAGATCATGACTGCACTACAACACAGTTACCTCCCCTGAATATTGTGATAATTATAATTTTTGACAACACTTCATTTTAATCACTATATTTCATATACATCATCTATTTTTGTATTGTAAATTCGATACTTGTTGATTGCATTTATCTAGCTATGTAAGATAATCTTTTAAAAATTTTATATAGTTATTGATAAAATTTTATATTTATGAATACATTTCCTGTTATTAATATTGAATAATATTGAATAATCAAAATTCGTCTATTGTTGAAACCTAAATATCTAAGAAGAGCTCTGAAGACTTCTGTCCAATAACATCATGTTTTAATAGTTAACAGTTCCTGCATAACAATGTATGTTTTGCAATCATGTACATCTGTACAATTTTGAATATTCTGTTAGCGTCAATCTTGGTTGAGACGACACTTTGCTTACCTAAATAAGAATTTGCGAAACAAAATGTGTAATTGGTACTATATTCTCGTTAAATAATTACATCAAAAGTTAATGAGCAAACCGCAACTCTATAAAATTAATATACCTGGGAATGGTCTTATGTCAGGAAGAGGCGAATTCAATATTTCATAGTGATCAATAAAACATGGCGATATCATTTTGCTGAGAAACCATATTTAAAAATTAAATTATGAAATACTTGTCTGTCACGTGACCGTGAATGTGTCGATGACGTACTATATAATGATCTTGTGATATTTTTTGGTTACGCTTGGCTCGGATAACATAGCTGTTTCTTTTATTCACTTAAATTTCGCTCACAGGATCTGATGATACAAGCGGTTTTATCCCTTTTCTTGCAGTTGAACATTTCTTTTTCCCATTTAAAACATAAGACGTATGCCGTTTATACATAGAGCGCCTCATGTCATGCAACAATAATCGAATCAAAGTGAAGTTCAGAATTAGGTGGTAAAATTATATAAAATTATTCTCGTTTGGGATATACATATTTCTACTGGTGTTTAGTGAATTAAATACGGTTTTATGTTTATTACGGTAATGTTGTAATTAATGACTTGGCGGAAGAATACACGAGAATTTCGAGGTGTAAAGGATATATAAGGCAATTATGTTACTGTATCTCCACTTGAACTTTTCATATTTGCCGGTCATGACCCACCAACCCACCCGCCGGGTCTGCTATTATTGAAGTGTCTGTGTTACTGAACTTTAAAAATAGTAGTCGCCGTTTTTAAGGACATAACCAGATTAAGAGCTTAGTAAGAAATGTTGCAACAACGTGCATTTCGAAATGTTAAAAAGTGTAAAGAATATTAAACACGTTTATTGATGATGCTATTTTTTTTTTAAATTAAATTTGTTAAGAATATAAGAATGAATTATGGATGCTTCATTTTAACATGTTTTAAATCGTTGTAGTATCATTAGTGATTACAGTCTTAATACATCTAAATAACTGGCGACGATACAGACGAAGTTTGAACATTGGGTATAAAAGGGAGGTAACTCGTTGGCGAACTCACAACATTGGTGACAATATACTTTTTAAAGGAGGTAACTCTTTGGTGAATTCCTAACATTTTTGACAGGACTTTTCAATGGGAGGTAACTCGTTGACGAATTCCCTTTTGTAATTTGATTTCTTAATTGTGATTGTAGTATTTTACACGATTGTTTAATATACGAAAATTCGTGCGCTCGTAAACGAGTAATAAAAAGCGTCAATTCATATTCAATAATTCTAATGGAAGTTTGCGTATTATGCTACATGTATTTATTAAATATTAGTCTAAACCCAGCCATGACACTTTTATGCCGATCCTTAATTAATTATCAATGTGGTTAAACACATTTATTGAAGATGCTTCATTTTAACATTATTGATAATATTATATTCAATTCAGTTTTAGTCTTTACAGAATAGAAAGATTTACAGCCTAAAGATGACAGAACCAGATGTACAGCAACAAGCGCACATTTTAAGAAAAAGCGGCTTTAATTTTATTGTAATAAAAGTACTGGCAAATACGAAACCTTATTCCTAATTATGGTGTTGTTCTTGATTCTGAACTGGATAAAAGCAACAAATTGGCATCATATAGACAATATAAAAATCCCTTGCTTTTGAAAAAATATATTTCCTGTGTTACTAACCCGAAACATCGTATAGCTTTGACTAGATTAAGATGCTCTGCTCATAGACTTTAAATCGAAGAGGGACGATATAGAAATATTCTTAGAGACCATAAAATTTGTACAAATTGTAATATGAATTTAATTGGAAATGAATTTCACTTTTTGTTAGTGTGTCCAAAATATAGAGAACTAAGGAATAAAATTTTACCTCGTTATTATTGCTCGTGGCCAAATATTAAAAAGTTTATTTCCTTATTGAGTTCTAACAATACTTCTTGTCTAAAGAAACTTAAAAAACGCGAAGAAACAACTTATTTTTTTACACTGAAACTAATAATCGCGGTAAATTAGGACCACTTGATTTACGTTGCTACTATCCAATTTTAATAGTAGTTTAACCTTATTGTTTTTGTTAATCACTAATACCATGCATGTAAATGATCATATATTTATGTTGTGTCAGTATGTATGTTTGTTCGTTTATCTTACTATTTTGTTACTCGTACTTTTCTCATTATATGTACTTTTCAAACTCTATCGCCATTATTACATGTATTTGTAGGGCGACAAACCTTTGTGTTTACGCTTATTATTTGTAGGGCGACAAACCTTTGTGTTAACGCTTGTTATTTGTAGGGCGACAAACCTTTGTGTTTACGCTTAATAAACTTTTGAATCTTGAACATTTTTTAACAATCTTGAATCTTGATTATGTGATGTATTGAAATTAGAGAATAATTGATTTATTCACTATTAACAGAGTGAGTAAATCAAAACAATAAAACTGGCTATACGATAAATCTTTGACGCTGAAAACATTGCCCTTTCAATTATATCCCTTTAAGATTTTCATTTTAAATTTTAAATAAAATGTCTAATGAATTGTTTACATTTATCTTAAGATATAAATATAAACTTTATGAAGCCAATTGACAAAGTTGCGAAAAATCACAAGTCACTCAGTATTGTCACTATGTTATAAAATCGAGCCATTTTAAAGGAACGTGAAGCAAACTATGCAAAACAGAGCGAAAATACCTTAAAATAAAAAATATATGTTTCTGAATTAAAAAAAATATGCACGAAGCGTTCTGACGAAATAATGCTCTAACTACCAAGAACACACTAAAACAAAGTAAATTCAATTTAGAACAGACCACCGATGTTCTTCATACAATTAAAGGTAGGGTTAAAAACAAAAACACAAAACCGCCAGTAAAGGGTATATTCTTGTTTCCTTTTTTAAATAAGGATTGCAAAGTATTGTTGAAACATTCTATGCGATTCTGCAATAATGTGAAGTCTAAGGACAATTGATGTTTTAGCAGTTTAGTCCATTAAGGTTTATTTTTTGTACAAAAGATATTATTTAATATAATATGTCAAAATATAGCGAATTCACAGTTTCCCGCGACGTGTTTTATCAAATGTCTACACCGATCATAAAATTAAAACTTTTCCGCATGTACTTGAAGTACACTCTTCAAATATGAAACATATTAATAAGATGCATCGTTTTACTGCCTTTTATGAAATTGCAATTAAAATTCCCCTCGGGTGTTCACCAACCAAGGACATTTACTCGAGGCGAGGGATAAACTAGACGTCACAAAATTAATATATGTATCATGCATGAGCGTGAGTTGAAGATGGAAAAATCTGTCACTGAGGGTTGGCTGTTTTGCGGGAACGAGGCTCTGCCGAGTTCCCGCTAAAAAAGTTCACCAGAGGTGACAGCTTTTTTTATCTTTACAGAATGTCTAATGCAAGATACTTTTCCTTGCATACTTTTTTCTGTGTATGTATACAAACGAATTTATTTTACATGTGCTGAAATATTGACATTCACGCAAACCTTTTTTATAAAAGACGTCACTATCTTGAATATATTACGTCAGATACCTGAAGACGTGACGTCACTCACGTGACTTATTCTACATGGGGGTGTAGAATCGAAATTTCCTACTGGGGTGGTAACACCGGATGACCTGATCTGGTATACAAAAAACGTATTTTTTCTGTCTCTTCTTTCAGTCTTGGTACCTTATTTGATCAAGACGCGCTATGAAACGACTCATTGTGTTTCTTCTGCTGATGAGCACAGCAAAAGGTTCTAATAGCAACATCGACATGTCGGATCGTATGTCTTACTTCCTGACGAAGCTGTGTCCGGGATCGAATATTTGCAGAGGAAATCTATCATCAAATAGAGACAATATAAAAAATCTCGACTCTGATTTCAGGTTATGCTGTACTGGTAAGTAAAACAAATGTGTCTATTTTGGTCTTTAAGTTTTTGATAAAAGAATGCAATATTTGTTTTACAGCGAAACATCCGCTTATTTGAAAAACAAAACAAAACAAAAAACAACATAAAACTTCGTATTCTCAATTCAAAGTAGAGAATTTTATTGTCTCAGATTTGGATTCATATATTCATTGCTCAACAATAAACAAAGCAAAGAAATTGATTGTATTAAACAGACAAGTTAACACTGCTCCGTTTATTAATAATGGTAAAAAGACAGGTAAGGATATTACATACATTTAAGACACACAAAACACGGGAAATATGCATATCAGGAATGGCCATACCACTTCTCCCCCCAAAAAGCACAATTTCCCCCCACAGCAAAAGAAGGAAAGAAAAGAGAGCTTGTGCAATAAAATGGCCAGTTTCAAAATAGACATATCAAATAATTTACGAAAATGAGAACCGCGGGGTTAGAGGCAAAACAATTTGCCACTGGGGGTAACAATCAATTAACGCAAACAAAAACAAGTGGGTTAACCAGTCGGACATACAACAAGCAAGTTAGGAATGACCATACCCAGAAAACACAGCCTCTCGACGCAGCGAAAGAAGTAGAACGGAAAAAAGAGCAAGTGTTATAAAATGGCCAGTTTTAAAATATATTGTATAGACATCACACATAATTTACGAAAACGAGACGCGCGGGTTAGTGGCAAAACAATTTGTGACTTGTGATCACAATCAATTAACGCAAAACACAAGTGGGTTAACGAGCCGGACACACAAATAAGTGAAAAATACCAATTATGAATGACCCAGAAAACACAGCCTCCCCACGCATCGAAATAAGTAGAAAGAAAAGGAGAGCATGTGTAATAAAATGACCAATTTTAAAATAGACATCACTAACAATTTACGAAAATAAGAAGCTCGGGGTAAGTGGCAAAACAATTTGCCACTTGGGATCACAATTCATTAACGCAAAGAAACAAGACAGAACTAGCCACTGTAAATAATAACTGTTTCTCGGTTAAGCAGTTATAAAGTTCCACTTTACATTATATGCATTCTAATATGTGAAATGAACTCCAACTGGCAAAACCAATAACTAATATTTTTGTATTTTAAGATTGTTCATGCGCACTTAACTGTGAAAATACCAGGAATTGTTGTTTTCTTACTAACATACCACAATACGGTAAAAACCCCAGAGATGTTCCAAGAACGACAGAAGATGTTGGACGTCAGTGTTTGTATCCTGTTACCGGAGAAACAGAAGTGACTGATTTTAAAAAATTCCATTCATATCACATGATATCATCAATCTCATGGGAATATAACTCTGACCAACTTGGAGCGGAAGAGTGTGGTAGCAGTAAGGTTGGACCTTGGGGGAGTTTGTTTCCTGTGTTTTCTAAACAAGTAAATGCGATATACAAGAATGAACTTTGTGCAAAACTTGACAATGTAAATGATGGGGTGGTCTGGGAAGCCCGACTTACATGCACAGTTTATAAGCCACAAAATTTGCAGGCATATCTTGAAAGGGGATTGATGCCAAAGGAATGTAGAGTACAGTTCAGCTATCCCGGAGATTTCAAAGACATAGAACCACTAAAATGCTATAGGGACATGGTTAACTTCTGCACAACAACCGACTTTAATGTTCCAGTATCTATAAACGCAACGAAAGATGATATAATAGAGGCATGCGAAGGTGGACTTGTGTCACCTTACTACGGGAACCGATTATCGCTCTATGCCAATGTATTTTGTCACATTTGTTCAGGCTCTCTTTTTAGTGGAAACCCAAAATGTTCGGCAATTCAATCTGAAAAGGGACTTTCTGGAAACAGCTTCTTTGGATTATTGAATATCGATGAACTTACTTCGCTCAAGGAAGCTCAGACAACAGACGTTCCAAACCGCATAATCTCTACAGCTTGTCCAACAAATTCTGAACAAGTAAATAATATTGTTTCGTTTCTTTACAGTAAACATAAGGGAAACACGTGTATGAATTAATTACCTTGCTCATTCACAAGTCCTTACTGGGTATCATATCACAATATCTGAAAAAGACAGCCAGTTGCACATCAGTGTTTACCTTAAAGAGGGGGAGCTGCATGAATTGATATTTAAAAAAAACAACGTTGCATGTATTAATTTCTTTGCATCATTTGAAACACTTTTTATTTCGTTAAGCTATTGAATAGTGAGTTTTCTGGTTTGAGATATTCCATACTTCATTTTTTAAAGTAGGAATTATTGATAAAAGGTATTCGTTTTACACTAAAGAACGGATTTAATGATTATTAGCGTCCGTCAATGTCCATTGTGCAAATAAAACAATAGTTATTGGTTATTCTTTTTCAAACCATATAATCATCTTCTCTTTCAGAAAACTGTCAGCTGCAGGGCATTACTTTGTCCATCTGGACAGGTGCGGGCGACTAATGGCAGGTGTGTTTTTCCAATGCAGCAATGGTTAGACCAGACTATTCAATTATTACTAGAACTGAACAGTGAACAGGAATTCGACATAACAAAAGCATTTGATTTTCAGAAAGGTCATCTCACAACAAAAAACATTGAAAGGTTGTCGGTGCCTAATTCTTTAAAGCTGAAGTACTGGACGGTGCTCGGTCTGTTTTACAAAGTAGAGAACCCCAACAATGGAACAAACAAGAAATGCCTGCTTTTATACTTGTCACGTTTCTTTCGATCAGCTTCGCCAATGAACATCATGAAAAACGTTGACCTTCTTTTAATTACAAACTGGTCTTTACAGTACTTTAATGAAACAATTATTCTCAAACCCTCGCTTTTAAATATGGACTTCCCAGATTTTAAACCTTCTACAAGTCATTTTAAGGAAAACGACACTTTAACTATACAGAGGACAGCGTATCAACGTTTTTACGATAATGGACATGTAAGGGAAACTGCCATTTTTATAACAAAGCTTTCCTTCTGCCGGCAAATAGAACTTCGAAAAGGCGAGTACTATCTTAGTGAGGACAGTGTAGTTCTTTACAACAAAGTTGCCAAGCAGTACCTTTTTAATGGTGAGTTTGTCGTACTTTCTGAATTCTCAGAAGAAACAGTTAGAATCTGTTTGGAAGGATCTGGCTTTGCCAGAAGCAATGCCACTAACTGTTCAACAACAGTTTCGGTTGCTGTGTTATTTGTATTTTTAGCTCTCAAAGTTCTGCTTGCCGATGCACACGGTGTATAACCCCATGGTTACAAAACGGTTTCCGCACTTAGGCATCAAATGGGGTATAAATACATTACATAAAAATTAAGGCCTTTGAAATGAGAGTGCCTCTAGCTGGTAGCGAATATGATACTAGTAAAGACGGACATTATCATATGAGATCCTGTTGGGGCACGTGGGAGAACCTGGTTCAAACGCCCAGTGGCAAATCGTTTTGCCACTGACCGTTCAAAGGCGGTAACACTTCGGGTTATGTTCCTCGTTAATCTTTTGTGATGTGTATTTTGAAATAGATCGTTTTATAACCAACGCTCTTTCTTTTCTTATCTAGCTGTTGCCTGTATGGGGAGGCTGTGTCATCTGCATGTTGCAATTCCTTACACGCATATTTCGCTTCTTGTTTATATAAGTAGTATTTGTCATGAGATATAATAAAGGAGTCTATAATGAAAGTGAACGATTCAACTACTGTATATAAAAGCATTAGAAGTGTTGCGTTCTTAAAATTAGTCCAGTCATATAAATCTTCTTGTTACATAAGTTTCAGTTAATGTATTGAGGGACCAATTCCAGACTTTCCCTAAAATTACCTCTGATACTATTTTGGCCACTTTTATGATCGGTGGTTTCAATATCCCAGCCAATATAGATTTGGATATTGCTCTAGATCACCCCTAGGATATCATTCGTGCTTTTTAAATTTCACTGGATTTATATTCTCAGATCTAACTTCTATTTTGTTTAGTTTCGCCAATTGTTGACTGGTTTAGGGCAAACCCATTCTTTCATCTGGGGACCAAACGTCGCAAGCTGAACATGGAATGGTATTAATCCATATTACCGCATTCAATTTGAATGTTTCATTTTCACCGCAATATGCACACCATCATTTGGGATGGATCTAAATTGTACTCAGTCTGTTTATTTGTGTGAATATTGAGTTGCGCTCAACCCGGGGCTAGGCGGCGTAGGTAGTAATATACTTTGCCATTACTGTCCATGAACAGGCTCAAACAAACCGAGTCTGCAATATTTTCATAGTTGTTGTGTTCGGTGGTTTTCAAAGTTACCTTTTCATTTATTTTAATTGTTTTCAAATAAATATCCTATGACTTCTGAGAAAATGTGACTGATCGTAATATAAATTATTTGTAGTACAATGAAATTAGCAGCGTATACGCAAAATCGCTATTTGATGATGATTTTATGATACAACTAGTTCTTTTGGAACTCGTTAATTGGCTATCTATGTCGTTTTACTTTGACTGTGTTTAAAAACGAACCCGTTAAGCATTGGAGGCGGAAGGAATAAAATGTGAAGGTAACTTAGCTACGTTTTCTTTTTTTGATTTTGAAACAATCTTAAAGATGCCAATAAACTTATTATTTGCATTTTTTGTAGTAACTTGACTTTTGACAAGGAGGTATCGTTATAAAAATGTGCGGAACAGTTACAGTTTAACAGCTCCGATTTTCAGTAATATACTCGGAAAATATAAAAACTAACTACCTTTCTATATTTTTTTCCAGAAAATTGATTTCTTTGTTAATTACAAGTATATTTATTACTCAGATATTCGAGTGTTATGAAAAGAAATCACTTGCTCAAGATTTTATTGGCAATACAGTTACAAAATATTCAATTATATCACACACATTTAATGATTATCTTCTCTCAAGTTTAAACTTCCAAACGTTTAAAATTTAAAATATTTTTTTCATTTACAGTGATTGGTAATCATAGCGTTTTGAAATCTATCTATTTTATGTTTATTGAAGTACACTAACAAAACATAGAGATTAAATAAAAAACTTCGTTTTTCGTACACTTTGTCCCAAATTAGCTTATATTTCTCTGAATATATTTATCTATTCAACGATGATTTCTTTAATAAAGTAAAATTTAATTCTGTTATTGTTGTTATGTTATTTTTTCTTACTTAATTACATGCACCTAATGCTCTTTTATATTTTCCACGTTTCATTTAATTGGAGGAAAGGTATACCTTAGAGAAATATAAAAAAAACTAATTAATTCCCTGTCGGGGACATTTTTATAATTAAATCATTTAAGTAAAATGAGATACGGCTATGAAATTAATGGTCAGGTACCTGAAGCAGACTTAATCCAATTAAAAAGACCGCTCCTGTTTATTATTTAAAAACCAACTTCAGTTTTGAGACTGGTCTCCAGTGATTAAGGGAAAATCAGCTACGTAAATTGAGCTCCTCATTTATGAATTTGGAATAATTGTGAGAAATATAATAATGTCATTGCACTCAGTACATCGCTAAAAATATTTTGCGCAAATCTCCCGACTTCTATTGACAACTTTTATTTGTTTGTTCATATGAGAACCGGTTGGGAAATTGTGAGGTAGGGAAATTGTGAGGTAGGTGCACCCTATAACCTGGTTAAACCCCCAGTGGCACTTTGTTTTGCAACTGACCGTTCCAATGCTTTAACCCAAGGGTTCTATTTTTCGTTTATTAGTTGTGTCTTACCTCGCACCGTCACGGCGACAGCGCCTAGCCTGGCAATGCCGACAACTCTACCGTTTGGGCTAGCCGGGGCAGCCCCCCCAAAAGTTAATCTCTACAGATAGCCCTGATATACATTATCACCACTGCATTACATCGGTAACGGGTAATATAATGACAATAGTACTGACTACATGTACGGGGAACTTTGATAAGGACCTACCACAGTTTTAACTGCACTATCTCTCTAATAGTATTTTTTGACAGTGTTAGGCCACTGCTTTTCTGTTCGTGTCGATTTCTGCTAGACATTTTTCCTATTTTTCGTCAATCAAAAAGAAAATAAAAAACTCAATCAAACGGCAAAATGCTGTTAAAAACGAATGCACAGATAAATGTTATAAATGTATCTCTATTTAACATACCTTATGAAATGTCAGGAATGTAATCGAAATTCCCTATTTGCATTTTAATCCAAAATCTAAACGATACAGAACATTGTTCTGAACGTAGACATGCGTTATATGATACTGTTAAAAATCTTGTGTCCTTTTTGTCTAAAAATATATGAAATATGAGATATTTTTTTATATTGAGTTTGACTTTGAGTTTCTGTGTTTGCGTGACAAACTAATAAACATTGATTTTTCTCTTCATACATGTTATTGGACGTTCTTTAAATTTACACAGTAGTAAATAATTATTGTGTCTATTATGTTAAACATCATTATGAACTATGCCAAGTATTTTACGACCAGAAAACTCGAGTTCGAACGAAAGGACGGAAGCTTTTTTGTCTTCATCATGCATGTCATACAAAGTTATAAAAAATCAAAACCTCGTGCTGAGATTAAGCTCCTGTAAACAAGGAAACTGATACTCCAGTTAAAGTTTTTAACGTGGACAAAAAATCCATTTTGTGATCATAATAACGTCAAGATATTTTATTATGTCAACCTTATTAGCACAAACGGGCAGCTGTTACAAACTAGACTAACTGGAAAACACTATTCATCAACATATGTGGTCGTAACACTTTGATTTTATTTTATTTAGTGTATAGTCTTTTATTAACGTCTTTTTAACTAAATGACTTATCTAAAGAATAATTAATCCCATAGGCATCGGCAGCGCCTGAATTCGTCTTCTTTTTAAAACAAGGTTATCGGTATCACAAATTAAGGAAAACCTTTTGCAAGTTTTATCGTCGATACCCAGATCTAATTCATAAATACAGGTGCAGTTTAAAATCACTATTGCAACAAGGTATTTCACAGCCAGTTTTTTTTATGGAGATTTAATTTATAAACTTAAGAAGATAAAGGGCAATGTTAATTTCTCCCGGTTATTCGTAAAAACCATCTGTAAATTTAAAAAGAAAGGTTACCAACATGATATTTTACAGCGCTCTGCATGCCTGGTGATTAACCCTTCTACAGTTGATCATTATGCTTACCTCTTTGGTTGCACGACGGTGGCAGGGGTTTAAGAGTTTATGAAGGTTTATGGGGAAATCTTTTCTTAAAAGAACCTAGAAGCTCGACTTGTTTCTTTTATCCCTGTCATCGTGTTCTTGCTGATTTAACTCCAGGAGCTCTGGTCCCTGTAAGATCATTGAGTACCAGCCCTTTGGCTTTTCAATGCTATTAGATTCTTATGTTTTATATGTTTGTGTGCTTTTGCATGCAATATTGTTGAGCCAATAAGTGGGTTGGAGTTGTTTCACCAAGACAACGTGTATTTGTTTTGTGATATGAGAACCTGTTGTGGCAAGTGTGAGGTTGGTGCACCCTAGAACCTGGTTTAAACCCCCAGTGGCAATTTGATTTGCCACTGACCGTTCCAAGGCGGTAACCCCTCGGGTTCTCATTTTTGTTAATTGTTAGTGGTGTCTCTTTTGAAACTGATCAATTTATTAACCATGCTCTCTCCCTCTCTTCTTCTTGACTGTGTGGGGAGGCAGTTTTTTCTGAATGTGGCGATTCCTGATATGCATATTTCACCTTTTTATATTTAATGATCACGCGTAATTGCTTTTTAGATATAAATGCGTAGCATTTACATCCTGCCAGGAGCGAACATAATTAAAACACAATTATTTAAAACACCAGTGACAACTTATTTTGCCTCTGACTGTTCCTTTGCGGTAACGTCTCGGGTTCTCATTTTCTTTAATTGTTTGTGGTGTCTGTTAAGAAATTGATCATTAAATAACTAATCATACATTTTGAGCGTGGCTTCTGGATGTGGACTTTCCTAATAAACATATTACACTTTTTGTTATACTCTTATTTAATAAACGTTTATATAATTGAAATGGTCTGCTACCAGCTTTTCTAGTGTCACACTTCTTTCCGCTTTGTGTTCCTTCATTCTCACCGTGACTGTCTAATGACTCCCAGACGTAAACAAGCTTGCCGTATATCACTTACCAAAGTCCACAAACCACATTGAATTAACCGTATCCCAAGAGGCAAACTTGTTTTTGAAATCATAGAGAACATGTTATCCAATTTATGTTTACTTAGCAGATATTTATACATCGGCATGGTTTTAATGACTTAAATTACTACTTTTACTGTGTTTCTAAATGACACTTGTCCAAAAAAAAAACAACACATTCATTTATTTTCATCTTTTTCTGTCTGACATATGAAATTATAATTACAATACTGATTATTAAGCTTTTATAAAGTATACAAGTATACTAGTGTCCAAAAGAAATGATACCAAACTTTTTCGAAATCTTCTTTTTTGTCAAGTGAAAAGTTCATTTTATAACCGACCCATTTTAGATTCTTGTCCTTGAAATGTCTCTAAAACAAAATGCGAGTATACCAATCTGAAATCTCTATATAGTTTTGATTTTATTGAGAAGTTGCAATCATTGTTCAGTACATACTATAGTTGGTATAATTCAAAGAAACGAACACACGGTTATAACTTGCGCAACTGACAAGACTAACAAAATACCATGTTGCGTGAAAACATGTACACAAGCATGGCACAACTGACATGGCCAAGAAAATAATATGTTGCGTGAAAACATGTACACAAGCATGGCACAACTGACATGACTAACAAAATATCATGTTGCGTGAAAACATGTACACAAGCATGGCACAACTGACATGACTAACAAAATACCATGTTGCGTGAAAACATGTACACAAACATTACATAATTAAATGACTAACAAAACATCATGCCGTGTGAAAAGGTGTACACTGCATTCTGGCAAAAAGAAAATCCCACATAATAGTTAGTTTGAAAATACCACTTTGAAGGTTCGATGTTCACCATCAAATGTGCACCATTGTTTGGGAAAGATCAAAATTGTAATGTTTGCTTTCGTAAGTATTGATTTGCGCTCAACCCGGGAATTGGTCGCGTGTCAGTTATATTCATTTCCATTAATGCCCATAAACAGGCTCAATTAAACTAAGCCTGCATATTTGTTAGAATGCGTTTTGGTCAATGGCTTTCAAAGTTCCGTTTAATCTTTGTACATAATAGAAGTTTTGCAGGCATAAAGAAACAGGTGGTCCGGTTGGAGTTTTAGCTGTGGCAGACTATTAATTAATACTGATATAATAACTCTGGTAAAAAGTGAAATATACAGGAATGGCCACATTCAGCATATGCAGCATCCCCACAAAGCCAAAAAGTAGAGAGGAAAAGAAAGCATGGTATTATAATAATAAGTTTCAAATTGGACGCCACTAGCAATTAACGAAAGTGAGAACCCGATGGGTTACCTGCCTTGGAACGGTCAGTGCCAAAACAATTTGCCAGGGGGGTTAAACCGGGTTCTATGGTGAACCAACCTCACACTTGCCCCAATAGGTTCTCATATCTGCAAAGAACTCTCTAGGAACAAGGGCAATTGGTACTGTGTCGAATGACGCACAATGGGATTGTGTAACGATGACGCCCGGGGAAAGCGTGAAACGGGAAAAACAAGATTCATCTTCAAAGTTTACATAATTCTTGATCCCTTAAGTATAAATTCAAAAAAGTTTTTACCTCATGTGGCGGGGAAAAAATTGAAAACAAGAGATTACAATTTAAAAACATATCGGAGAAAACACAAAGTAGCAACGTGCAGATGTCAAATTTAAAATATAATTGCAGAGGTTTTATGATAAAGAACTTACTAATGTTGTTTTATTATTATAATGGTGATGATTTAAACCTTGTATAGCTCTGTCGAATAGTGACAGTAATTAGCGAAACTATTTTGATAAGATGAGGAATAGTTGCGTCAATTAATTTGAACCTGAATGGTTTCTATTTTCATAGGATGAGGAATAGTTGCGTCAATTAATTTGAACCTGAACGGTTTCCAGTGTTTGACCTATTCATCAAAATGGCATTTACTGAGTTACCTCCCATTGGGGGTGACTACCCTTGCCGATTGGGTTGTTCCGGTAAGAAGCGGTTATAAGTGTAGCATCAGAGGTGTGGATAAGAAGTATCAAAGTGCTTTTGAAGTTTAAAGCATTGTCAATGTAACAAAGAATGTGAAACAGGCCTATCAGGAATAACCATCATCTTAAATTGTAAATTGATTTTATTTTAATAACTAAATGTAACTTTACTGGTTTAAGCAACTTTATCCTTTATGATATTTGATTTATTGGCTGGCATATAAACTATAGTTCTTTTAAAACTTCCAATAAAGTATTCAGTAATCACCGTTAAGTCATGCAAACAATGCTAATTTAGTTAAGGGCCCGGTATTTTATGACCATGTTACGTAATCTAATGAGCAAGACACGGATCTTACTAGCTGGAGATGTAATAAAGACCTTTTGAAGTTGGGTTGTTGACTAAGAGGTCGAAAAAGTTGCTTGTTGGGGGTAATATGTTGTTTTAAGAAACTGACTAGGAATTAAATATGCTAATAAATTGTCACAGTGTTGTTTGAGACACGAGGCATTGTTTATTTGGTTTTAGCAACTTAAAGTGCTCCGAACTGAATTGAATATAATAGACCTCTGGAAATTCATTTATTACAAATGACATGGGTGAATAAAAGAGTTTTGAGTTGACTTGTCTTGACTTGTGAACAAAACGACATACATACAATTTGTAGGAATAGGCTCGGTTATTAAAAAGCAACATTAAATTACTGCACAAATGGTTCATCGACATGAAAGAACATGCATAAAAGGGAAAGGGCGTTTTACTGGCGGACCTCAAACATTAACTTATTCTGCCGTTTTGAGCATAAGCAATGCGTAATTTTTACTATTTTTTTACTTCTGTTACAGAACGGGTCGAACATAACGATGTAAAACACAAACCCCTCAAACGCACAAAAATGGGTAAAAGAGAAATATAATGCGCTTCACTATAAAACTGTGATCAGTGATAATAATCGAAAAACGTTTTAATACACTGTGCATACATGTAATGATGATCTCTGACCTACAGATCCTAATAAAACGTATCCGAATGAAGCACGGGTTACTTCTGCGTTATTCGGTTTTAATTCTCAATCTTAGACCGGAACTATCCAGTAACATGTGCGCGCTACAAAGGGAGATAACTTAAGACAGAACATTTAGAAAACTGTATATCGGTAGGCCCCCATTTAAAAAAAAAAATGAAATATAAAGTCGTATACTTGCAGGCACATCTAAAAGAAAGTCAATGCTAGTGGAATGTATAGTTCAGTTTAGATATCCAGGAGATTTCAAGGACATAGAACACTAATTAATATGCTATAGAAATATGTTGACTTCTGCAAAAGAACCGAATTTAATGTCCCAGTATCTATAAACGCAAGTAAATACATGTATGACATAATAGAAGCGTTCGTCACCTGTGTAACCGTAATACTGGAATATATACGCATTTTATGCCAATATCTTTTGTCATATTTGTTCGGGTTCTTACGTCGATGGAGTCCATTCTTGTTTGAAATTACGAGCTGAAAACGGACTAACTGGAACAGGTGTCAGCATCCTTGGGTTATTGAATTCTATTCCCTTCAGACTCTATGAGTTATTAACCTCAAAATCTCTTCAGTTTGTCCAACGAATACCGACCAGGTAAACCATTTATATTTCGGTTCTAAACCGTCGATTTAGTTGTATCATGTTAAAAGTTTTCAAGTGTTGATATCGATATCAACAGCTACTGTAATAATTTTAGGAGTATTTGTTATTTACAAATTGGTTAGACGTATTACATGTATATAGTTATTTTGTTTCTTGACAGGGAATGTGAGGATATATTGCCGGTCTGGGTGTCATATTACCCGAGCCGCAGGCGAGGGATAATCTGACACCCAGACAGGCCATATATCCTCACATACCCTTTCAAGGAACCAAATAATTGTTTTATTATACTGCGAAGACATTTTCAGACAAAAGTAATTAGAAAACATCGATTTCTCATTTATTTGGCTTATTTACTGCCGAACGGTACCGAACCGCAATAATTACATGTCTGTTGTCATTTATTTACCTGCATGAGGTCACTTCTATAGCAATTGAATGGACTATCGATTTGATACTTATTTTCAAAATTTGAGAATAATCTGATCGTTTTCAACGTATAAAACATAACACAAATATTTTCTGTAACAATTTTAGTAATCCCTAAGCATACCGCTTTATAATTAACAAGATCGGCATCATTTTATGCAATTTTACGGAAATTCAAAACAAAATGGCGGACGACAACGAATTGTGGGAGGCCAGAGAGGGGAATTAAGGCACGTGCGTTCATATCTACGGCCGATCTGTAAATACGAATATACATCAACGGCACATTATCCAATCAAATTCAAGCAAATTTCGTTGCAGTGTAATAAAATTTTTGACTTAAAATGGCATTACAGACTATAATGGGAATATTAAGACAGTACCTGAAATTGTTGTACACTATTCCGTTTGCAAAGTTTTTTCAATGACCTCTTATGTTTTCGATGAACTTGCAATACAAATAACGTAGCAATATTACAGTGAACATGAATCAGGAAGAGCCTCACTTAGTAAACTCGGTATCCCTGCACAGCTTTAAAGCATAGTCCATAAGATAGCATATGTCTACAAAAAAAGATCAATTTCCAAAACACTGCAAACAAATGACAGAAAACCCTGGAAGTTACAGCATTGGATTTTTTAAATCAACTCACATAATCATGTTAGGAAATATACCGATGCAAACCAGGTATTTTCTCTATTTTTCAATTAAATTATAAAATATTATTGATTAAATCAATATTTTCGGAAAGCCGAATAAACTGGAGGCGCAAAGATAAACCCGGGAGTGCTCATTTAATGAATATTGATAAATGAAAAGCCAAAGTTATCAACAGAAACTTGGGTTTTTAAATTATACAAATTTAAAAGTGGTAGGTAAACATTTCAGCACGAATATGGCGATACACGTTAGTTGAACACACGTGCTTTAACACAATAAATTCACGATGCACGTGAAAACTCGCTGTACACTTAAACGCGGATTATCTAGTTTTTCAAGCACTTGTGCACCTTAACACACAGTTATTGATGACAGCTACACTACAGCTATACTTCCTCTGATAAGTGGGCTTAATTATGGTATTCACCCGTTTAATTTAGTATATAATGAATAATTTTTAAACTCATAATATGAACCGAGGCACTGCCTCTCTAGGAATCGACGAATCAAAAGTGAAGGATATCGTTTGTTTAACAGCAAAACAAAGAAACAAGTCATCCGGTGTTGTTTTACTTTTGAACCAAAACTGGCCAAGGTTTTAAAGATGCAACACTCTATCTTAATTAGGTGAATTCTTCTGTGAAGTTTGGAAGAGTCCTGTGAGAAGTTGAATACACCAGTTTAACTGTAAACTCATAGTTAAACAGCACCAAAATGTGATCAAAATGCATGGCTGACTAATGGTATTAGAAATATGGACTCATAAAAATCTGGTTAACAAGGTAGATTGTTAAACATCATTCCATCAACACCTTAAATTCTGAGTTCGAATATGGTGACACCAATGACAGAGCAAGTAGCAAAGCTTTCATATTCTTTGAATATTCAAGCTTGAAATCAACAAACATACTTGGTCTGATGACTTAAGATAATACTACGAGTAAAGTAGACTAAGAGCAATTTATTATCCGAATAGAATGAAAAATTCAAATTAGTCCATGAACAGAAAAGGAAATGCTGAAGGAGTCTATTCCTATTTTCTATGGTTCCATTAAACAGCAAATTATATTCATAACAAAATTGTACTGATGGTGTTGTTCAGTTACTGTTCGTCAATGAGGTCTACAGTTAAACGTTTTTCGTATTATTTGATATGACAATCACACAGTACAATTGTATAGACAATTCTTTTTCTTGTCCATTGACATAAACTTCCCAAGTAGCACCTTCTATTGTAGGAATTAGTGGCGGAAGTAATATATATGTAGGCTGTATGCTCCCTCTACTGTCTACAACTGTTAAACTGATCTGCCCACAGCATTCTATGTGAAGCTGTTTTCCTGAAATATTAAATTCATCAGCAAATTAATTTATTTTCAAGAATAATTTTATATCTTATTGCTTTTATAAATTTATTTGTTGACAGTCAAAATTGCGATAAAATATTTAGACACTTAAAAAAATTGTTAAATACATTCATTTTTATGCTCGGATAATTACTTCATGTATCCTGACTCTTGACTAACTCTGTTTAAAACAAAAACTGAACAAGATTATAAGATTAACCCACTAAATAAAGGATTTAATAAGTGACCACAGGGACACATCATGTATGTACAAGATGGTCCACAGAGAAACTTTAAGGTGTTTGATTCATTGTCTGCCAAAAATTTGGGATGTTCAGGTGATGGTGTGTGAACATATCAGAGATTTTGGCACACCATAGTAAAAGAAGGGCAAATTCTGCGCTGTTTGTACTGTATACTGAGGACTTACCACACTCCTCCCAATCACGTTCATCGATAAAAAAGAAATTATCAAAATCTCATTAATGGCTAGATGCCATTCAATGAAACTTTGCACAAATGAATGTTACCAATGTATCTTTATTTTGCATACAGTAAGACTCGTTAGAAAAGTAAAGAAAAAAAGCTAGACCTAAAAATTCCTTAAAATTCTATGTACATAAATTCTCAAAAACTCAGCGATACAAAACATAATTTTAAATTCCCACGTTAGTGCAACGATACTGACAAGAAATTGTTGTGTACTTTGTAAAAAACTTTCAACTACTTAAAGAGAAATAAGTGATTGTAATCTGTTTACGCGACCAGGAAGCGACCAGGACATTGAAGGTCAAACACACTTTTACTAATATGTCGTAAAGTTTGCATATGTAAGTCACTAGAACACAATAAATTGTTGTCAGTATCATATTACTCATGTGGGCATTTAAAATGATGGTTTGTGCTGTTTAGTTATCGTCAATTTGTGTAAATAGAAGCTGAGGGAATTTTTAGATATCGCTATTTTTCTTTACTTTTCTTACGTGTCTTGCCATTTGCAAAATATAGATACATTTATAACATTCATTTGTGCAAAGATTCATTTAACGGCATTTTGCCATTATTGAGATTTTGATATTTTTTTTATTGATGAACATGACTGAGAGGAGTGTGGTAAGCCCTTAAGGGTAAATTTAAAAAAATCCTCTCCAGTAGTCTACTTTTTCTCCTATTCCAGTTTTATGCTCTTTGAACCAGATTTGTCACGCATCTTTCATATGATTACTTCAAACTAAAATATAAATTTAAAAAAAAAAACAAATTTTATAAACAATATTATTTGCCCATGAATATACTTTCCAATGACTTTTCTTTTCTTAGTGAGCGATCATAAGATAATTTTTACACTCAAACATCTGGACCCAGACATGTATACAAAAGCTCGACACAAACTATTGGACTGTAAAACATATTTTTTTTCAAATACCAATTATTTAATGGTCAACATAGCTTCACCATGCAACACATTTGAACTTGTTACAGTTCCTTGTTTGACAGAGCATTTATTCCTAAAATCTGAAATAAATATTTAGTGGTAAATTTTTAAATCATTCTACACTATATCTCTTTTTTTTAAATGATATATAATAATTTTTTATTTGTTGCAAATGAAACATTATTCAGATACAATTTGGTAAACATGGCTTTGCCATGCCTCAAATTTCAACTCATATTGGCAGAGTAGCTGTATGTTATATCTGAGAACCTTGGGTTCGAGTCCTGATCAAGAATACACATCTCCATTAGCTGGTCAGATTTCATTTGACCAGTTCTGTCCAGTCTACAGTATCCAGAGTTAATTCAACGCAATACCTAATCGCTTTCGCACACCAAATTTAAACGAAAGCAATTGATATTATTATCTTAACTGCAATGTTGAACTTACTGTTCGTGGTGATAATTGCAGTAAAAAATGTTGAGTATGTTGGGGAAACCGGTGAAATGTCACTTTGTATTTTAATTAACACAACGCCTAACAACTACCGTAATACGCATCGCTACGGTGGAGTCTACTGTTAGACCCTAACTATGTGACAATATTAGGTTTGAATCAATGTAGAAACCTATTTACCTTAATTTTTTGGAGATTTAAATCTTAATTGTTAAACAACATATGGAAGAAGAACTTCTGAAAATGTGAATCGAGAAACAAAATGGCGGCTTTTCAGTTTAAAAAATCCGGAAGTGAATAATCTGGACTATTGCACCCGGATGAAAGTCCGATTGTCAAATCAGAAGCCTTATTTTGCAAACCAGAAAACACGATTTCAAGGTACTGCTTTTTGCTCATGCGCAATAACGTAATCGGAAATCGACACGGCTTCGCGCGTCGAAATGGTAGGGTCGATTTCGTATAACCACTTTGTTTTCAGGAGTCTACTGACTGCCGGCTAATTCTTTGTCCATCTGGACAGATGCGGGCGACTACGGGTCGGTGTGTTTTTCCGATGTTGAATGGAATCAACAACGCATTCTAGTATTACTAGAACTTAACAGTGAAGAAGAATTTAACATGACAAAGTCATTTGAATGGAAAAACAGATTATATACTGAAAGGATAAAGAAACGCAGGGTAACATTTGTTCCGATATATTAAGAACGCGTTCTCCAAATAAAGTGAAACTTTGTGTATTGAGTTATTAGGTCATGATACACCTTAACATGTGTCGAAAGTGAATAAAACTTGTCTCCACTGCCTCAGTGTAAACCGTCGTGGAGCATGAGCTTTCGAACCTGCCAATCCAATTGTTACCCTGCGTTTCTTTATCCTTTCAGTATATATATTAACAAACTATATCAAAAGCGTCTTGATGTCGATATTGTCTAATCTGACCAACTGGACGGTTGTAAACGCGTTTTACCAAGTAGAGCAATCAGACAATTAAACAAACACGGAATGCCTGTTTTTATACACGATTATTTTAATCAACATCACCCATTAACATTATTCAAAACATTGGATTACTAATAATGACAAACTGGTATTTGAAGAATGGCAATAAAATCATGCTAATTCTTAAACCCTCACTGTTTAATATGGCATTTCCAGATGATAAATTATCTACTAGTCATTTCAAAGACAACGAGACTTTAACAGGGCAACGACCAGTTAAACATTTTACAGTATCAAAAATCTACGAGAAAAGGGTACAGTAAAACTTCGAAAACTCGAATACTCAGGGGGATTTTGAAAATGTTCGAATTTTCCATGGTTCTCGAGTCTCCGAGGCTTTACTTTATAAGGTCAGGGTTTTTTCTGTCAAGGCGTATAAACGAATGTTTGTGACTGATTACGTTATCGGAATATCATCTTAATTATTAAGCGATTCAGTTGACACTGTATTTTTTAAACCGTTATTTTTGTTTGAAAAGTTTGATTTTGTTGTTTGTTTTTTGTTTTTGTTTTTTAAAGAAAACGGCATTTCCTGACGAAATGTCCGAGAACTAGTATACTTTACAAACGGTGCGTCGTTATTTTTTTATTAGCACGTGAAAATTACAAGGTACCGTCAACTTACAAAGAAACAAATTGCTTCGTCTCATATTCTTTTATTTGAGCTAACAGGCTAATTAAATGCTTGTAATTATCATCTCAACATTGCTTCCTACCGAACGATTATTTTCTTTCATCAGAACTAGTTTTAATCGGATCAATTAAAACAGAATAGACGCTGGCGATTGACAATTAACTTGCAATACAACCTGTCACAACTAAGCGTCACCTTTTACCAATTACTCCTGAGAGGTGCTAAAAATTTATCGGTCGTTTATTACTCGAGTTTTCCAATGTAAACAAATAGAAAATATGCTTTGATGGACCGACTCCTGTCCTCGAGGTTCTGAGTTTTCGAAGTTCGAGTTTTCCAAGGTATTTTTATATTGAATATATAAGAAAAATTCTTCGAGTTTTCGAGTGTACTCGAGTTTTCGATGTTCGAGTTTTCGAAGTTTAACTGTATATTGATAACAAAACTTCATTTCTGTGAGCAAACAGAACTAAGAAAAGGTGAGTTTTATCTTTGTGAGGACCGAAATTTTCTGTATTACAAAGCAGTACCTATTTGATACTGAATTTGTTGTACTTTCAGATATTCAGAAGAAACAGTAAGAAATTTAATGTGTTTGGAAGGATCAGTGCCCAAGATCATAAAACTAAATCTGGAGATCAGTCTCAAATCTAAAGGATCTGATTGCCTGAAATGCCAATCAGATCCTTGAGATTTGAGACTGATCTCAAATCTTAGTTATATGATCTTAGGCCCTGGCTTTGTAAAAAGCAATGCCACTAACATTTCAGTAATCGCTTCAATAACAGCTTCAGTTGCTTTGTGTTTTGTATTTTTAGCTTTCTAAGTTCTTCTTGCAAGTGTACACGCGATATAAAGCCTACATGGTATTTAAACGGGTTTTTTGTGAACTTTGATATAAGACGAAAAAACGGCGTATAATGACGTGTACATACAATTTGATTAGAACTTCGAAGTAAATCCTTAGAAAATTAGGATGTGATAAAGAGATTATCATCTTATGTATCCTCGAAAGGGAACCCGAACGGCGTTTGTGCCGTGTGGTGAAAGTAAAATGTCGCAACGTAAAATAATGTTTTATGTTTGCCAATTTTCTTCATTGTTTTCTTTTCTTCAGCTGTTGAGTATTTTTTATGTAAATAATATTCTTATTTGCATTGAACTTATATAGCAATACACACATACAACTAAAGGTTTCTTTGCAGGGCATAATTAAGACTAAACAGTCATTATGTTGTTTTCTCGTTTTGGCCAAAACCACATTCAAGTTATATGTTCACCGCCATATGCACATCATCGTTCAGAATGGATCTTAATTGTACTGTTTATTGGTGAAAATATTGAGCTTCGCTCAACCCAGGCCATGCATGGATGCGTGGGCAGTAATATGCATTACCATTACTGTCCATGAACAGGCTCAATCAAACGGAGCCTACAATATTTTCATATTTGTCGTGCTCGGTGGCTTTCAAAGTTTCCCTTTCTTCTACAAAACTCAAGAGAAAATTATTTGATGCTTTCCGGTGATTTACGTTCACCTTATATAATACAACAAAAAACTTAAGGTTTTATTAAGGGACATAAAGATTTAGTAACAATAACTCAAGATGTTTCTTCATTTCTTCATAATACTTAAAATCACTTTATTTTATACTTTCCATTTAATTACATTTTTTTCTCGGCGCTAAAGATGTGAAAATCCTCTTTTTACACTGTGACAATGGATTATCGTTAAGAAAACCTGTTAACATTTGGGTATATAACAGCATATAATTACGTTATAAAATAACATTTTTGGGGGTTTTTACAAAGAAATGAAAGAAAATTACTTCACCTTTGAACTCCGGAATTACATAATTTTACAAGTGGCTATGAAATCTTGATTCCCGGAGCACGCTCTGTAAAATGTATTTCTTGCTCACACAACTTTAGAGGCCAGAACATCGGCAGATGCTACAGCTTATTGCTTCTTAGGCCCATTCGGAATACCAGCTTTACATGATGGAGGGACCCTAGGTGCCCCTCTGGACAATTTTCAGGCCCGAGCGGGCACCTGGGTAGAACCACCGACGTTCCGTAAGCTAGCTGGCAAGCTTCCTCACATGAAAGATCTTGACCCTGGTAGGTCTCAAATTCAAAGCGGTGAAGGGCAAGTGATTCTCAGTCGGAAACCTTTCACTCGGCCACATACATTACCCGTCTTAGCAATTTCAATATTTACACCAGTAAAACATATTTTTTTGCAGAAAATACCTTAAGATGTACATTTTGTAAATGTAATAAAAAAATTCGTAAAATTAATGCTCATGCTCAGGTTGATTTCCGAACGGGTAATAACTCGTACAGGACGGCGAAACTGTTGTTAGAAAGGCGTATAAGATCAAGCCTTAAATATAAAAACGAAACTGAATCCGTTTGAAATTTTAATTCTACGACAGAATGAGTTTAAACACAAACAGCAAAACCACTTTCGATTTCCCCCGATCTAAACGAATTGAACAAATTTCAAAGTAGCTCTTCTAGAGGCCAGAAAATGTGTGGAAACTGCTCGAGTTTTAATGCTACATGATTACAATATAACTTAATGTAAGTGAATTTTTTAAATCGTCATCTAAATCGATATAATACGAGGTTTTCGCCAAGTTTGTTATAAAATCATGAACACCTCTGTTATATTACATAAATTATCTTAAACTGTTTTAGCAAATATTCCCGATCCAATGTCCAATAACCAATATCCAGGTGACCAACATCTCTATTATAATAAACAATCCTATCTATTATCCATTGTCACATTATCGCACTTAATTCGACATGTATCACACTATAATTTTTAGTGATGACTTACATTATGCTTAAAATGACTTGCGTTGAATATTATGCGAAGTTCTTATTGATCACTTAGAAATGTACCGTTCTGACAAATGTGTGTTGTATAATCGAAATACAGAATTGTTTATGTAAACAATTCCTGAAAATAAACAAAACAAATAGTATATGCATATATACAACAAACAAATCAAACTTAATTATAATCATTGTAGAGTAAAATGTCCTTTCTGGTACATTGAAATGTAACAACAGAAATGTAGAACAAAAAGTAATGTGAATTCAAATTCTACGATGGTTACGAATTTCGTTGTTATGTGGTTTCGATGGTTTACAAAATTAAGATAAGAATTACTCAGGATTTGTTTCAAGTTTAATATTAGGCTTAAGGTAAATACTTTTTTTGCAATTAAGTTAAAAATTTATTTGAACTCCTTCAGACGTAGGAAACTGTGTGTGTGTGCGTGCGTGCGTGTGTGCGTGCGTGCGTGCGTGCTTGCGCTTGCGTGCGTGCGTGCGTGCGTGCGTGCGTGCGTGCGTGTGTGCGTGTGTGTGTGTGTCATACATGATGTATTTTTAAGGATGCTATATTTGTTTCTCTTCTTGACATTGTATGACTTTCATTATAGAAGAAGTTGTAATTTACGACGCTTTACATGCCATATTGCGTTGGCCACATCATTGATATTTTCCCGACTGTGACAACACATTATTTATATCTTGTTCGTCAGCTTTCTTTGTTCAAGGATATACTAATTGATTATTGTTTTCACATTTTATTGTCACAGTACAATAACAACACATCAACACATTACACACATCAAAATATGAAAATAACACCTTTTTGTATATTTAATAATTAACAATTATCTTGTTTAACAACTACATTTTGTTCGTGATAGTTCAATCCTTCTGTAATCGATCCGTTTAATCCATTATGGAAAGCATATATAAAAGTGGTCACTAATAGATATGCCAATTGTCTGATTTCCGTTTCCATTACTCCCCATGAACAGGCTAAATAAAACCGAGTCTGCAATATTTTCATATTCGTCGTGTTCGGTGGCGGCCAACGTACCCTTTTCATCTAGTTTATTGAAGTCATAAATTTTAATGGATCGCATCTTTACTTTTCAGGTAAAAACTCATTTTTTTTAATTCTAATTATCCTTAAATAATTTCTTTTAATCATAGTTTCTAATGTCGACCATGTGATGGCTCTTTTATTAGAAATAGAGCGAACACATTAGATTGAAATTCATAAATATGAAAATAACTAAATATGTTTACAAATTAGATTGTTAAATTTACATTTCTAAAAAATTAACGTACATAATTGCGTCATAATTAATTGTATTCATTAAGAAGAAGTTAATATCTGGACTTAACCTTTGAGCAAAGGATTTGATGTTAAATTGAAATTTCGTGTACAAAGTTAGCATCGCTTCATTATCAAAGTAACGAAATTATGTACTGTGCTATTTATTACGCAATAACTTGGAATTTTATATATTTTATATGGTATGTGTGATTTTTATTTTCCAAAAGTTGAATAAAGGTGACTTATAGCAAGAAGATTCTTTATACCTGTGAGTAATTGCATTTTATTATTATTATTTACAATTTACTTTTGTGATTCCTGTCTTCAATTTATAAAACGCGGATCCCACTTTTTCGATGCAAACGGTTACAATCATATACGCACAAAAAATAAATATACTTATGAATATCCAAAATCACTGAAATTTGCATATCAGGAATGGCCACATCCAGTGACTCAGCATCTCCGCACACCGAAACGGTAAGGAGAAAAAGAGAGCACTGTTTGTAAAACGGGCATTTTCAAACAAAGAACCACATAAATGCACGAAAATGAGAATCTGAGGAATGCGACAAAATTGAAGTTCGATCA
>JAZAYU010000038.1:0-139239 GCA_038501625.1 Corbicula japonica | reverse complement strand
AATTAATTTCCATTGGTCGAATAAAGTATCCGATAGATGTCCTCTTTGCACGAAGTTTTCGTGCTAAAGTGATTGAGTGAATAAGGCATTCAGCTTTGGACAATTGACTGGACAAGACAAATTTAAATTTATAATAGTGTGTGTAATTATTATGGCAGAGGGGAATTCGGACTTTTCGCCACGTGGACAAATAAATGATGGTTCACAAGTGTTTAGTAATCAACTGCAGCTTGTGTTAGATGAACTTAGAACTCAGAGACAGGAGTTTCAAGTTTTAAGGGACGAAGTACAAGGAAATTCAAGGTCAGTGACTTCAGAAGTGAACAAATTGAAATCCGAGAAAAATTTAAGTTGGAAATTTGAAGGACATAAAATACAATACGAACTCAATAGCAGCATAGACGAAAAAGCTAAGCAAGCGAAGTGGGGCATCGAGAACGGAAAATATCAATACGCCAGTGAATTGTTGGAGGAAATAATCAACCTGATTAAGGAACGTAATAAACACATACGAATAGCGGATACCAGTGCTGGAGGCTGGGATACAGTCAAAAATTATGTCAGTAATCCAATTGCCAGTGATGACGAAGACGAAGCGAAAATTTCAAAAGCCGAGAACAAAGCTCTTAAACGTAAAAAAGAGAAGCAAGCCGGTAAAATCCCTACTGCGAAACGTTCAGGTGCTACGGGATTTAGTCCCATGGATTTTAATGTTCCAGTTCGCAACATGCCTGGAGTTTATGGCACGCCCGAGAGATCAGCTACCACTGGGTTTGGCAGAGGGAACCTTTTTCGTCCCTACTTCGGTGGACCCCGTTACAGTAGCACTTCCGGAAGCTACGGTACAGCCGCTCCTGGTCCCTGTTTCGCGTGCGGAGAATTCAGCCATTTCCGTCGAGACTGCCCATATACATTCAGACAGCCCGGGAACCAGCCAGCATCCAAAAAATGAAACATTGTTAAAAGATGAGTATGAGTTTGATTATACTAGATTCACTCATGACTTTCATGAATACGAACAGGGGCAAAAAAGTATTCTCGTAAAAGGAAGATTGAGAAAAAACCTTCAATTTTGGACTGATATAGGTGCGTCGGAGTATATTCTAGATGTAATAAAATTTGGCTATAAAATTCCATTTTATTCCGAACCACCTAACTCAGTGAGCAAAAACAATAGATCCGCTTTGTGTGAACAAGAATTTGTTTCTAGTGCTATTAAAGATCTTTTAGATAGAGGTCTTATTAAGCGGTGCCCTCACCTTCCTCGAGTAGTTAATCCTTTAACCGTATCTGTGCAAAATACTGGCAAAAAGAGGCTGATATTAGATCTTCGAAATGTTAATAAACATCTCTGGAAGCAGTCTGTTAAATTTGAAGATTTAAGGATAGCCTTATCGTATTTACAGAAAGGTTATTTCATGATAAAATTCGATATAACAAGTGCTTACCACTTTATAGAAATTTTTGAACCTCATACTGATTTTTTAGGTTTTTCTTGGACTGCCGACGACGGTCAAATCCAATATTTTAAATTTCTTGTTTTGCCCTTTGGTTTGTCTAGTGCTTGTTATATTTTTACTAAATTAACTAGACCTTTGGTAGCAAAATGGAGAAGTGAGGGTAAATTAGTTCTAACATTTTTAGATGACGGATTTGGTTGTGCGAGCGATTACAGTCGAGCAATGTTGCTGAGTAGGCAGTTAAAACAGGACCTTTTATTATCAGGTTTTGTACCTAATTCAAATAAGTGTATTTGGGCGCCTATACAGAATCTGCAATTTTTGGGCTCAATTTTGGATTCTACGAACGGAACTGTTAAGATTTCTGGAGAAAGGGTAGAGAAAGCTAAATTAACTGCATCCCAATTACTTCAAGATCTTAAGATTCATAGGAGAGTACCAGTTAGAAAGGTAGCAAGCTTTGTAGGTCAGATCATTTCCATGAGTATTGTAGTAGGTCACGTGACACAGATAATGACTCGTTACTTGAGTCTTGATATTCTAACATCCCGCACGTGGGATTCTTATATTTCTCTTTCTGATAACAGTATCGCGCAGATAAAATTCTGGCTCGAACGTCTAGATTCTGTTAATTTTAGAAATATTTTTCAGTCTCAGATCTGTTCTAGAGTCGTTTACAGTGATGCTTCAGCTTTAGGATTCGCCGGTTATGTTGTTAATACTATAAATGGCGTGTCGCATGGTCACTGGACAAGAGAAGAAAGTCAGAAATCTTCCACCTGGAGAGAACTTTCTGCGGTTTTGACAGTATTAAAATCGCTTGTTCACGTTTTAAGTAATCAGAGGGTTAAGTGGTTTTCAGATAATCAGGGCGTTGTTGCTATAGTTACCAAAGGTTCAATGAATAAAGAATTGCAGGATCTCGCAATTAGTATATTTGATATATGTTTGCGCAATTCTATTTCTTTAGAAATGGAATGGATTCCTCGTTTTCTCAATGAAAAAGCAGACTATTTATCTAAAATTATTGATCAAGACGACTGGGGTATATCAGCAGAAGTGTTTTCGCTGATTGAATCAAGATTTGGGAAATTGAGTATAGATTGGTTCGCTTCAGAACACAACGCTAAGTTGTCAAGATTTTATTCAAAGTTTTGGAATCCTAGTTCTTTAGGAGTTGACGCATTTACAGTAAATTGGGCAAATGAGTTCGGTCTGTTTGTACCGCCTTTCTATCTTATCCACAGGGTTTTGAATAAAATGCACGTAGATCAGGCAAAGGGGATACTAGTTGTACCTGTGTGGAAATCGGCGCCTTTTTGGCCGTTGTTATGTCCAAATGGATGTTTTGTCTCCAGTGTAAAAGAGTATTTAGTTCTGCCGACAGAGTCTAAATATTATGTTAAGTGTAAGAATGGTCTTGGTATTTTTGGTAATACAGATTTGAAATTCGGCATGCTCGCCTTGTACATTACCTTTAAAGGTAAATAAATCTTCAGTTCAAGAACGTTGCCTTTTTTTTTTTGAGTTGTCTCCCTTAACATCAATACACCGATTTGATAGCACGGTATAATAAAGATTAAACCGTTTATTACAATTGTTTCTCGTTTTGCTCACTGGAGCAGTTTTTAAAGGAACGCTCTTTGGAACAGTTTTACTTATTTACTTGCTTTTGTCACTGGAAATGTCTAATAAGCTCACTGGAGCAGTTTTACACTCTTTTGAAAAAGAAAGAAAAGAAAATGCTCACTGGAGCACTGTATTACGCTCACTGGAGCACTGTTTTACGCTCACTGGAGCACTGTTTTACGCTCACTGGAGCACCGTTTATGCTCACTGGAGCACTGTTTTACGCTCACTGGAGCACTGTTTACGCTCACTGGAGCGCTATTTACGTTCACTGGAACGGAAATATTAATGAACATTATTCTTATATAAATATCTGTTTATATGAACTGCGAGATTTTGATTGTTTTAACGTTGTCAGACGATGATCATGAATGATGACGATGATGATGATGATTATCTGTAACTGTTGTTCATATTCATAACGGTAGTTTAGTTTTTGCTCTTTAATATTAAAAGCAATATTTCACAAGAAGTGATTTTTTATTTGTGTGAATAATGTATTTATTAAATTTTTTATTCTAAATCTCTTTTTTCAGATCCACAAAAACGAAATAGATGAGTTGCCACCTGTTTTGGCGGACAAGATCGACCTACTCCCGGAAGTACTGATGAAATCAAGAGCTTCAAGCACTTCTAAAAAGTATGAGCTGGCATTTAAACGTTGGTCAAATTGGGTTTTTAGTAATTCTTTAGGGAGTGGGGATGTCTTGCCCGCTAAAACTTTAACTGTGGCTCTTTATTTATCTTCTTTAATTCAAACTGCGCATAGTCCTGCTCCAGTGATAACAGCTTTCTATGCCATCAAATGGTTTCATGAATTACATGGTTTAATTTCTCCTACCGATTCCAAAGTTAACGTTAATATATTAGAATCCGCCAAAAGGATTTTAGCTAAACCTGTAAATAAGAAAGAACCAATTTCTATTGATGTTATTTTGGCAGTTTATAATTCAATGTATGAAGAGAAAAATATCAAAAATCAAAGAATTATCTGCGCTATTATTTTAGCGTATGCAGGTTTTTTGCGCAGTGCTGAGTTATTGAATATAAAGGTATCAGACATAGCTTTTGAGCAGTCATATATGGCAATTTATATTGAGAAAAGTAAAACGGATATTTATAGGGATGGACACTGGTTAATGATTGCTAAAACAGGCACTGTTTTGTGTCCTTATGAAAACATTGTGAAATACATCAAGTGGACAGGCCTTGATGGAGATGATTATCTGTTCTGTAATTTGACAAAAACAAAGGCTGGATATAAAGTTAGAAATTCCCGTTCAAGGACATCCTACACTAACTTACGTGAACTGTTTTTAAATGCTTTAAAACCACACGTCCGCGATATTACAGAGTATTCTTTACATTCGTTAAGAAGTGGCGGAGCTACCGCTGCTGCGAACAGTGAATGTGGTATCAAGGAACGTATGTTCAAGAGACATGGCCGATGGGCCAGTGAGAATGTGAAAGACGGTTATGTCAAAGATAACTTGAAAGAGCGTTTAGCTGTTTCTTTGTCATTGGGTTTATGAATTCTTGTTTTCATAAATTAACATAACTGAACATTATTTCAAGTGTAAATGTTAATTTTTGGTTGTATTGTAATTTTGATTTAAGAAGAAAGCTGCCAATTTTTATTTTTCCTGCTTTTCCCGTTCTTTAATTTCACAGTGATTGTCCAAGTGCTCTATACATATAATACAAAAACAAATGTTTTTCATGTGTTCTGTTATTTATCGTAAGGATATGGTATGAGTTTAAAGGAAATATAATTTTCTTCGGTTGAATGATAGTGAATTAGAAGAAAATTAATTTCCATTGGTCGAATAAAGTATCCGATAGATGTCCTCTTTGCACGAAGTTTTCGTGCTAAAGTGATTGAGTGAATAAGGCATTCAGCTTTGGACAATTGACTGGACAAGACAAATTTAAAAAATAAAAATTGGCAGTTAAGTTAATATCGCTTACAAATATTCTGTTTGATTTATATATTTGTCCGATGTTTCGCAGCATTTCTTTATACATATGTAAAATGCTTATACGCATATATGTATTGTTTAACTGGTATGATTTGTTAAAATGTGTTTACATTAAGCACTCACACACACACACTGCACAGTGATTGTCCAAGTGCTCTATACATATAATACAAAAACAAATGTTTTTCATGTGTTCTGTTATTTATCGTAAGGATATGGTATGAGTTTAAAGGAATTAAATATTTGTTCTATGATCAAAGCTCATTAAGAGAACATGGCGATATAAACATTGTAAACGATTTGCTGATGATCAATATTTAAATTATCCTGACGCTCACATGATTGTCAAGTTACCGATAAGGTACTGTATATTTTAAACCTGTGTAAACAAATACGGTAAACATACGGTATTTACTTCAAGTGAAACATTTATTACGATATAGAATATTTATAACCATATAAAGCCATTCCAAAATAACAATTCAATAGCTTGCGCAGATATATTAACGTTACTTGTCAAAACAATTTATTGATACTAGAACTTCGTGTTGCGTCGACATTGTACTTGAAAAGTAATGCTAAACTTCAGTGTGCAAAATCAATTTTAAACTGTATAGGTCTAGAATATATGAAGCGGTTTTATTGCATCTTTATTTCGAATTTGTCATTTACATGGTGAGAATATACCTGTATCAATAGAATGATAAAACTCTGACTGTATATTAACATAAATTGAAAGAAAATTAAATCTGTTCGGCATCACACAATATAACTGGTAACAACTTGCTGTTTGGAAAAATGCACAATCCTTTTAGGCTATTTCCGCTTCCAAAATGTTAAAGCTAAATATTTGAAGTCAACTGGAAACAGCTTCTTCTAGCTGTCTTGTTCACGGAAGATTGAAGTTACAAGGAGATCGAAAAGTTCGAATGAATTCTTATACAGATGATGGTCAAAGTTTGATCATATTTCTGCATTTGACAGTGGGATCTTAATTATGGTTCCAGCTTTTAATTCTGTCATTGGTAACAAGTAAAACACTATAGAGAGTCATTCCAATTTGTTTCAAGCAGTTAAGCCGGAAATAATATTTTAAGCGCTGAATTTATTTGTTGGATTCACCTTTCGCTCCAGTTATGTTCTTTCATTGTTCATAGACGCATGTTATATAATTTTTTTTAACTGAATGTATTAACTGATTTATTACATTAGCCATTGTACATGTACATCGGTAAACAATATGTTCAAAAGATCAATTTTGAAGGAAACACAGCATAGCACAACACAGTGCAAACTATGGACGGTTTTTGTGATTATTTAAACTTCAACGCAAGATATCTAACATGTAGATGTTAATACTATTTGCAAGAAATGCTTGAATACCCGTTTTTTTTAAGTTTATAAAGTGAATAAACATTGGCACCTCGCTAAACTTTCACATCAATCAGCACTTAAGGCACTTAGTGCGTTCTCCATTCAACATGATGGTTTCAAGTAAATAAAGTTATTGTGGTTCATGATGAATCCAAGTAAATTTAGTTAAGCATGTTCAATTACCTTTTTTTTGTTCATGAGCGTACCATTCTGTAATTGCAATATACGCTTTTATCAGCAGAAATGTCTTTATTTAATGTTTATACGTATTTTCGTCATCAGCCATTGTAAAATACTACGACACAGAAGTGCTGTTAGAGAGCATTATTTAAAATAACCTAAAAAATCAAGTACAATCGATATATGTTGATCATGTGTACTTGGCATGTATACAATACCCTCAATATAAACATTTTAGTTTCAGGTGTTAACGATCGACTTGAAGAAAGGTATTCAAATCGGAAAAAAAACAAAACGAAAATTATAACTAAATTAAAAATATATACACATTCATAGACGATGGATGGAATATAAGTGTAGGTTGAAAACATTCAAGTCCGTAACTTTAGTAATCTTGTAATTAAGCTGTACAAATAAAAGAAAAATAAAACTGGATGCAAGGTATCAAAGATGTCTTTAGATTAAAATTATGTCGGACACGGAAAACACGGCCCTACACCAATTTCTTTATTTTGTAATATATCTTCAAAATTCTTTTTGCATCTTAAAGGGAATCATCCTAGTTATATGGAAATGTTTATAATTAGAAAAGTATTAAAGTCCGTCTCAAATACGACCGTTTTCCAGTCAAAATTACGTCAAAACCTGTTCTACCCATTAACTTTTTTATTTCTCAAGATATCTTTAAAATTCTTTTCGTATCTTTAACTGTGATTTTTGAAGTAATAATTATATGTGCTAAGAAAATAACCTGGTCGTATATCCGGAGAATCTGTATGAATAACCTCGTGGAAAAACTAACATAAGTCGTTTAAAGTGGCATAAAACCACCCGAAATCTGTAGAGCAGTCACTGGCCACCGGTATTCTATTTACACGCAACACAGAAATAATTTCTAAAAGCAATCAAAGAACAAAATGACAAGTCTTTAAATTCGTAGATCTTAATTTTCTAAACTACGTTTGGTGTTTAAATCTTTATTTCGCTTTTGTTATTAATTCGTGAATCGATCCGGAAATCCACGCAAATTTGCTCCCCGTCAACATGAATGGTTTTAAAGTATTTGCTGAAATATTTATGATAGAAAACTTGTGCTGGACTGGAGCTAAAAGAAATGTCGTTGTTTATTGTTTAAGTCTTTTTCTCGTTATTAATTCACTCTAATATAACGTTTGGTGTCGGGAACATGTGAATTCTGAACAATTACTCTCTATGTGCAAGCCAGAAGTAGATGCCAAATTAAGAAGGAATTTATCCACCATCAAATGCCGCGTTGCCTCGTTTTCCTTTTATTTTAATGTTTCCTCACTTTTCACGACATGACTGTTAAATGGATGCTGAAAATCTATCAAGAATGTTTAGGAAAAATACAAAATGTTGATATTGTCTAATTTTTTTATTTATTTCAAGTACCATACATTCCAACAGGAGCGTTCTTTAAGTCAGCACCAGAATTACTTAAAACCTTTAACTATAATAATATTAATCTACTTCGTTGTTCTAATTTCGGTTGGAATTTTTGGGCCCATGCAAACATCGCTGAGTTTGTGGTAGTAGCGGAACGCTTTCATCTAATATTTTAAGCAATTCTTGTACAAGTTGAGTGCACATTACGTATACTGAGTGTGGTATCATAATTCGCGAGGATAATTTTCGTATTTTGCTCCCTCTGAAAGTGTGTGAAATCAAACCCCACCAATATCAAACCATCAATATAACCTTTTAAGAGAATAATACAACTGCGCGAATATATGCCTGCGCAACAATATATCATTTAGCCTGTGTTTTATGCGCGAAATTTGATCCTTGAATCCCACTAGTTCTTTCAGTTGTATGTCTTTCAGAATCATGATTGTCATAAATCTTCGTCACATACATGTCATACATGTACGATATGTATAAGATGGAAAAAATATCAAGTAACGCTTAAACATTCGAGTAGTTCGGGCGACACACACTTTAAGAGGTCGCAAACATTGCAAATGGCAAAAACAGGCTAAAATTTCAAAAAATGAACTCATACCTGAAATAAGTATATGCTGGTCTACAATGTTTAGTGCCAATCCGTCAAAATAATCTTAGGGTTATCAAGAAATTCAATGAAAACTTACTTCCTACTTTCACTTTGTACTTTCACTTTGAACCAGGAAGTAAGATTTCCTTGAATTTCTTGAAAACCCTAACATTATTTTGACGAATTGGCACTAAACATTGTAGACCAGCATATACTTATTTCAGGTATGAGTTGTTTTGGTATATAATTCATGAATTTTAGAGTTTTCATGCAAATGGTTTTTCTTTTGTTTTAGTATGTGCTTGGTAATTAGAACATGAATTGGACTAAATTGAGCTTGAAAACATTTACTACATCCATAGCTAAATACATTTAATAAATAAAATCTAGGTGGCAATTAGTATTACCCCCAAAATTCATTTTTTTGAAATTTTAGCCTATTTTCGCCATTTGCAATGTTTGCGATACCTTAAATAATCCAAATGGTTTCCATACCCAGGCGCGTAGCTACCAGTACGCAGAGAACACATATTTTATTTAAAAAATCTGTTTGAATACTTGTTGGTAGATGTTCCATGAGAAAAAGTAAAACAACATCGAGTAAAATTTGTGAACAAATATTACGTATTTTATGCCAAAAACCCGCCAGAACGCTCCTGAGACGATCTACTGAAAAACACCCCCCCCCCCCCAGGATTCCGAGTACACCTTTAAAAGCCCTTGCTACGCTCCTGATACCCTAATGAACACCATCAAATATGGATTCAATCTTTAATGAAAACTAAATGTCTACGAATAAGTAAGCAATTAAGGCATTATGGTCATGCTACGGACAGGTCTGTATAAGGAAATGATGAATTCAGCCTCTTCTAACAACGAACACCAGCACAATTAGCAGACTGTCTTAAGACATGTTAACATGAGGATTCAATTTGAGGATCTTTTACAAACATGAAGCCTGAGCAAAATATTTCCCCATAAATGATAACTTATTAACCCTTTACTCCATGGGATATGGCTGTTATACCACGGGCAAATAGTGTAGATCCAGATCAGCTGACACATCCCTGCCGTCCGATCAGGATCTACGCTGTTCGCTTTAGATTCATTAGGTTATTTCTGACTAAGACACGACCAGTATAGATCTAGATCAGATGGCACGGATGTACCAGCTTATCTGGATCTACATGTACACTGTTGGCACATGCGATAAAACCCGTATATATGTAGTAAAGGGGTAATGTATTCAAATTATGTTTTCTTGTTTTGGGGTCAATTTTTTATTTTATATATATTATAAAAATATTTTATAGATTAAAATTTTTAATGTGTTCCTAAATATTTGAAACAGGTTTTTTTCAATATGTCTTCAGATCTAGACAAAATCATAAAATGTATACCAAAGATACAGGAGCTTGATTTTTTAAATTGATTTATTGTATTTTTGTCTACATTCATTTTTACCATTAAGCCGAATGCAAATCTGAGAAATGTCTCGGATTTTAGGGTAAATTTAACACGGAGCAAATAATACCGGACAGGTGACCGATATGCGAAAACAATTATCACCCTTCCTCAGAAATGTACGAGTTTCAGCATTAGACTACATAAAACTTATTATATAAATACAGTCAACCCTGTCTTCAAAGGCCACACAGGTTAAACCCCAAAACTGGTCTTTTAATTAACGCAGGTGGTTTTTGTTCACAGGTTAACAAGTTGTTCGTTAAATCTGCCAGTTGGACAAAGATTCGTTCTTAATCCACAGGTGGTCTTTGTTTAAATGTAGTCTTTAACAAAGGCTCGACTGTAAATGGATAAACGAGGAAATACGTACTTATTATATTCCATTTATCTGCAAAACATGTCTTATTTTCTCCCGCCGCATAGCGGTAGTTGGATATAAGAATGGTCATCGTGCGTCCGTCCGTCCGTCCTTGTGTGTGTGTGTGTGTGTGTGTGTGTGTGCGTGCGTGCGTGCGTGCGTGCGTGCGTGCGTGTGTGTGTGTGTGTGTGTGTGTGTGTGTGTGGGGGCGTGCATAGACCTCCAACAGAGAACTGTCATAAGGAATAACAGCAACGACTGAGGACATAAGTGCCAAGTGAGGGCGGTCTCAATTGGCAAATTTATAAGATAGTCTAAAAGTTCATAATTTGTCCCAAAACGAAAAAAAAAAAGTTTAAAAATTCCAGGCTTCTGTTGGAGGTCACAAGGGTCAAGTGTATGGCCAGTGCGTGACCTTCAGAAAAAGGTGAAATATGCATATCAGGAATTGCCACATTCAGAAAAAACAGCCTCCCCACACAGTCAAGAAGAAGAGAGGGGGAGAGAGCATGGTTAATAAAATAATCAGTTTCAAAAAGGACGCCACTAACAAAAAACAAAAATGAGAACCCGAGGGGTTACCAAAAATGCCATAATTTGCCAGAAAAATGCCATAATTTGCCGCTTTTTCTTTCACACTCCGACGATCTTGATTGGCGGTAAGAACGCAGGTGAGTACGGTTTATTGTTGTAACATGCTTTATGGTGACTTTATGGACAAAACGAGAACCTTGTATCGTAAATAGAGATGTTTTATGTTTAATATGGTAAAATTATTAACAGAAATAGTTCACTTTCATTGAATTTCGTAAATGTTTTGTGTTTTCGCGAGGTCTGGTTTTGTCAGTGGATGGGTTGAGGCAGAAGTCAAATCATCTTAAAAGTTGTGTTTCTTAATTTAGTAATAGGCAGAAAATGTGCACATGTAGGCTGAATCTGGTTCAATGACTGTTCAAAACAAATTCTAAAGATATCCACACAATTTCGACTATTGCACTATAAACATAAACATTGAGTCCTGGTATTCGCCAACTTTCTTGTCAAAAACTCTGGCCAGATAATATTTCAGTACTGTAAGGGAGTATTTTGTTAATGTCTTTTTTAGTGAAAAAGGCATATACTTTTCAGTTTCTGAAACGGTTAACAGATTTTTTTTAAAGACAATTAGACCGATCTTGCGTACAGTACTGGTCGTTCTCTCATCTGAGGGCAGATTTCTCTCATCCCTCGGTTAAGACTCGAATCCGTGATGTATATCATAATTTGACATGAAATATCTTTTTGACATGATGTGCATGTTTTTCAACGAACATAAGTGTTCACTTGATATTTATCATTTTAATACCAGTAGTGTAATGCTAGGTATACCATTAAAAGATTTCGTCTAATTCTTCTTACATATAATGCTATTATCAACAATGGCGGACTTCGGAAAGCACGCTTAGAAAATATGGATTTCATGTAGTTTTTCACCCTTTATGGTTTCCAGACCGACCCTATTTGTTTGGCTCAACCCTGATATGTTTTACGTGGGTTCGAAAATTAATGAGTACGAAAACTTCATAAAGTTCGGGGACGAACAGAGCGACAACAACACATGTTTAAGGAAATGAAAAGTTCCTGGAATTTTTTCTCATTACTACATTAGTTGAAGTATTGATAAATAGACTAATTGTTCACATTCATTGTAGTTATGGCTGGTTACCTGTCTAGAGGCAGGAGAGGGGTAAGTAAATGTGATTTATGAGTTTCATCTATACTGTTGCTTACAAAATCATGAAATGGATCAATAAAGTGGATGAGAAAATGTCTATGTTCAAGCTGATTTTTCTAGACGATTGAAAGTCATATATAAATAATAGTGCAAGGGTCAGTCGTGAAGTTTCCGAACTCGGCTTATCATTTTGATACTACATCTGTACATGTTTTATAACCAAAATTGAAACAACAGTCGGAAAGACAGATATTTATTGAACTGCTGTAAGTGTAACAAATTTTAAAAGAAAACAAACAGCATACAATAAAATAACAGCACATTCTTACATATTACCATTAACCAAACGGAGCACTTTATACACCAAAAAGACATGTCTAACGTCAGTTTATTTCTAAATAATCATCACATGCATTAACAGATCTCCGATGTCTCTCCACCTACTTTTCAAACACATATTTGTTCCACGCCAGTTAGTATACCAGGATATGTGCCTTTGTGGCCATCACAAGTTCTTGTAGGGATTTGAACACCGGCTTTGAAGCTCGCCCTTTAACCTTGTGAATAACCCAAAATTCATGAGAGCCAGTTTTGACTATATGGATTATGCTGAAGATGCTCGTATCCAGGGAAGTCTATAGTCATATGTGTATCCTCGGGCCTGATGACTAATATAAACAACTGACTTAATTAAATCTTTTTTGTAAAGATGATAACTTGTAATACCTAACAAACATTTAAGATGTTCAGTAACATATGTCAAAGGTAACTAAAATCAATGAATAAGAATTTCTCTATTAAAATTTAAAATAGTTAAATTTCAAAAAGTATGCAATTTATTAAATTGAAATGCAAAAAACATTAATATCTATTAAAACATTTAAGGTTTGTTTAACATGAACAAACTAACTCATACTTTAATATTACCAAGTATTAATATGATTGAATACATCATGCATATTTTATGATAACACTCTGGGAACTTTACGACTGACCCTCGTATACTATATTAATCTATACTTAATTACTTTTGAAATGGAATTGATTTGTTCATGTGACACTTGTCGTACCTTAAACATGTTAAAAGATGTATTTATCAAAAACATTTTTAGCAGAAATTAACTATTGAAAAAAGTACTTTAAGTAGCTGACTAAGTTATGCAAATCAGATAAAGGAAGATTATATCAAAATAAGCTGCAAAATCCTTGGATATTACTTCAAGTCCATCCAATTTGTTTTGAAATGGATTTTGAATCTTAAAATTAAAAATTGTGTATAATTTGTGAATTACTATTTACTTTTTCAGGTAGAGGAAGCTCTAAGAATGCCTAAAAAGGTTAGACCCAATAATTAATAATTTACCAGTACTATTGTTACCAAGATCCATATACCATAGTGTTGTGTGAAATAATATTATGCTTAACTGTACTGGAATTCTCACATTTTTGTCTTGTTTGTGTCAGAGTCTCATAGTTATTGAATGTTATAGCTTCCTCTGATTCCGTTGTCATCAGACAGATGAGCTAATGTCATAGCTTCCTAATGTCATCTATGGATTGTTGTTTGTCATATATTTGGCTAAGTCTTTTGTTGACATCTAATTTTTCTCAGAAAACATTTAAGATAGAACTTTGAAACATAATACAGTTGTCTGACGCCACTGTTGCATGGGCAAGTTTATAAATTCTTGACTGTAGTCATAGTTATGCCTCTTTTTAGAATTTTTGATAAGTTTTTGTTTAAATCTACTTTTTCTCATAAAACTGGTAAAATTTATAGCTTTGAAACTTCACATTGTTTGTCATCATAATATTGTCCTTGTTTGAATAATATTGGTATATTTATTTTTTCAAATAAATTGATTTTGTTGGAAAAAACTGATAATTCAAACAAAAAAGCTGTGTTTGCACACACTGAGAGTGTTGTCATTTTTAAGGATCCCAAAAAAAAGACAATAATTCAGTTCATTACATTTTTGTCAAAAATAAAAGTAAAAATATTATTGTATTCTTTCAATCTCACTTTTATACATGTCATCAGTTACATTAAGGTATCAATAATAAGAAGTTATTAAACAGTCGTGGTGTGCCAAAAGTCAATATTGGCCTGCCTGAAAGAGATATTGGACCGTAACAACTTTCGCATTGGTAAATAATATCGGGAATCCTGTCTTGATGTCAGGCCATGATGACGTCATTCACATGACTCAGCATATATTGGACCACCGGTCAAATATCTGATTATATGGGACCCTTTGTGGCAGATATTAAATTCGGTGGCACTAAAATATGTTACTATTTATAGTAAGGTATACAATTAGAATATTCATTAAGTACTGTCTGGTTTGGTAGATCTGTTGTTTTTTTCATGCCATTCTTAATGGTATTCACCCAAAGTTACAAATCCTAGTCTAATCCATGATTTGTGTGGTGGAATAAGTGAAGTCGTCATTTTTCATTCTTATTTTTAGCTCGACTATTCGAAGAATAGGGGAGCTATCCTACTCGCCCCGGTGTCGGCGTCGGCGTCCGTTAAACAAAAAATGCACTTTGGTCCATTACTTGAAAACTACTTATGATATCAACTCGAAACTTGGAATATATATTCACCATCAAATTCTTCATCATTACCAACAAGACCCATAACTCTGCTTCCAATATTTTTCAAGTTATGCCCCTTTTTCACTTAAATTTTGCGTTAAGGAAAATATGCACTTTGGTCCATAACTTATAAACTACTTGAGATATCAACTTGAAACTTGGAATATATATTCACCATCAAATTCTACATCATTACCAACAAGACCCATAACTCTGCTGTCAATATATTTCAAGTTATGCCCCTTTTTCTTATATTTTGTGTCAAGCAAAATATGCATTTTGCCTCTAACTTTAAAACTAATTGAGATATTGCCTTGAAACTTGAAATATATTTTTACCATCAAAATCTACATCATAACCAACAAGACCCATAACCCTTCTTCCAATATTTTTCAAATTATGCCCCTTTTTCGCTTACATTTTGTGTTAAGCAAAATATACAGTCGGCCCTTAACTTCGTTATGAATGGAGGGATTTCAAAATAACTTGGCACAAATGTTCACCATGACAAGGCGGTGTGTCGCGTACAATACCCATGCCTGTAGGTCCAAAGTCAAGGTCACTGTTACTAAAAATAGAATTTTCTTGCAAAATCGTGTCTGCTCTGTAACTTTGTTATTTCTTATTGGGTTTTTAAATAACTTGGTATAATTGTTCACCATATCAAGACGGTGTGTCACGTACATGCCCAAGCCTGTATGTCAATGGTCAAGGTCACTGTTGCTAAAAATAGAATTTTCTTGTCTAGGCTGTTACTTTGTTATGAATGGAGGGATTTCAAAATATCTTGGCACAAATGTTCACCATGACAAGGCGGTGTGTCCGCACAATACCCATGCCTGTAGATCCAAGGTCAAGGTCACTGTTACTAAAAATAGAATTTTCTTGTCCAGGCTGTAACTTTGTTATGAATGGAAGGATTTCAAAATAATTTGACACAAATGTTCACCATGACAGGGCGGTGTGTCACGTACCATGCCCATGCCTGTAGGTCAAAGGTCAAGGTCACTGTTACTAAAAATAGAATTATCTTGTCCTGGCTGTTACTTTGTTATAAATGGAGGGATTTTAAAATAACTTTGCACAAATGTTCATGAAAAGGCAGTGTGTCCGCACAATACCCAAGCCTGAAGGTCCAAGGTCAAGGTCACTGTTACCAAAAATAGAATTTTCTTGTCCAGGCTGTAACTTCATTATAAATGGAGGGATTTCAAAAAAACTTGACACAAATGTTCACCATGAAAGGGCAGTGTATCGCGTATTATTCCCATCATTGCACTTGAGTGTCTGAAAATGATGCATAGCGGGGCATCCGTGTCCTATGGACACATTTCTAGTTTCACTTATATTTTCACTTAAGTGCACTTCATCGATAACTTTGCAAATACTTAAGGTATCAACTTCAAACTACCATTATATTTTCATATCAGTTCTTTTTCTGTAACATTACTGAAGTGATTGATATTTGACTAAAAGTAAATGTCTCTAATAAAAAATTACTAACAAGTTTTCTAACAAATTCAGAAATATTTCATAGTTATTCCCCTATTCAGTTTAATATTTATGGTACATTTAGGAATTATTTCTGTTATTTGAAAAGAATTTCTCCCGTACCATTCACTTGTAAATATTTTTCCTGATTGCACATGAATGTATGGCCATAGTTGTTATTGTTTTAATCTTCAAATTGCATTTGTTTCAAATGATTCGAATAGTCGAGCATGCTGTCTCCTCTGACAGCTCTTGTTGTTAATGTTCATTGTATACATATATTTTAGCCAAGGCTATCCCCACTAGATGCAGCCCGGAGATGGTGTGGGAAATTGGTCGATCAAGACGGATTAGAAAAACGTTTTGTGTCGGAGTATATAGGTAATGTATATAGACTGCATAAGATACGAATTTAAAAAAAGAAGAGAGACTTACACAGGAAATAAGTCTGGAAAGAGAATGCTTTTTGTCATCTCATATTTTGATTTAATTGGTAAATAGAATTGTATTGTTACAAGAATAAAGTGAGGTAAAAGTCCATTGCAAAAAGTTAACCTCAGTCAAATAAGTTTTCTTTTTTAAAATAATAGTTTTGTTCTTTTCTTTAAATGTGCTGTAAAAATTATTGTCTCTGAGTATTATAATGTTGCTTATTTCAAATTTTTAAAGGTTTCGGAGTATTTGCTACAAAACGTTTCGAGAAAGGGGACTTTCTTCTAGAATACTGTGGAAAAAGAATTTCCGCAAAAGATGCTGATAAGGTTAATCACAACTACCTGTTTGGATTTAAATATGCAGGGGATTACATATGGTAATTATAAGAAGTACAATATGCTCTCTTTGCAGCCAAATACTAGTGGTGTTATGATAGGGCAACTTATCGATATATCGTGATAATTACATGTCTAATAGTATTAAGTCGATATTCTAACACGACCTCTAAGATTTTCCCATAGGCAAAACATTGGAGTAACCGTGATAAAATACTCGATATATCACCGCTACACATCTATATTCCTTGCATTATGTCATTTTTCTTTTTGACGTTCTGACTTAGCGAAGTAGAGCCAGCAGTTTTAAGGCTGTATAATGAAAATTTGTGTTAGAATTGAAATAATAAAAAGCTGCCTGTGATATATCTGAGGATTTATCGCGGGGTGTCTTTCAGATGCGTAGAAATATATCACTTGAGCTAAGCCCCTTGTGATATATCCTTGTGCATCTGAACTCCGGATATATCACCAGCAGCTATTTATTATTTCAAAAGCAAACCTCAGAGTCGACGATTATTTGCAATAGTTCATCTGTGTATGGATATATTTACTTTTTATAGCTGTCGGGTAAGTGTACCAGGTATTTATTTGTTTACACAATCAGTCAGACACATTACAGTTTTTGATATTTAACTGTGGATTCATTAATATTTAACTGTGGTAAGCATCTGGACAATTTAACATGCATTTGCTACCCAAGAGGGGGATAGCAATTACTGCCCCATATCTTGGTCAATGTATCAGATTTCAAAATGGCAGATGATTGTGATATTGTAGGTTTTTTCAAAATAAAATATGTGGTCCGTTTAACCAAATAAATAAGCATCATTAAATTTTATTATGTATCAAGTTAAATTTCAAGACCATAACCTGTGTCTGTTGTTATATTTGGATGGTATTTTTATATGAATAAGAAAAAAGTGTGAAAGTATTGCAAAAGTATGTTGATTATCACAATATTATTGTGATAGTAAGTTTGAACATTGTGATAATGCAAAAATGTGTCGTCAGGAAGTTGACATCTTCTTTTAAATTACTTCACAAAGATGAGCAGACGACATTTCTTATTAAGCGTTTACTGGTTAACAGTATTAATTATTGTGAAAATATGTAACAATATCACCAAATAGTAATGAGAAAACGGAAGAGAATTGTTAGTACTTTCCAAAAATATCAACAACTAAAATTGTTAAAATATCTTCAATGACACATTTTCGCATGGCACAGCTCACATGATTGAACCAACGACCTCCGATTCTGAAGCCCGATGCTATACCATTGTACCAGGCGGGCATTCAATATCTAAGCTGTATATTTTTCTTTATTTTAATATTTTTTTTAGGATTGATGCCTTTGAGACAGACCGGTTGGGTCGATTTGTAAATGATGCAGAAGAAAGATCCTTTAATTGTAATAGCAAACAGAAGCTGCTCGTTTTCCAAGGTTATCCCCACATATGTCTGTTTGCTAGCAGAACTATAGATATAGGGGATGAGATCCGTTACGATTATGGGGACGACAGCGGAAATTTATTTTGGAGGGATCAGGTAGATTTTCATTTTAACAAACTGTAACTCTTAGGTATAACATGTATGTGTTTCTTAAACTTTCGTTATTTTGAAAGTAAATTTGAAAGCTTGTTATTTGCTGTCAGTGCCACTGGAAAATCAAAGTGCCTTGCTCTGTCTTAATCTAATGGGAATCTCTGCTTGTATACGAAGGCAGTAGTTATATAGATCTTTGTAAATATAACATGGGCTTATGGAATAATGACTTAAAATAGTAAAACATGTCTGTCTACAGGTATATATTAATGTTATTTTTAAGAAATAAATATGCTCATGTTTTTTACCTACAGCAGAATGTAACTCAATGTAAGTGCAGTTATGAGAAGTTGTTAAGAATTGTTCTCTTTTGATGTTGGACCTTAATAGTTTTTTGTTGTACATGTTTCATATGTAACATTTATATATGGCAAGAATACAAATATTGCTTTTTAAGAAATAATGAAACCAATTAATGTTCTCTGCAGTGTAGCTGTGTGTGTTTTGGAGTTTGACACATTGTAATTATTAAACCATTTTGCCATTCCACCACACTTCACAAGAATGATTTAATAGATGGATGGTTCTTTACAAAAAATATCTTCAATAGACTAGATCTCTATAAATCTGGTTGCCATGGCTACAGACTCTAAGTTATGTTAAGTTTGATGGGTAGGTGGGGGCAGGGGGTGGTACCCCCTCCCTATTATTTTTAATATTCATTATTCTTTTAATTTCTAAACTAAACCCAACAAAAAATCCTTCTTGGTCAAATTTTGTATCCTTTCATTATTTTTTCTAATCTCTAACCAATAAAAATAATTATATGAGGGGGTGGGGGGCAATGTTGAACAGCCCCTCCCCTGGAATAAAAGAACTTTTTCATTTTTTAATTTCTAACCTCAAACCATTTTTTTTAAATCTTAAGGGGTGGGAGGTGGGGAGTGTCTCCCTTCCTCCCAGTTATTTGAGGAAGTACCCCCCAAACCCACATTTTTAAAAATTTCCATTTAAATTTCCTTTTCACTTTGATTAATTACGATATTCATAGGGGGCAGGCAGTGGTTTAGGGGATACCTGATGCCACATTTTTTTCCACTTCCTTTTAGAGTGTGGGGTGATTTTGTTGAGGGAAGGTGGGATATCCCCCCCCCCCACCCCCCCCAAAAAAAAACAAAAAAAAAGAGAAAAAACAACAAACAAACAGCAACAAAACACATTTAATTACTGTTTTTTATTTCTGAAATGAAACTAACAATTGATCTTCAAGGGGTTGGGTGGGTTGGGGTGATATCTTAGAAACCACAATTTATTTATTAGTATTTTCAGTTTCTGAGATTATGGACATAGGGATAGCATCGCTACAGACAAACTCCTATTTCTTGCGTCCATGATAGAAGAACCACTCTTTGAAGCAACTGCAACTTGCAATTCTACTAGCACTTTACAATGGTTTGTTAATTTACTTTTCAGCTATTCAGTATGATGACGATACAGATGATGATCCTTTTGATGTTGAAAAAGAGAGGAATGAAGCCAAGACAGCAATAGGTACACTTCTTACTTTATTGCTGTTGTCAACTGAATTTTAGTTTTTCTTCAATATAAATGGCTGCCTGATGATTGATTATATAACACTTGCAATTTGTCGTTGTAACTTTATTAGTCTTGAAAAGTTTTAAAACCAATCTTATATGATCAGAAGTTGTAAAGTGATTGGAATATTGGTGGCCATTGGGTGTGGTATGATATACTTTAAGTAGACAGGCTTTAAGATGACTATGTTGAATGTGCCTAGCTGTACAAAATGTAAGCTGTAAGAAATTGAATACTAGAGATAAAAATAGATACACTTTCGCATGTCCAGTTGTGTCAACTTGTCCTCAGTAGGAGGTGATTCGGTTTGAACTGTTCTTGGTTGGACCTCATTGTGTTGGGTTTGATAAAAAAAAATTAATGGTAATGCACATTCTTGTTCAGCATTAAATAAAATGTTTGGATGTTTGGCATTGCAGCTGGACAGTCCCATGATAATGCAGATACTTCTGATGGTAATTCATTTGATCTAGAGAATGTTCAAGCAGAGACTAAAATAGATACACTTATATCTGAACAGCTTTTTTCTGAGTGGAATTTCAGTCTGTAAGAAAAATCACAGTCTGATATTTGAGTAGCATTCAAAAAAAAGTTTGATAAACAGCTGAGCATAGAAGAAGAAAATATCTAAATAACACAGATGGCAATTTGAAAAGTAATTTTTACATGTTGTTGTTATGTCTCAACTTGGTCTGAATTGGAGGTTATTTGAGTTGAACTGACCTCATTTGTAGGTCATTGTAGATATTTGAAAAAGGCTTCATTGCTGATGAATGGTCTAGTTTGGAGTGGTGTTATCATTGTTTTAATAATTTACATTGCAGGTGGACAGTTTCCTGATGATGCAGGTCTTGCTGATGTTGATTGTTTTGATAGTGAAAAGGAGAGAAGTCAGGCTGAGACTGAACAAGGTACATTACTTCTGAGTTTTGTTTTGAATTGAGCTTTAGTCTTTTTGTCAGACAAATGGCTACTTCATAGTTGGTGTATGAAGTTTGCATGTTCTCAGTGTAATACTTTTTGTCTTAGAAGTTATTTATGGGCCAACTCATTCATGAACAGTTGCCAAGTGATAGGACTTCAAGTGTCCCCATTTGGATGTCAGTGTGTGCATTTTAAAATTTGTTATGTTCAAGAAAAGTGACAGAGGCATAGCAGGAATAGCCACATTCATGAAACAAACTTTTAAGCCTCCCCACACATCCTAAAAGTAGAGAGGATATGAGTGTTTAAGTGCTTGTAGAATGCAATCCCAGAGGGATGAAAAAATTAACAGTATTGATTGAAAGTATGGGGAAATGTTTTACTGCTGCCACACAGCACAGACAGAAATGTATAGATTATGATGGAATTTCTATCCATTAGGATGAGGACTGTTTACTCATTGTGTTTTACTCAGTATGTCTCTAGCATAATATGAACAGTTTGTCATTGCATCTTGTCCCCAGTTGGAGGCGATTTGTCTAGAACTGTCCTCAAATGGAAATCATTTTAGGTGTTGTGAACAGTTTTTCATTTATTCCTATAAGCATATCTGTTCTTTGTTAATGTGGTATTCCACCTAATATATTCTCTTTATTTCCACATTGCTGTGATTATGTCAGTGAACATTTAGCATATATACATGAGAGGAAATATGAAAGGAAGCATATTTAAATATATGATGAGAAAAATAGGAAACTTGAAAATGAGCATGAAATACAATACCAGCACTTTACAATGGTTTGTAAATTTGCATTTCAGCTATTCAGAATGATGATGATACAGATGCTTCTGATGATGATCCTTTTGAGTTTGAAAAAGAGAGGAGTGAAGCCAAGACAGCAATAGGTACAATGATTACTTGATTGCTGTTGTCAACTGAATTTTAGTTTTTCTTCAATATAAATGGCTGCCTGATGATTGATTATATAACACTTGCTAATTTTCAATGTGATGTAACTTTATTAGTCTTAAAAAGTTTTAAAACCAGTCTTATATGATCAGAAGTTGTAAAATGATTGGAATATTAGTGGCCATTGGATGCGGTATGAAATACTAAAGGTTGACAGGATTCCAGTCTTTAAGATGACTATGTTGAATGTGCCTAGCTGTATCAAATGTAAGCTGTAAGAAATTGAATACTAGAGATATAAATTGAAACACTTTTGCATGTTCAGTTGTGTCAACTTGTCCTCAGTAGGAGGTGATTCGGTTTGAACTGTTCTTGGTTGGACCTCATTGTGTTGGGTTTGATAAAAAAAAATTCATGGCAATGCACATTCTTGTTCAGCATTAAATAAAATGTTTGAATGATTGGCATTGCAGCTGGACAGTCCCATGATAATGCAGATACTTCTGATGGTGATTCATTTGATTTAGAGAATGTTCAAGCAGAGACTAAAATAGATACACTTATATCTGAACAGCTTTTTTCTGAGTGGAATTTCAGTCTGTAAGAAAAATCGCAGTCTGATATTTGAGTAGCATTCAAAAAAAGTTTGATAAACAGCTGAGCATAGAAGAATAAAATATCTAAATAACAGAGATGGCAATTTGAAAAGTCATGTTTTCACATGTTGTTGTTATGTCTCAACTTGGCCTGAATTGGAGGTTTATGAGTTGAACTGACCTCATTTGTAGGTCATTGTAGATATTTGAAAAAGGCTTCATTGTTGATGAATGGTCTAGTTTGGAGTGGTGTTATCATTGTTTTAATAATTTACATTGCAGGTGGACGGTTTCCTGATGATGCAGGTCTTACTGATGTTGATTCTTTTGATTGTGAAAAGGAGAGAAGTCAGGCTGAGACTGAACAAGGTACATTACTTCTGAGTTTTGTTTTGAATTGAGCTTTAGTCTTTTTGTCAGACAAATGGCTACTTCATAGTTGGTGTATGAAGTTTGCATGTTCTCAGTGTAATACTTTTTGTCTTAGAAGTTATTTATGGGCCAACTCATTCATGAACAGTTGCCAAGTGATAGGACTTCAAGTGTCCCCATTTGGATGTCAGTGTGTGCATTTTAAAATTTGTTATGTTCAAGAAAAGTGACAGAGGCATAGCAGGAATAGCTACATTCATGAAACAAACTTTTAAGCCTCCCCACACATCCTAAAAGTAGAGAGGATATGAGTGTTTAAGTGCTTGTAGAATGCAATCCCAGAGGGATGAAAAAATAACAGTATTGATTGAACGTATGGGGAGATGTTTTACGGCTGCCACACAGCACAGACAGAAATGTATAGATTATGATGGAATTTCTATCCATTAGGATGAAGACTGTTTACTCATTGTGTTTTACTCAGTATGTCTCTAGCATAATATGAACAGTTTGTCATTGCATCTTGTCCCCAGTTGGAGGCGATTTGTCTAGAACTGTCCTCAAATGGAAATCATTTTAGGTGTTGTGAACAGTTTTTCATTTATTCCTATAAGCATATCTGTTCTTTGTTAATGTGGTATTCCACCTAATATATTCTCTTTATTTCCACATTGCTGTGATTATGTCAGTGAACATTTAGCATATATACATGAGAGGAAATATGAAAGGAAGCATATTTAAATATATGATGAGAAAAATAGGAAACTTGAAAATGAGCATGAAATACAATACCAGCACTTTACAATGGTTTGTAAATTTGCATTTCAGCTATTCAGAATGATGATGATACAGATGCTTCTGATGATGATCCTTTTGAGTTTGAAAAAGAGAGGAGTGAAGCCAAGACAGCAATAGGTACAATGATTACTTGATTGCTGTTGTCAACTGAATTTTAGTTTTTCTTCAATATAAATGGCTGCCTGATGATTGATTATATAACACTTGCTAATTTTCAATGTGATGTAACTTTATTAGTCTTAAAAAGTTTTAAAACCAGTCTTATATGATCAGAAGTTGTAAATGATTGGAATATTAGTGGCCATTGGATGTGGTATGAAATACTTAAGGTTGAGAGGATTCCAGTATTTAAGATGACTATGTTGAATGCGCCTAGCTGTATCAAATGTAAGCTGTAAGAAATTGAATACTAGAGATATAAATTGAAACACTTTTGCATGTTCAGTTGTGTCAACTTGTCCTCAGTAGGAGGTGATTCGGTTTGAACTGTTCTTGGTTGGACCTCATTGTGTTGGGTTTGATAAAAAAAATTAATGGTAATGCACATTCTTGTTCAGCATTAAATAAAATGTTTGAATGTTTGGCATTGCAGCTGGACAGTCCCATGATAATGCAGATACTTTTGATGTTGAATCATTTGATCTAGAGAATGTTCAAGCAGAGACTAAAATAGATACACTTATATCTGAACAGCTTTTTTCTGAGTGGAATTTCAGTCTGTAAGAAAAATCGCAGTCTGATATTTGAGTAGCATTCAAAAAAAGTTTGATAAACAGCTGAGCATAGAAGAAGAAAATATCTAAATAACAGAGATGGCAATTTGAAAAGTCATGTTTTCACATGTTGTTGTTATGTCTCAACTCGGCCTGAATTGGAGGTTTATGAGTTGAACTGACCTCATTTGTAGGTCATTGTAGATATTTGAAAAAGGCTTCATTGTTGATGAATGGTCTAGTTTGGAGTGGTGTTATCATTGTTTTAATAATTTACATTGCAGGTGGACAGTTTCCTGATGATGCAGGTCTTACTGATGTTGATTCTTTTGATTGTGAAAAGGAGAGAAGTCAGGCTGAGACTGAACAAGGTACATTACTTCTGAGTTCTGTTTTGAATTGAGCTTTATTCTTTTTGTCAGAAAAATGGCTACTTCATAGTTGGTTGTATGAAGGTTGCATGTTCTCAGTGTAATACTTTTTGTCTTAGAAGTTATTTATGGGCCAACTAATTCATGAACAGTTGCCAAGTGATAGGACTTCAAGTGTCCCCATTTGGATGTCAGTGTGTGCATTTTAAAATTTGTTATGTTCAAGAAAAGTGAAAGAGGCATAGCAGGAATAGCCACATTCATGAAACAAACTTTTAAGCCTCCCCACACATCCTAAAAGTAGAGAGGATATGAGTGTTTTAAGTTCTTGTAGAATGCAATCCCAGAGGGATGAAAAAATAACAGTATTGATTGAAAGTATGGGGATATGTTTTACGGCTGCCACACAGCACAGACAAAAATTTACAGATTTTGATGGAATTTCTATCCATTGGGATGAAGACTGTTTATTCAGTATGTCTCTAGCAAAATATGAACAGTTTGTCATTGCATCTTGTCCCCAATTGGAGGTGATTTGTCTGGAACTGTCCTCAGATGGAAATGATTGTAGGTGTTGTGAACAGTCTTTCGTTTATTCCTTTAAGCATTCATCTATTCTTTGTTTATGAGGTATGCCACCTTAAATACCTTGTAATAAATGCAAATGTGATTAGAATTAAAAATATGTTTGTCTTATTTGTTTTAAAATCTGCTAATAGTTACTTGCTCTCCAGCTTATAATTAGCTTAAAAAAACTTTATAAGAGGAAACAATGGTTCATCCACTTGGGCTGTAGTCTTTAGTCTAGATATGTTTTATTTGACCCGTTTCTTTAGATTTTCTGCAAATGCCTATTAAGTCTGGCTAGTTCTTTTTGCTAAGTGCCAAAATATTTTTTAACTGGAGATCAGTATGTAGCAGTATGTTCTATAAGTGAAAACAGGATAAATCATAAGTCTTAAAAACAGGTCTTACCGGGTAATTTACCTCCTTGCTTATTCATATTATGTTATTTTCTTTATAGGTCAACCTGAAGCAATCATATTTGCTGGAATTGGCACAAACTATGTAAGAATCATATCTGTTGCAATAGACCCTTTTCACATTGTTCCCGCTCAGAACAGTTTTATCTTTTTTTTTATCTAAAAGTGTTTTCAAAACGAGGCTCGCCCTGCTGGGATGAATGCAGTAGGCTTAATTCTTTGCTGTCTGTGTTTTAAAACATTAGAACAAACAAGTCTATTTAGTAGGAATAGAAAATTTTTGTTGCTGGAAGACAAATAAAACTGTCATACAAAATTATTTTGTGTTTCTAGTACAATAAAACAGGAAAACACACGCAAACTGTCGACAGAGAAATGTGAAGGTTTTAGATGATTTTGTTTTTGTTATTAAACTCAGTATCTCTTCAAGAACTACCTTTCACTATGTTGTTTAATGTATCCCTGTGAAAAGTTTTCAAAATTTGAAGCGCAATTTATTCATCCTAGCGTTGCCTTTTAGGTATATATAGGGCTAGTTAATAGGGTAATCTACAAGCCCTGCATCGTCACCTAGCAGGGTCAGCCTCGTTCTGAAAACAGGAATTACTCGGTAGCAATAAAAGCATGTACTTTTCTGGTATTGTGAAACTGGTCTATTAGAAATTTGCATTTTGTAAAAGAAATTTTGATTTTGAAAATCGTTGAAATAAATTGAATTGCTGTTTTTCATTAAATGCTCAAGTGATCATGTTGCTCTTTCGTCTTCCTTGGTCTGTCAATGATTAGTCATGTGACCACTGTAGAGGCAACACTTGTGAAAAAATCTTAATGAAACATAATCAGTTTTGTCCCAAGAAATTCCTGATCAGTGTTGTATTTGATCCAGTCCTGCCAGACAGTATGTCAGTAGGTCAAGTTATTGGAAAACTTGGTTACAACAATATTGCCAAAATGAAAAATAGTTCAGTCTGATTACGGTCGCCTTACTCAACCTGTACTTTTACCCCTGTCCCTAAATTTGTTTTGGACTCGCCTAATTTTTTTTTCAAACATGGAGTAAATGTTTAGGAAATGAATCTAATAAGTCCAAGTAAAGATGTCTGATTGCTCCATTAATTTATATTTTTAAAAATCTATTAAAAAAAAACAACAAAACTATGTAACAGAAAAGTGTAAGATTAAGATCTTAAATAATTTTACAGCTTCAAGCTTTATTTCACATTTTGACACTTTTATCTTGACTATATTTTTCAAATTTACTTAGAATAGTCTTTGTTAAGTAATTAAACTTTGTCTCTAAGCTAAATCTTAAATCAGGAAGTTTCCCTGTTACATGTATACCAAAGTATTAATGCTACTTAAAAAGCATGATTATTTCTGTTCTTGTTAGCTTTGAACAGGAAATGTACTCCTCAAAATAATTTAAGGTCTAGATAAAACCTAGATGATATTTTCAAAGCACCATACTGTTGCTGCTTAAAACTACACTGTTTCTTTAGTATTGTTCTTATAAACAAGTAAGATAGCCTTAGGAAACTGTGATGAAACAACGTTATTAGATCTTAATAAATGTTTGAATACAATCTTCCATTCAAATGCATTAAGTAGTGAAGGTCCTTATATTATTTTGAGGAGGATATTTTAGTTTCTTAGCCAGTCTGTAGTATTTTTTTTGTGTGTCACCTGCCAGAGCAGCTAGACACATAGGGATCCTATTGTCCGGCAGGGTGATGGTAGTCTCACAACTTAAACCTGAAACTAAATGTTGCTTATAACTTTAGAACTACTTGTCCTATTGGCTCAATACTTGGAATATATCATCAGCATGATCAAAGATATTTGTGAAAATAAGAATGATATTTACTACTGATTGACTATGTTTTGAGTTATGCCCCTTTCAATTGACTTTAACCTGATTTAATGTTGCTTATAACTTGGAAAGTGCTTGTCCTAAAGGGGTTAATAATTGGAATATATCTGCCTGAACAAATCTATTTCTTACAACAAGAATGATAACTTCTGATTGACCATTTCAGATGATTTTCAAAAGACTTAAACATGAAAACTAATGTGGCTTTTTAATTGTTTAAGTTGAAGCTATAAGTTGAAGCATGGGAGTTATCAACCTCTGATAGCAACTATGAATTTTAATTGTACTATTTTCATGAAATAAAGGTTACACCTGATAGACAGTTTTGTTTCTTTCAAAAACTTTATGTGGCTTGTAACTTGAATAGTAATTGTAGTATTGCATTGCAATTTGAATTACATCTTATTATCATATATTATAAAACACAGACCCACATTTCAACCTTTTGCAAGCAGGCGACACAAAATTCTAGTTAAGTCATAGATATGTTCATGTACAAGAAGCAGTTTGCTATCCTCTAATTACAGGGATTTTTAAAACTATTCCCTGAGTTGAGATTGACAGAGAATTTAGAACATGCAGGATTACTTATAATTCCATCAGGTATGTATGCAAGTAATATTGTGAAAGATTGTAAATGATTAGTACTTTTTCCCTCACAAATTGTGTTGATAGAGAGACATACAAATTAACATTTGTAGAAAATACAAGGTAGCACAATGTTGTTTGTTCTGCACATATTGCATAAAGAATACTTTAGAAGTCATTAAATGACACAGGTGGGCCTAAATGGGATATTGGTGCACCTCATGTAAATATTGGCCTAAGAGTTTTAGCCCATTTAGGCCCACTTGAGTCGTTTAATGAGTATTTTTACTACTTTAAAAAAGACACAAAATCTTTTTAAAAAGACATAAGAAAAGACACACTAAATCACCAAGCTATTTATTTGAATCCATGTTAAAGCGTTTTCATTTTCTTGCAAGCAATTCATCATCTGTTACAGTATCATCCATTTATCAACTGTCATTAGCATGTTGCACCCAATGATGAACATTCCCAGGCTTTCAATGCATATTTATAGCACAATATTTCTTTGCTGAAGCAATTATGTACATGTAGATGAATATGTTGATTAATCCTACCCTCATCCCTGCTAACTTTGGGTTTTCATGTCACCTTAGGATTTTTAGGCTTCTTTAATTTTTATAAAGATAGCTTTCTTTGGCAGCTGATCAATTCAGGAAAACAGTCAGTCTCTGTAATGAATTGCACTTCCAGTGATAACGTCACAACACTTTTTTGTTTCGATTATCAAGTAATTCCAACAAAAAATCTCATGTTGTTATGCCAGAAAGAAAAATAAAATAAAATGGAGTCTTACTGCTTGTTCACAGAATATTCTTCCCTTAATTCTCTCTGAAAAGTGTTTAACTAATCATCTATACTGCCTCGCAATAAAAATTGATTTCTTTTTCTTTTTTGACAACTTCACAAGGTTATGGTAAATACATTACTTTTATTTCAGACAAAAATTTCATAACTTCCCAAAATACTAAAGAGGTTTTCAAGGCCCTTGTTGGACGTAACAAGAAAATCATCAGTAGCCAATGGGTTACAGAATCACTTAGGATGGGGACTCTTCAGGACAAGGTTTACATTTCTGTTTTTAACGTTTAGCTATAAGTAATACCAAGCTATTCTTTCTCTCACATAGATTGTTGCTGGAAGATCTTCTGTAAGCATTTCAACCTAAACAAGTTCCTATATTTAAATTCAAAAAGAATCTGCTTTGTTATTTAGACCTGTAAGTATTCTCTGGCCTGACAGCTGCAAATGACAGAGTGCAAAATATCATAGCAGTTGTTTGAATGACTGAAATGGAAGAAGTGAAAGAATGTTATTATTTTGCATTTTGTAGACAAAGTACTTGGTCAAGGGGACAGACAAATTAGGGTTATGGAGTGAGACAGAAACATACTGTGACTTTGAGTACCAAATAGGTAATGGGACATTCGTTGATATAACTGTAGGTGAGTATTGTCTACAGATGTGTCTGATTGTATTTGTCTTCTTGTACTTTTACTTAAGTGATTGCAGAATTTATTCATGGATTCTGTTCTATAAAGAAATTGTAAAGAGTGCTGCATGTAGATTATCTGTATAACTTTTGTCATTTACATACATCCTGGTGAATTTTACATTCTTAGGGAGGTGGAAAACTAAAACCCAAGTGGTCACTAGGTTGAATGGCATTATTGCTGTTTCAACATGTAACTTGTGTTTTAAAAATGGAACCATTATATTTTGTTGCAAATGTAATTGGTCAGATTGAAATACATGTAACCTGTATCAGTTAAAAATATCTCGGTCACTCAGATATGTAAATAAAATGGTTCATTAAGTTAACATTTTCTAATTTTCTAACACATTATAAGGCTCGTGAATTAACAGTCAAATAAGTTCATTTGAAAAGTAACTGATGATTGAGTTACAAATCTATCTCAACACATTAAGTAATGATTATTTGTTTCACATTTAGTAAGATCAGATATTAATTGTCTTTCAGATGATATCAGACATCTATTGAATGCAATTGGTGGTAGAGAGCAGCTTGTTAGACAACAAGATACGATTTACATATGTGCAGATGACGAACTCCTTACATCAGGTTGGTGAAAAATATTTTTTATATTGCCTATACTAAAACAGGACAAGATGTTGTCATCACTCATGTGTCATGAATACTGGCTTTTTGTTCAATTATGGGACATTTTTATGTCCAGTTTACTCTTTTTTCTCATCACCCTCTCCACAGGGGATAACAGTCAATCAAATGCTTTTTACAACAGTATGGAGCTTTATTTGAAATTAGTAACTCTTTATTTTCACCTTTATCAACTGCCCACAAAGTGTGGCTGCAAAGGCAGGTTCAACTACAACCACTGTTAGTGATATCTCTAGGTTTAACTCTGTCATCAAAGCCTCAAATACCACTTGGTCAGATTTTATTGAACTTCATTAATTGTCTCCAGTAAAATTTGTTAAGATATTTGAATTTCATGCAGAAATCTGGTTGCCATGCTAACAGAAAGAGTTTGCGTATATGAAACTGGGGAACATTCTGATTGAAACTCTAAGAATCAACTCCGAGTTACTGCACATTTGGAATTGTATAGCTTACAAGGAAGTTATAACACATTCATATTTATATTCCTTTCATTTTGGTTTTCATGTTCTTGTGACAAGGTGGAATTGTGGGAGTATTGATCACTTCCAGTGATAACTCTAGCTGAACTTGGAATTTCCAACATAAAGGGATCTGTTTGTAGTAAGAAAGTAAAGATTGCGTACTTAAAATTGCCTTATTATACCCCCGCTTCGAAGAAGAGGGGGGTATACTGTTTTACCCTTGTCCGTCCGTCCGTGCGTGCGTCCGTCCGTTACAAAATTTCCGTCACAGTTTTCTCAGCAACTATAACATGTAGCAGCCTGATATTTTGCATATTGCTTTATCCTGTAGTCCCATGTGGTGTAAAGCAATTTCATGCTCCTTGCTCATCTACTTCCTGTTTGCCGCATATTTTTAGATTTTGTTACTATGAAGGTGCATTACATCAACCAAAAGGCATGTTAATTTTCCGTCGCAGTTTTCTAAGCAACTATAACATGCAGCAGCCTGATATTATGCACATTGCTTTATCCTATAGTCCCATATGGTGTAAAGCAATTTCATGCTCCTTGCTCATCTACTTCCTGTTTGCCGAATATTTTAGGTTTTGTTACTATAAAGGTGCATTACATCAACCAAAGGGCATGTTAATTTTCCGTCACAGTTTTCTAAGCAACTATAACATTCAGCAGCCTGATATTATGCATAATGCTTTATCCTATAGTCCCATATGGTGTAAAGCGATTTTATGCTCTATGCTCACCTACTTCCTGTTCGATGAATACTTAGATTTTTACACATAGTTGACATACATGCACAATTTCCGTCGCAGTTTTCTAAGCAACTATAACATGCAACAGCCTGATATTTTGCATAATGCTTTATCCTATAGTTCCTAATGGTGTAAAGCGATTTTATGCTCCTTGCTCATCTACTTCCTGTTTACCGAATACTTACATTTGTGCACATAGTTGTCATACATGCACAATTTCCGTTGTAGTTTTCTAAGCAACTGAAACATGCAGCAGCCTGATATTTTGCTTATTGGTCCCATATGGTGTAAAGCGATTTTATGCTCCTTGCTCATCTACTTCCTGTTTACCGAATACTTAGATTTGTGCACATAGTTGACATACATGCACAATTTCCGTCGCAGTTTTCTAAGCAACTATAACATGCAGCAGCCTGATATTTTGCATAATGCTTTATCCTATAGTCCCATATGGTGTAAAGCAATTTTATGCTCCTTGCTCATCTACTTCCTGTTTACCGAATACTTAGATTTGTGCACATACTTGACATTCATGCACAATTTCCGTTGTAGTTTTCTTAGCAACTGAAACATGCAGCCGCCTGATATTTTGCTTATTGCTTTATCATATATTCCCATATGGTGTAAAGCGATTTAATGCTCCTTGCTCACCTACTTCCTGTTTAACGAATACTTAGATTTTTATATATAGATGACATACATGCACAATTTGTGTCGCATTTTAAAAAGATGCGAACATTATTTCTGTATACTCTGACAAAGCCATATTGCGGGGGTATTAATCACCTTCAGTGATAGCTCTTGTTGATGTTGATGGTCACTAGGTTAAAGATTAAGGTCAAAATGAGCTTTAATAAAAAACATTAGATCAATAACTAGAGAGTACTGGGACCTAGTGCCCTCAAACTTTTTAGGTTGGTTGCTCATGATAAAGCAGATGTATGTTATTGATTATGAGGTCAACAGGTCAAAGGTTAAGGTATATGTGACCATCTGTCTGGAGTCATATCAGAGAGATGGATAGTTATACTTCATAACTAACTGATTTTTATTTGATGCTATTTGCCTAATTCAGGTAGGGGGGGGGATATCAAATCAACATCAACAAATTTGCTTGTCATATTGAATCTGGAAACTGTTAATGAGATCATTTTATGCCTTTCAGATAACTGTGTCCCAAAGGAGTGGATTTTTCAATGCATAACTGACGGAGCTGTGCTATCGACCGACATTTTCCGTAGAAGGAACACCGCATACAATACTAATTATGTTAGTGAAAGTGATGGAGAATCATCTATAGTCAGTTTCAAGGGACTGAAAGAGAAACCCAAAATAACGATTCAGTCGACAAGATCAAAATCAGGACAAAAAATACTCAAAAGGCTCTGGTGTGTCTATTGTGAAGTACTTACAACAAAACTTGCCAGGCATTTAGGAAGTAAACATTCCAATGAACTGGAAGTAGCGCGGGCTTTAAGTTTTCCAAAGAAGTCACGGGAGAGAAAAAAGGCATGGGCACAGTTAGCAGCCAAGGGAAGCTATGCCCATAACTCAGATGTGAAATTGAAAGGTTCTGGGGTCCTGATCCCAAAGTACAGACCAAGAAAAACCAAGCAAGATAGAGAATATTTGTCATGTGAGTTCTGCAATGCAGAGATTGTTTCTGCAGTTATGTGGAAACATCACAGAGCCTGTCCATCAAAGCCAGCATATGTTAAAAGTGATGCTCCGGTGAAAAATTCTAGATTATTGCTTCCTATTGACACTAAGTGCTCTACAGAATTTAGGAAAAATGTTCTAAACAAGATGAGGAATGACATCATTACAGTAAAGGTAAAAGCTGATCCCCTCATTATTCAGTTTGGTGAACGAAAATATGAAAAAACTGGGAAACATGCCCATACACACCAGTATATATCTCAGAAAGTTAGGGTGCTGGGGCGACTTGTGTTAGCTGTTTCAGAAATGGACTCAAGTATTTCAAAGTTGTCTCAGTGTTTATCGGCTCAAAAATGGGAACTGCTTCTTGATGGTGTAAAATATGTTGCCAATTATGATGAATTGTCACACACGTTCAATAAACCTTCCCTTGCACAAAAAATTGGACATTATTTGAAAAAGTGTGCAAAAATCATGAAAAATAATGCCAGAAAAATGGGAGACAGTGAAACAGCCGAAGTCATCAATGACTTCCTTGATGTATATGATGATGAATGGACTGACAGAATTGGCAGCCAGGCTTTAGAGTCACAGGCAGACTCAAACTATAACAAGGTACAAAGATTGCCATTGGTTGAAGATGTGGAAAAACTGACTAGATTCATCAAGAAACAAATCCAGCAGACTATTGATGCAGCAGACCCAGATGACATTAAACATACCAAATTATCCCAGCTTTGCCTGGCACAGCTTATACTGTTTAACCGGAAACGATCTGGAGAGGCGCAAAGACTTACAAATGATGCATACACAAAAACAACAGCTGCTGACACTCCTGTAGATGAAGATGTGAAAAGATGTCTTACCAAATTCGAGCAAAGTCTGTGTGAAAGCCACATTAGGATTGAAACACGTGGCAAAAAAGGTCGGAAGGTTGCTATTCTACTTACTTCTGAAATGAAGGAAAATATTGACTACATGATGTCACTGAAAAAAGAAAAAACAGAGTTTGTTTTTGGTGGTAGAGAGCAGCTAAACTCAAAATTTCCAATGCGTGGTACATCTGTACTAAGAAAAGTGGCACTAGAAGCAGGCCTGAAAAATCCATCTTCGATTACATCTACGTCATTAAGAAAACAGCTGGCGACATTGTCACAATTGTTGAATCTTGGTCAAAATGATCAAGATGTATTAGCCAGGTTCATGGGCCATGACATTAATGTTCACAGAGAATACTATCGTCTTCCGCAGAGTACTCTAGAAATAGCAAAAGTCTCTAAAGTACTGCATGCCCTAAACTCGGGCACCATAGCAAGTATCAAAGGCAAAAACCTCGATGAGATTGATGCCATGGAACCATTAGGTAAATATTTCTTATTCAATGTATCCTAGATATCTATTTAGACCACCCCTTATTTATAGAAAATGTCTACAAAATACAAGTAGATAAATCACAAGTTAATATATTTGTAAAAAGTGAAATGTGTTTTTCTTTTACGAGTCATTTTTTATATTGATCTGTCACAGTTGCATAAATTACATGGTCATTGAATCAGTATATCGATAGTCAACCAAAGATAAAAATATACTTGCTCAATGACCATGATATGCACCTGTGAAATTTTAATATAATAGGACAATAATTAGATATCACAAATGTTTGAATTAATTCAAAATGCAATGTGCTCTTTGGAAGCTACAATTATTTTCTGTGGGTACAATTAAATATTAGGTACTTAAATTGATTTTGCTTTGCTTGTCCGTTTTTTAGACAAGATTCAAAATTTGATTATTTTTTTCGAGTAAATTTTTGGCTATACATTAATGCACTTCATTTTAATTGCATTTCATCTTTATTCATTGTCTTGCAGAAGTGGAACAACCTAGTGATGATGATGATGATGATCAGGTTGAAGATAGTCATACTGGTGCCTCTGTTTGTGAAGACATGCCAAGCAGCACTGCTACAGATGAACCAACTGACAGTTCGTCAGAAACCTCTGATTCTGATGATGACTATAGAGTTCAAACCAAAAGACCCCCAGGTAAGAAAAGTATTGTTTTCTTGCATACCAGGTCAGTTTCTCCAGTGTTTCCACTGGTACTGGAGTCTTGCTTAATTATGAATGGGAAATAAATTCCTCTGCTACTATAAAAAAAGAGTTGGAAATTTAAACTTAATTAAATAGATATAGGGTATGCAAGAAAAAATTTCGATCACCTATGCTCATTTCGAACAGGTAAATCCATCCCGAGGGAAACTGTTTGGGGCAGTAACGAGGCTCCCAGCTTCGTAACCGCCCAAAAGCATATTCCCTTGTGCCGGATTTTCCATTTTGAACCATATATTTGTGAAAAAACTTATATTATTGTTTAGATGTGTTATAATTTTACATTTTCTAGCTGACTTCTAGCTACTGGTTCAGTAAGTAACGTCGGACACTTATTGAGGTTTTTAAATATTATTGTTTTTAATTCCTAGAGGATCTTAACAAAAATTAACATGCACTTTTGTCAGTACCTCTTACAAGTATTTATCTTAAAATATGTGAATGATCTTCATTTTTTAATGAAACAAATACCATAGAAAGACTACCATGTAAAGTAGCTAAATTTCTGTGTTGGGAGAAGTAATTTTTGACAAACTTTTAATACCATTATTTCATAAACGCACACTGTTGTACATTAACAAATGACAAAATATACATGTCACCAATTAAATATTGTGTCTTTTCGTCCAGAGTTAGTTTTTGAACCAGTAGTTTTTTTACAAATTAATATTCCGGGGATGACTCAGATACCGACAAATATTCTATGTAAATGACATTTTAATCATAGTTTATGCAATGCTTCATAAATTGTGTTTTACTGTGCTAAGCTCTGTTAAACCACTAATCCTGACTGACAACAAGTACCCCACAACCTAGCTTGAAATTTGACTTTTACTGTTACTGTTGTGACTAAAAGATAAAATAACTCTATTCTTTTATGCCTGTCAGAATGACATGGTCAGACAAATTTTGATTTGGATTTGATAGTGGCACTTGACAGCTTTATAGGTCATATGGCCACTCCAGCTCTCCTGGTGGAGGAAGACTCCAGATGACCCTCTGTGCAAATTTCTCTCACAACTGGGCACCTGAATATAACCACTGACTCTCTGCAAGGCAGCTGGTACCTTCCAAATTAAGTTGATATGAATAAGTTCCTTTATAATGAATCTAAATTAGATATTGGGAGAAGGTTTATTTTATTTGTTTGGGTGTGCAGATTTTCAAGTAATATGGTTATGCCAGATAGAGGACCACCAGGCTAACACAAGCATTTTCTAGTGCTCAAGATTGATGGGTTACACAGTGAATTGTTGTCAATAAAAAAGTTCTGTATTTCTGTTGTTTTTTTAGGAAAAAAAAGAAAGAATGTAGTCAAAACACCTTGGAGCAAGGAGGAAAAAGATGTGGTGGAAAATGGGCTTAAAAAGTGCTTGAAACTCAAAACTCTGCCAAAAAAGTTAGAATGCCTTGAACTGATAAAACAGTATCCTATTCTTGCTAGACGATCATGGGTAATGGTAAAAGGATACATCAGAACTAGGATACTGGCCATGCAAAGGGCTCATCAGAAAGCCAACAAATAAAAAAATAAGTGTTTTGGTAAACTACAGGACTGGTGCAGTGATTTCATTGCATTTTGATTTGGAGAGAATTGGTTGAGGGGTAGAGTGTTGGGCCACAATAAGTCAGTTCTTTGTTTAATGTTCCACTTCTTGAAAGAAAAACATACATGGAGTATCAGTTAAAATGATGAAATCACTAGTTATACCTTAAACACTTTGGTGTCTCAAATAACAAAATACTTGGATTTTAGTTTTTGTATAATTCATTTGTTGTCAGTATAAAATAACATTTAATGCAAAGTTTGGAATTAAAACAACTAAATGAGATAGAATTCAGATTTCTATGTTATGATAATCAACATAGAGAAAAAAGACATATCAGTATTGGTTATTTCAGAACCTACTAGTCCATTCTAAACATAGAATAAACTTGGACATGACTTCGTTTGTACATCAGATATTGTGTTGTTGGATGAATTTTAATGAAATAGATTGCATTGGGCTAAACACATTAACCCTTTACTTCATGGGATATGGCTATGATCCCATGGACAAACAGTGTAGATCCAGATCAGCATGCACGTCTGTGCAGTCTGATCAGGATCTGCACAGTTCACTTTAAGATTTATTAGATTATGTCTGACCAGGAAGCAATCAGTGTAGATCCAGATCAGTCTGTACAGATGTGCAGGCTGATCTGGATCTACACTGTTCGCACATGTGATAAAAGTTGTATCCATAGAGTAAAGAGTTAAAACTTGCACACACACAATAAGAGCTATAAATTGTCATTGTACTATGAATTGTAATAATTATAGTTATTATTTTCATGTATGGAACTGTCTAACACAAGAATCTTAGTAAGTGTTTTTTTACTTGTTTGTGTCCTTAACACCTATAGCTATTTACTTTTTTATTTTCTTTGCAAGTAATTATGTTTTAGAGCAAATGCATGTAGATTTGTTATTGGAATTTTGGCTTCTTAAAAAAACCTGCATCATGTTACTAAAATTATAAATTTCTTGTCTGGACAATAACAAGATTCTAGTTTTGGCTAATCTCATCAAACTATATAAGCAGTCTGTGTTGAGACCTTTCATTGTATTGTATTGGTATCACTGGGGTCAAGGTAACTGTTATTTATAATAGAATTTCCTTGTCTGGACAATAACTTGATACTAGTTTGGGCTGTTCTCACAAAACTTGGTGTATAGCTAGTCTGTGTCGAGACCTAACTTGGGAGTGTATTTAAGGTCACTGGGTTCTAAGTTCACAGTTTCTAAACCCTTTACTCCATGGATACACCTTTTATCAAATGGGGGACCAGTGTAGATCCAGATCAGCCAGCACATCTTTGCTGTCTGATCTGGATCTACACTGTTAGCTTCTTGGTCAGAAATAATCTTACAAATAAAAAAGCAAACAGTGTAGATCCTCATCAGACAGCATGGATGTGTAGGCTGATCCGGATCTACACCGGTCGCCCACGTGATAAAAGGTGTATCAATGGCGTAGAGGGTTTATTAGAAATTCATTATCATATGGCCTTATTAAACTAAATATGATTAAATCATTTCATACTTTGCCTAGTCATGGTCGGTCATGGAAATATGCCAAAATTGTATGGAACATGGACAATCTGATATTGTTTTTTGACACATTGTGGAAAAGGAGGTCATCCCAGTCCTATGGACTAAGTTTTAGTTTATTAATGAAATTGATCATATTTTAAACGTATGCTCTGTTATTTTGCTGTGTGGGGGAGGCTGTGTTTTCTGCATGGGACTTTTCCTGATATGGACATTTCACTTTTTTTAAGCAAAGAAATCAAAATGTTAGTTTCAAAAGGTGAAATAGATCTACCACTCTTGAAAAAAACACATTTGGTGATCACTGATGAAATGAAGTCAATCTTGATCCATATAGACATTAGCATTAGCAACGATCTATAAAATACTCGGGGAGGGCTGTCATTCACGTTGTAAGAACTGGTTGCCCGACCCGTTTGCTTATTGTTTTGTTTTTGTAATCGTACTTTTGCTGTGTTTGTAATTGATTGTATATGCAATAAAATATGTTTGAACCAAAAAAAGATACAACTGAAATCTCAACCATTGCGATTGGCGAACTCAACAGTTATTTTCATTTGACTGTCTGATGTGTTGTTAGCATCAGTGCATTACACCGAGTTGAACATTTACGTTACATGTATGATAATTGCGTTTAATATCCAGGGTTAAATAGCATAATTTCAAGCACTCTGATAATATTTCCACTGTGTTAGATAGTTATACAGATAATTTCAACAAAAACATAGCCAGTACCAGTATCTACCCAAATCTTAGTTGTTGTAGATAAATCTTAACCAAATCTAGATATCTTTGTTCAGATTGAATTAAGACAATTCAAAATTTGTATTTTATTAATATAATTATTATTTATTGAAAATTCAGTCATATACAATCTCTTAAAGTACAGTACTATACCTATACTGCATATGTTTCATAATTATTCATAGCCTTAATATCTAATAAGTAAATTTATCAAATCATCATCATCACCATTGTCATCATCATCATCAGTGTATTTTCTAGTTTATTATTTTTGTTTGGTGATATATAGCTAAGAAGGTTTAGGAAGATTTGGGTAGATAAATAATAGTCTTTGATGCTTAAAACGTTAGGTACAAATATTTCTTACTGCTTAGTTCAATTTGACCTATACAATCGAGAGATATGTAGATTTCAAATTGGATCATATTAACACATAGCTACTAGGAAATTGGAAAATTTGAAGATTCGGGTAGAATTGGGTAAGATTTGGGTAGATTTGGATTTTTCGTGCTGCTGACATTGGGCTTACAGGTGCTTATTTTATTTGTTTCTTTTCAACTTCGCAAACATTCAAGAAAACCAACAAAGTAACTCGTGCTCGGATGCTTAAAACATCAGTGTTGGCCTTTATTCTCGCACACTGTAATATTTTATTGTAAAGTAACCAGAATTTTACTAACCTACCATGTTGCTTATACCTATTCAAACAAGTTAAAGATGTACACATACTTCTCAGAAAGATCTGATTTTGACTGTTTTAATCTAAAATGTTGCATATGCCGGATGGGCGAAATTAGTATGTACCATTAGGCGGCAAATTACTCTTCACATTAAAGAATGTTAACTCTATCAATATCAAATGTTTGTACCTTTATTCTGTTTAAATATGCTGTCGACCTTGGAATTATTCAACTCTAAAACCGTACAGAACAGACATCCATTTTCTATATTGAAATACAATACATGGAAAAGACATGGTCTGATATTCTTTTTTCCCAGATTTTGAGTAGTTTGTTATATATACTTTATTAACCTATTGAATACGGTAGTAATCTTAAGCAATGGCTGTGTTTTTTCCTTCAAACCATGACTTGCAGCTTGTGCACAAACATAGATTGAGAAAACATTCTGTGATGTGATTTCTAATTTGCTGGCTAATGATACATACTATTTTCCATGATGCGGCTTAAGTTACATATCACTGAAAAAGAAACAGCCAGAACCCTGTAAAATTTTACAAAGAATGAGAATATATGCCAGAAACTGATGGATTAAGCATCCAGGCACCACTCACTTTGTTGGTTTTCTCAATTTTTGCAAAGTTGGTAAGGAATTTAGTCCAGAAAGCATATGCACATGGAAACCCAATGTTCTTTCTCTCGTACTAGCTAGTTTTATTTGTTGCCATTATCTGTAGAACTATACAAAGTGGAAATTTTACCGGTGTGTCTAAAATATAGGCTGGATATTAATGCATTGAACACTGGCAAGTCAACAGAATTACTGGACATGAAACTTAAATGTTCGACGTGATGTATTATATCTTGTTGACAACTGAATTTATTACCATTATTTTGTTTTTCGATTTTATTGTTTTATCATTTTTTCTGATAAACACATAACAAATTAAAAAATTGTTTAATTGGCTTTTTGATCCATTCATGACCTGTGTAAGCTTGACTCTGTATCTATTACTGCAAGTGACCATTATATACGTGCAGTGCTTCGTTGAGGATTGTGAACGAATTATGCAAGAATCCAGATGTATCAGGGACTGCCCAAATGTAAAGTTGATGAAAGTATCATGAAATCATAGCCAAGTTTATGTATTTTTGTAATTTTTTAAGTATTATTTATTAAGTTCCAAGTTCTATTTAGTCATTTAGTCATAAAATCAAATGTGAAGACAGTTATGGTAGTGTTTAAACTGGATTGTCAGTTTTATGGGAGGGGGGGGGGGGGTAAAGTTTTTCTTCAGTTAGTGAAAGTAGAACAATAATTTTAAATTCTTTAAATGTCAATTCATACAAGTTACATGATATTATTCTATGAACTTTGTATTTTATCTGTATTCTTGATTGAGCAGTGGAAAATATGTTTCTACAATGAACAATGAAATATAATATTTATCTGTTTAATTTTGTTTGATTGGACAAATAAAACATTGATGAAAACCGTCCATAGTTGTTTTTGCTGCCATTATCCTCTATCTATTGGCCAAGTGCAAACACAAATGTGAATAATGTGTCACATTCTTTATATGTAAATGACACAGTAAGATCAACAAATTGCAACTTGCACACAAAACAATTTGCGTGTTTGCTGATTTTCTTGCAGCTTACCTTTAAATTGTGTCTGGAGCTTGTGCTGTATTTACAAAATTACCTCAGAATCACTTTTTATCCCCAGCCGCTATAGGAACGGTCTTTGTCCGTCCATCTTTCCGTCTGCGCACATTTCGTGTCCGGTCAATAACTTTTCAACCCGTAGAAGGAATTTCATGAAACTTTAGGCAATTGTTCTCCCCATCAAGATGACGTGCAGAACCCATGTTCCAATATGGCCGGCTTAATGTCAAGGTCACTAGGTCAGATTAAAGCAAAAATTTTGTTAACGCAATAGAGGTCACTTTTTTTCCGATTGTCATCAAATTTGGTATGAATATTGATATTGATGATCTCTACTGAAATTATTAAAATCATGTTCTTGAATTGCCCAGGGGCCCCGCCCTGGGGATTTTTTTTCCTTTAAATTCTGTTTTTAATCTTTCATTTTCTACAGTTATCATCCTGATTTTGACACAATCTTTCTTTCCTGAACAATTCATTCACTGGTTGTTCAGTGATAAAATTTGAAATAAAAATTTTAGTAGCAGAGAGAAAGTTTTAAGTGTAGAATTCCAGTATTCATACCTGGTCTTAAGATATATATAGGATGCATTGTAAGAGGTCATTCCTCTAGTTGCTTGTCAATGACCTGTTGAACTCTACTGCTTTAGGTCTGTGTTATGTAATATCAACAGCAGAATAGGGTAAATTTTATAATGATATTTTATGCTCCTTTTGTGTCACTCTTTCGTTGGAGTTATTTCACCAAGACAATTTGTACTTGTTTGATGATACGAGAACCTGTTGGGGCAAGTGTGAGGTAGGTGCACCCTAGAACCTGGTTTAAACCCCCAGTGGCAATTTGTTTTGCCACTGACCGTTCCAAGGCGGTATCCCCAAAGGTTCTCTTGTTTATTAATTGTTTGTGGCGTCCTATTTGAATTAACATTCATATCGAGGGTTGCACGCAAGATTGTCGTAACTACATTAAAATAAAGAAGGAGTTACGACAGTCTTGCATGCAACCCTCGATATATAAAACATGCGCTCTCTCTCTCTCTTCCTCTCTTCTTTTTCGCTGCGTGGGGAGGCTGTGTTTCTTGAGTGTGGCGATTCCTGATATGCATATGTTGCTTTTTTTTCGAAGAAAAGCAATATATAGATTGCTTTGTCCGTCTGTCTGTTACGAAAACTTAATGTTGGCTATAACTTTGCCTTCAAAATTATAAGTGCTAGAGTGTTTTGTTTACATTTTTATAACATTAAAATGCATAACTGATTAGAACTTTTCAATTTCTGAATGTGAGCTAGATTAACTTAGGCATTATGCAACATTTAGAAACTGTATTTCATATGTATGGACCTTATGATTTACTTATTCACTATCAGTTTGTCAAAAATAGTTTTTTTGCAGTAAAAATTTATGTTATCTGTTCTTTTGATGTGTTTTAACAGTGCACAATAAATGAGTTTAGTTAAGTAAAACTTCATATAATTTATTATCGTTGTATTTATACGTTGAAGAACTATTGTTTTCCCAGAAAGTGTATTATTCTGATTCACACCGCAAATTTCAATACGGTCACAAGTAGTTTCCCTTTGCTACTAACTGGAGACCGATTGTAATTATATTTTAGAGTAAAACAGTTTCAATTTGAAGATAAAAATTGTAAAATACCAATAACATTCAAAACACAAAATAGCGAAGGTCATTTTCAGCCAGAAATATCATAAACCAAAATCTAGCCGTGAAATTAAAAATTCCCAGAACCCGCATCCCGGACTCAATTAGAATGTGTCGTAGTTATACTTCCACCTGTTTTAAACCGGCAAACTTTTTTTAGTCTTAACAGCTGAAATAAACTTGTACATTCAAATAAAAATTGAACTAATTGCATATTATTTATAAATTAATACTAATCTTTGTAGAACATACTATATAAACTGTACAATATATATTACAATAATTTTACTGGACCTGGAGAAAAAACCTATAGATTGTCACATAAGACCGTACAAAATGCCCCATAGCAAATAATAGGAAAAATAGTTTGATACGACAGCCTTTGGGACCAAGTCTCAGGACAAGCAAATTGTCCTGCTATAAAACAATGTTAACTGTGTTTGAAAACATGCTCATCCACAAAACTGATTTAAACCGCCGACTTTCCTGTCATTGTAAAGTTGTATTAATAAAATTACCCGGGCTGACAGTTGTGACGGCTTCTTCACTTTTTTTAAATTCTTTTTCTTAAAATGTTTGACCTTTTTTCCACCCAAGAAAGATGCACTTTCCAAAGGAACCCCAACTCTCGACTCTTGTTACTGTCTGTTCTTCCAGATGATTATCACTGGCTTCACTGCATAGCTATATAAGATGCCTTGATTAAATATACAAGGCATCAAATAATTCATAAACACTGTGCCAGGACATTTCCGAACTGTCAAAAAGTTTCAGTCCATACAATTATCCAGATCGATTTCAGTTTCAGATGTAAGAAATGTCAGCCTTGATTGAACATGGCAGATATCTAAAACAGTTCGGTAAAATGAACTTATTGAAGCATGTGTTTTTCGTTGCAAAATGCACATTTTTTTTATTTTAACAGGTTTACTACCGTGTTCGCTTTTATTTGTTGTTGTTTACAGATGGGTCTAAAATCAAGCTACCGGACCTATCGATCGCAGACTGTTGCACACTTAAAGACAAAATTACAGCCCTATAGTAGTTGTGGAGCATAATTATGATCAAAGACCAATGAGTCTTTGGCTCATGCAAATCGCGGATAACATTAAAACGATAGGGTATTTTGCTTCTTGTAGTATTGTCTTTTACTGCAGACTTATCTGATTTATGTACTAAGAGGTTTTGAACATTTAAAAGTGCTATCAAACATGCGATGAACGATTTAAATTACATTCTATATATTTGCATATGCGAGGAACGCACGATATATGCACATTTTGTAACCATATACAGTACGTTTGCAGTATTGTACTGCTGCAAATACTATCTGACACATGATATCAAGGCACCTAATGTCTAATAAATATAAACATTATAACCTGTTATTTATAGGGAAGTTTCTCTGCGGCCGGAGAACCAGAGTCTCCTCGACCGACTCCCTATACGGCTAGTATATTCTCCTCGACCGGCTCCAGACAGCATGATTTACATAACAGTTCAGCATTGTTTTTTTTCTATAATCAACGGAATAAAATTGAATGTATTGTATGATTGTACTACACAAGAACAAAGGCAAAATTTATGTCCACGATTAAGTGTTTTTCTATGAGCCTGATTACATTGGATGAGTATTTTCACCCTTACTAAATGTAAATGAAATTCAGTATTATCATAGCTTTGTCGTGCTGGAAAATGCCACCAGTTTGGTTAATATAAGCCACCACTGTCAGGAAAGGTATACATGTAGTCAATAAACCGCCGAGAGTATGAAGTGCACGTTTAAAACTGAGAGTAGAAACCACACTAAGATCTCCAGCTATCCATTGACGGTCAGTTCTTACACTGTGTTTATTTTCAACCAGTCAGCTTGCTGATATTTGAGACTGGCATTAGTAACGTTACTTAAACGTTGGAAACGATAATTTTTCCCGCCATGTCCGTATCCCAAACCAAATATGCAATATTGCAAGTACGATGACGTGATTTCATAACAGAAAAAGATTACTTGTATTATGACACAATTTTGATAAAATGTCGACCTTCACATGAGTGAGTTACCTCCCACAATTTGCGTGATCCGAGTGACGAAATATAACAATATACGACAAAATTAAAATTTTAAATTGAACTTTCCTCATTTATTTTTCCCATCTCCGTACGATTCAAGTTTCCTGCCTCCGTGTATACAACTATAGGTCAGTTCACTAAACATAATATCATCTTTAAAGTTTTTCTTTGGAGCTCGCGCTTTGGCTGCGGCAACTGATCTAGAGTCTCGTTTGTAAAACTGCTCATTTTCCTGTTTCTGGTTTCTCAAAATTTTAACTTTAAACTATCAAAGTCATGCAAAAGTTTCGCCGATTTGAAACAGGAAGTGTCTCCTCGGCTGCCGGTCGAGGAGACTCTGGGCATCAGGACCGGGACCACGACCGTGGCTTCAATAATATTGCCGACCGTGATACGAGAAGACGTCTTATTTTCAGGAAATGCACGTAGTAACCGCCCTAGTTACCGTCCAAAACAGTTCCCTCGGGCAGGACTTTCCCTTCGGAACCTCGCACACGTGAAAGAAACTTATACTCTCCCCCCCCCCCCCCGTGTTAGACGAGACACGCGCTATGACAAATAATGAATGAGAAATACATTCTTTAGCTACTATAAACATGTGTTCGGATGAAACAAATAAATGTAAATATAATGTGGATACATGGAAAAAGTATTAAACTGTACTAGTTAAATGGACAAATAAAATATTGATGAAAACACCCACTTGTTTTTGCTGACATCCTCGATCTATATGCCTAATGCAAACAGAAGTCGTAATAACGTGCAACATTCTTTACATGTACATGGCACGAGGATAGTAGCGAAATTGAGTAAAATTGCTACTGACGCGCAACATTATTTGCGCCTTCCCTGTATGAATTGGCCTTTCCTGTATGATTTGGTTGCAGCTTGCATGTACCTTTAAATTTTGTAGGGAGCAAGGCTATCGAAAAATACACGTCACATTTATTTATTGGCTGGTCAGCACGTTTCGTTACAAGATCTAACATAAGGGATTTTCTTCCTTGCATCGTTTATAGCGACTCGACAAGTATTGTAATTAAACTGCCTCAAGAAGAATGTGCAACTTCTGAAAACATCCGCAGAACTGAGATAAATTTCATATGTCTATTTTTTCTATTCTGATAACAACTGAATCACATCTTATAATGCTTCATTTGTGTGATTGAAAAAGACATGTTTCTTATTGCAAGAAAAAAAATCTTGATTATGATTGTATATCATGATTTTTGATCGTGGATATATAAATGTGCCAAAGTACAAACTGAATCAGATTTAAAAGTTAAACGCCACTCATTTAAGGATAGGAAATAGTATGTCACTCCCGCACGTTAATACAAACAGACTATATGAAGTAGTAGACTTCAGCCGCAGATACGATTTGGCACAGGTAAAATTTTCAGAGAACGTGCAGATATACTTAAACGTCAATGTTGTACTTTTTTGCAAGATTTGATGGCTAAAGTTGATCATTGGAAATTGACAGACAGCTGTCGTTTATAATGCCAAAGTAGTTTCATTTTGGCAGGGCATTCAGATGTATCGGTAGGCTCTTATCTGGTATGAAATTGCAAGATTAAAAATCAAGCATTATTTTTTATTTATCGAATTTTATTGGTTCAACTACGTTCGGCCTTTGCTACTATGAATATGCCAAAAACAAATGATCTATGTAACTGCTCACGTGCCTGGGATTGCTATTAAACCCGCTTTTGCAAGCAGTTTCGCTGCTCGATAAACTCATAAACGTGACACATGGAACACTGCTTATGATTAATGATTAAATTTGAAATATATACTAGAGATGTATATACTTTTTAGGATAAGCGGAAAATAAAGCGACACATATAGACCGTGCTTTCTATTGCCGTTAAGTATATTAGTATATGTACCCTACTCAGCAAACGCAATACATATAACAACCGGTATTTACTCGAGCAGGCGCACTAAATTTTACAACTCTTTATGACCCAGTAAGAACTCAAGCAAAAGTACTCCATTTTACAACCCGTAGGTACTCGAGCAAAAGCACTACATATTACAACCCGTAGGTACTCGAACAAAAACACTACATATTACAAGCCGTATGTACACGAGTACATGTAGAAGCACTGAATATTGCAACACGTAGGTACTCAAACAGGTGTACTACATATTACAACCCGCATGTACTCGAGACGAAGCACTACACAGGTACTCGAGCAGAAGCACTTCACATTACAACCTGTATTTACTCTACTCGAGCAGAAGTAAACACAAATTCAATTTGTATGAAATTCGCACTCTTTCGTTAATAAATTTCAAACTGAATTAGTATGGCTTAGCCGGTTGAAATTCTTTTGAATCTTTTAAAACAAATAAATAAATCATGTCGTATGTTGAATTGTTTAACTAATTAGTCCAAAACGATACATTTTGCTGTTGTGCTAATGTCCTCAGTTGACGCTTGAGTTCTTAGTCGGCGGTGTTTAATAGGTGTCCTCATTTGGAGGCAAAACACAGAATGTCCTTGGTTGGAGGTGTTTCATAGTCATTTTGCGGGTGTGTCAATGTCCCCATTTGGCGTTTTTTTTACCAGAATTGTTTACCTACTAAAAACCCCTAGACAGATAGCTTTCAGTCCGGATGACGTCAAGGCGTTATTATTTTTCAATATTTCACACTAGAAAACCATGTTCCCATTTGGGTGTGAAATGTTGTATGTCCTCTTTTGGAGGTGCATGCAAGTATGTGTGTGTGTGTGTGTGTGTGTGTGCGTCCGGATTTGTGTCCACTCCATATATTTTAAACACCTGGAAGTAATTTCAAGAAACGTCGGAAAATGTTCACCTTATCAATATGATATGCAGAACGTATGTTCAAAAAATCTACTTATCTTTCATGATAACTGTAGTCTCTGCCGGGACAATTTTGCGACATTTGATTTTCTCAAATATCACCTTTATCTTTCTTATATTATTATGCTAACATTCGTATGAACAAGATTTGTTTCCAATCTGCTCTTCATTTGCTTAAGTGTACCCATTAGATAATACAGAAAGATGAACACGATGTTTTCAGATGAAGACCCCCTGAGGAATATTCTAGACGAAACATCCACTGTTGCCTATAAGCAGGAAGTTCACAGGATCTGATACTGCTTGCTTTAGTGTGACAACGGTAAGAAATACATATTGACGTTCACAAAAACGCTTCCTGCCTGTTTTGCGTTGTTGTTTTTTGTAATGTTTGTTTTAAACAAAGAATGTGGAATGAAATTCAAATAACAGTGACAAATGTTAAAATATTACAATGTTTTTTTCCTAGTCAAAATACATTCGATATTAAATTCATTAATATGGCGGTTTAAAATGCAAGTGAGGCGTTTTCATTGATGTTGGTACATGTATAATACAGTGAAACCCCGCTGTTACGGCCAGCATTGGGCTGGGCAAAAGTGGTTTTAATAGTGGGGTGGTCTTAAGTTCAGGGTGAAATATAGAGTACTTGTTGAGAACAACGCCAACGCAATTATATGTGCAACGTTTGAGCGCTATATGTGACGTATCGTCACTTCCGTTGTTGTTGTTTTGTAGATGCGATTAGACTTACGTATAATTAAAAGGATCGAACCTGCAGTAGTACTTATTATTCTCTCTTACATTTACATTTTGGTGCCGTGACCAAAGATAAAGCAACATGAATCTACAGAAGCTAATTTCTTTACGTGATGCCCATAAGAAGCTTATTAAACACCATTTAGAGAAAATTTGGGACGCTAAGGAAAATGGTAGGCTGCGGGAGTTCAACGCCATACTCGCCGTGTTGGAGGAGAAAGTTAAGTTATTGGACGGTCTCAATGATAAAGTTCTCCACCAAACAGAAGTAGACGGCATCGAGGAAGAAATGATGGCGGCAGGAGATTACAGTCTGAATCTGGAAATACAGATGAGCGAGTTGCGGGAATTCCGAAGTCGAGGGGAACAGAGTTCGAGTTTTGAAGGCGGAGCGACGCCACCTACACCTACACCTACAAGTTCCCAGTCTACATCTTCGGATCATACAAACGGTATACCACTTCATCCAAGAATCCAAACTGTAAGTGACTTATCATTTAATTCGTCCAACTCATCCCAATTTCATAGACTACCAAAGCTTTCGTTCCCTATGTTTGATGGTGATATTCTGAAATGGCAAAGTTTCTGGGATACATTTGAATCTACCATTCATTTTAACAGCAGTCTTACTGATGTTCAGAAATTTAATTATTTGAGATGTCAGACAGAATGCGAGGCCGCTAGAACCATTGAAGGATTTGCTCTCACTAATGCTAATTACGCAAAAGCTCTTGAACTATTAAAAGAGAGGTTCGGCCAAAAACATAAAATCATATCGTGTACTATGCAAGCATTACTGAACATACCAGCTCCATCAAATACACTACACAGCCTTAGACAGTTTTATGACCGTACATACTGCAGAAACTACCTCACTGGACAATACGTCCCCGAAAAACCAATAACTCTAGATAACAAAGCGATCGGTTATTATCCCGATATACCTTTAACTGCTTCAGGGCAAAAATCGATAAAATAATAGTGCGCGCAATCTTATGGTTTAGTATCGCATCAATAAATTAAATTAAGTAATGCGGACTGTTTGGTTTAAGCCTCTCCGAACTCCCTGAGACGTGCACGTCGTGGAGAGGGCACTGGAGAGATGGTCTGCTGGAGTCAAAGAGGGTCGCCGATAGTTATGTACTGCCACATACGGACATCATTATCTCCTCTCTGCCGTATGCGGGGTCCGCCTGGTGGGCCCCGCTGCTGGACTTTGGACGCGATACGCCGCATCGTTAACCCTCTCCGAGAAATCTACGAGGCGACTGGACAACCATGGGGCGATCAAATCCAGCAGACGATCTCTCCAGACCAACATCAGGGAGTGTGGCTCTTAAAAGGCGACCAATCAGAAGAACGACAAAGGAAGCACTCAACAACTAGGTCAGCTACATTTAGGTCAACCAACAAAAGAAATTTACAAAAAATAGTAAAATCTGAACCAGCCAATCGACATCAAGGAAGATCAACTTAGAGAAGATAGGAGATGGAAGGAATGCGTCCTCTTCACTCACGTTCCGAAAGGACAGGCAGTCCGAGGGTGGAGAGGATGGATTCCAGAAGAAAGAAGAAATTCGACACAATAGAAAAAGTAAAAGAAGATAGAAGGAAGAAGAAGTTCAACAAGAAGAAGAAGAATAACTTTAGACAGACGCCTACATGGCTTGCCGATGGCGTCTATAAATAAAACAACACACACTTTGGTTTAAGATGCTGTTTTTTTTAATTATACAAAAAAAATTATAAAGGAGTATATTAAATATTTAAAAGAGCACTCATATTCATTCATATACTTATTTTATTTTCCTCCAGTCCAATTTAACCATTAGTAATCACCAACTAATTTGAAACAGTGCATTTAATCACAATAAAATATAAGCTATATATTATTAAATAAATAAATATGTCCGACTATTTCATTTATTTTGTAGCGTGCCAAATTAATCATTATAAAACTTTGTTTGAAGACCAGTCTCAAATCTCAATCATCTGATTGGCTGATAAAGCGAACAGTCACCATTTCAGCCAGCCAGACGGTTAAGATTTAAGACTGGTCTCCAAACATTGTTTTATGATCTTTGACCATTATTTTTAAAGGGGAAAAAGGAATAATTGACAAATGTAAATACTATAAAATCATTAGTTTAACTAAGTTTTACTAAATATAAATTGATAAATAATAATAAATTTGATTCATATATGTCTTCTTATCACCTTTCAACTTTATGAATCCGTATTCAAACTTTTCATATTCAACAGTACCTTCATTTAGTTATAAAATAGTAATATTTTTGCACATGTGTAGACCCAGCTTACTAACGTCTAAATACGTTATTTACTGTTCGCTACTTAATAAAACAGTATTGTCTGTTAAGCAATTTATTTATTAAAAACCCTTGAAATAAAAGAATGTAAAAGACGCGAATTCAGTTAGAATGGTACACATTTTTTTAAGTACAAATCAAGATGGAAATTTATTATACATGTTTTATTAAAGAAATCGAAATTGGGTATTTATTGAGGATAGCCGTTTAGCCCAAGGACTGCTAAGTAAACTTCGTTCTACGTGTCACTTCAGGATAATTTTATGCTTTCATTTCCAAAGGTTTAACATAAAAATTGAAATTATTAACCCACTTCCTCACTTTAAATTTCAAGTCTGTCGTTTTTCTTTTGTTTTACCAGATTTTATTTTTATCAGTGTATAAACGAAATAAATTCCTGCATTAACGGGGCACTTAATCCGGATGTTAACAATTACCCCGCAATTATGTGCAATAAAACTGCCAATTAACCTGCAATCCTGTGCAATAAAACACCACAATATATTACACCAAATGGGAGATTTTGTTTGAAATATACTTAAGGACTTTGAAAACGCACCCTTGTGATAAGTGTATATAAACATAGAAGACGCCTTTTATATCAAACATATTATATAGCTGTGTAAAGTACAACTCATTGCCGTCATTTTGATACCAAAATATTTAAAATTGGTTCATTGATAATAAAATAAAGACAGTAACCCTGAAATCAAAAGTAACACTTTAGCCAATAGCCACTACAATACAAGCGTTCGTTTTCAATGATATGCCTTTAAGGTTACTGTCTTTAACTCGCAATATCTTTTGTATAAATAGACCAATCTTAAATATTTTACTATCAAACTGACGGCAATGAATTGTACTGAAGCCATCAATCAGAGTTTAAATTGAATTCAAAATATCGCTAATGCATTAGAAAAATTATATGTAATACAAATAAGTTATTGGTACATGTGTTAAAAAAATAACAAATTTCAGATTTCTTTTAAATTGTTGTATTATCTTATTGTAATAAATGAAACATAGATTAACATTGGTATTAAAAAAGATGATTTTATTTTTTTCAGATATTGATAAATTCTATGTTCGAAATGAATTTTTAACAGTCAGGTTTAAGTGCCTGTAATAGTAATAACATGCGGTATCTTAATTATAATCAATAATTCTTTTAAATGAATGTACAGCAGATAAGCAAGATAAGTAAAATAGTAATGTAAAAGAGACAGAAAACAAGAAGAGAATGACAGAGTAATTAGTTTTTACAGAAGAATTGTACTTACATTATTTGTGGTTGATCCCTTCCGGTACCAAATGATACGTTCTACGAAATATTCGTCAGGTAGCACTTGTCTAGCTAAAGCACGAGTTGAGGTAATCTCTGGCAGTGGCTCTCCCTCATGCAGTAACTTATAGTCAGGTTTTTTTTTTAAATATTTCTCAGAGAAGCCATCAATCAGAGTTTATGTCAGTTACCAAATGACAGGTGTGCAACCGTGGACTTGTGTCATGGTTGTGGATTCGAATCTTTAAATGACACGAACACCTGAGAGATATTCGCAGTTTGCAATTTAAGGTGTGATTTTTTTCACGTTTAAGGACAAACGTGATCATTCGCCGCATCCGGAAGATAAATGACAGATTACCTTAATTAATTAAGAGTTTGAGTCGATTCAAGTCGGCGTCTTTTGAAGCTAGCGTGCCTTAAAATGTAATTTATATACTTTATTGAATAAGCTGAACAACAAAATCAATAATAGGAACAACAACAACACTTTTTCGCAATGTTCATTTACATACGCCTTTGCTATTACCGGCATTTAACCAAAACTGAAAATTACAAATTTATTCTACAGCAGGTAAAAATCAGTTTTATTCAATACATGCTAAAATAGCACATTGTTTCATTTAAACGGCTTAACCGTCTTTTCCAACTGCAATATAAAATATCTGCCTCAGGCCAATATGACGTCAAACGATTTTAATCGATACAGCGCAATAATTGTATCGGCTTCATTTTGAGAAAATTCAAAAATAGCCGAACTTCAACCTCAAAACAGACTATCGCAACATAATTTTTCCAACTAAAAAAAATATCATTTGAAAGATTAATTAGTCTTCTTTTTGAATCCGTTTGCACCTAAGCTTTTATTGCAATTTAATTAGTGTAATTAATTCATTTTAAACGGACAGGTCGGCGATTTTGCACGATTTTCAATAGAATATATAGGAGGCTGAGATGGTTAACTTTAACCTATAAACAGACTATCGCAATATACTTTAATATTTATAAAATAAACATATAATTATCAAGCAAAGATTAAATTTTATGAAACCGTTTGCACCTAAGGATTTAGATGAACAGAAAAAAAGTTATGCTCATTAAACCAACTACTGCCTTCTTTGTTCTATATTGCGAAAAATTCGCGTATCGGAAAACCCGGTGAGGTAGTTTCTGCAGTATGTGGAAAATCACATTCGAAGTTAAGAGTCGTTACGTCAATGCCAAGAATCATACGGTAGTTTACTAGTACCAATCATTATTGACAAATTACCCAGTGAAATAAGACAGCATTTAGCCCGAGACCACGGAGACAACAACTGGATTCTACAAGATCTGAGACATGCATTAAACAGAGAGATCAACATTATTGATGCGGGGATAAAAACTACATACCCGGACACAGATTACTGCAATTACCAGCCTACGGCTTCTTTTCATACCGGTACCAGACGTAATATGCAACCACCAAGACCGGATGCACGCATTCAGAGGAGTCAACAACATGAGGTAAAATGTGCATTTTGCAGCGAAATACACCTATCTAGTAACTGTATGAAATACCCGGATGTGGAAACCAGATTAAACATAGTGAAAAGGAAACAATTGTGTTTTAATTGTCTCGGCGCACACCCAGTCGCTCAATGCAAGTCAAAGAAACGATGTCAAAAGTGCCACAAGAAACATCACACTAGCATTTGCCGTATCGAGAGCCATAACCCGCATATAACGACCACCTCTGCAACAGAACCAGAAACAGTCGTGTTTCATTCCACAACAAAGAAGACAGACACAAGTGTCTTACTTAAGACCGCGATATCAACTGTTTGTTACAGAGATATACATGCAGAAGCACATATCCTATTTGACGAAGGAGCACAGAGATCCTTTATAACTCAGGAATTAGCAGACGAGCTACAGTTATTTAGAGGTGAGGAAGAAGCCGTGTACTTATCAGCGTTTGGAAGCACCGGAAGTAAAGTACAATACCTTGAACGTGCAACAGTAAACCTGAAGACTGATGCAGGAAAGAACATCCCGTTACACGTACTTGTAGTGCCGACCATAGCAGCACCCTTCTGTATTCGGTCCCTACCTAAAGTGACAGAACTACCATACCTTCGTGGCGTCAAACTAGCGCACCCAGTCTCCGGAGAAGATACTTTCTGCATTTCGCTTCTAATCGGCGCAGACCATTATTGGGATGTTATTGAAAATCATATTATAAGAGGTGATGGACCAACCGCAATGAAATCTCAAATTGGATATCTTTTATCAGGACCGATGAGCAATGCTGCTTCGAAAAAAAACTCCAACAAACATATACTGGACGTTATTACATCAAGAAATCCGGTAGAAAGCACATTAGAACGTTTCTGGACTCTAGAAAGTATGGGTGTGAATCCTGAAACAGCCAATGAAACAAAGCAAGACGAGTTACGTCATTATCAGCAGACGTCAATCGAATACACGGATGGCAAATACACAGCAAAGTTGCCTTGGAAAGATGACCATCCTCCACTTCCGGATAATTACGATGTAACAAAACGCAGGACAGAAAGCACAATTAGACGTCTAAGAAAGGACCCTACGCTACTTAAGACATACGGGGATATCATTGCCGATCAAGAACGACGTGGCTTCATAGAACGAGTACCTGACAACCAGTCTACTTCCTGTAAAGTACACTACATTCCCCACCACCCAGTTCAGAAAAAGTCCTCTACAACACCGGTAAGAATTGTTTTTGACTGTAGTTGTCACCAGTCTTACAATCATCCTAGCCTAAACGACTGTCTTCAATCAACGCCACCTGTCATTAACGACCTATCTACACTACTTGTTAGATTTAGGATGAAAAAATACGCAATAACAGCTGACATTGAAAAAGCATTTTTATACGTGGGACTACACCCGAGTGACCGAGATGTGACGCGCTTCCTATGGTTAAGTGACCCGTCAAACCCAGATAGCCCGTTTACAACATACCGAATCAAGTCAGTTCTGTTTGGCGCTACGTGCTCCCCCTTTATACTAAACGCTACTTTACTGAAACATGTAGAACAGAACAGAACCACACCAGCTGCACTCATATTGGAGAGAGATTTGTATGTTGACAATATAGTGTCGAGCTTTGATAATGAACAAGAGTTAACACAATATTACACAGAAGCTCGGGATTTAATATGCAAGGCAGGCATGAATCTCCGCTCATGGGCGTCGAACTCTGGACAACTTAGAGAAAAAGCAGCACATGACAGCGTGTTAGACACTGATGAAACCACCAAAGTCCTCGGCATACACTGGGAGCCTCAAACAGACGTTATGTCGTTTACACAGAGGGAGATACCTGAATTACCGTTCGCGACAAAACGAGAAGTTCTACGATACTCATCTGAAATTTACGACCTTTGGGATTACTCAGCCCAGTAACTATAAGAGCAAAACTTCTGATGCAAGAACTTTGGAAACTCAATCATGACTGGGGTACGCCTCTGCATTCTTCAACAGACCTGGCAAAGCTTAGTTCAAGACTTGATCACAGTTACCAAATTGAAATACCCACGCCAGGTTGTACCAAATTCACAGACCGGAACAACAGATTTACACATATTTGTTGATGCTAGCTGTAAATCCTATGGAGCTGCAGCATATGTTACCAAGGGAAATGAATCCAACTTAATTATGGCGAAGAACAGAGTTGCGCCCCTTAAAACATTAACGCTTCCCAGACTAGAGTTGATGACCGCCCTTCTTGGCGCACGTTTAGCTACGCATCTGGAGCAGTCATTGAAGCAAAACAATATATACTACTGGTCAGACAGCCAGATTGTTCTTCATTGGCTTGCAACTACAAAACCACTGAAACAGTTTGAAAGAAATCGTGTAACAGAAATAAAAAATCTATCCAAACTACGCACCTGGAAATATTGCCCTACTGAGTGCAACCCAGCAGATTTACTCACCCGTGGAATTTCTGCGCAGCAACTTTCAGAAAACAAATTATGGAACAATGGACCAGAATGGCTTAATTTACCGTCGACGTGGCCGAGATGCGAACGAGCCCCAGTGACTTCAAATTACAAACAAAATCAACTGTCATCAGAGGCTTCTATTGAATTGCATGGGCAGACAACCAACGAACATCTGACAAACTTAGTCACAAACATACAGAACATTGGTACATGCAACATGAGTAATATCATAAACTTAGACAGGTTCAGCACATATTCCCGGTTATTACGTGTGACAGCATACGCCGCTAGATTTATATACAACTGCAGAAATCGTGGCAGCAGACATACCGGAAGCATTTCTACAATAGAGATTAAAGAAGCAGAGGAATTGTGGATACATTCATATCAACTCGAAACTTATCCAAGGGAATACGACAGCTTAAATCTATGACCAGCCATTTGCCACTACAGAGACAACTTCGATTATTCTTAGATGCACGGGATCTCATTCGTTGCGGCGGAAGAATACACAATGCCCGTATAGATGACGATGCAAAATTTCCCTATTTGTTACCAAAAAAAGCATGGTCTCACTCGTCTTATTATACTTGATGTTCATGAACGAAAGCTGCATTCTGGGGTAAACACTTGCATGACTCACCTGAGAGAAAAGTACTGGATTCCCGCCATGCGCCAGTATGTCAAGTCTATTTTGCGCAAGTGTACTATTTGTCGTCGCGTCAGCGGAATGCCGTTTCTAGCACCAGAGCCCCCACCGTTACCGAAAGTTCGTGTTGATGAGTCTCCGCCATTCACTGTTACTGGAGTGGACTACACAGGGGCATTATACGTACGACAAAACAAGGAAAACCAATCAAACAAACAGGTTACCATGGTATACATTTGATTACTTACCTGCGCAGTAACACGAGCGATACATCTGGAAGTAGTTCAAGACTTATCAGAAGACTCCTTTCTACAAGCATTTCGTAGATTTGTAAGTCGTAAATCTCTACCGAAGATCCTAATATCCGATAACTCTTCGACTTTCCAGGCTGCATCAAATCACCTTAAACGTTTGTTTGGGTCTACATCAGTAACCGACACGTTGGGCAGACGCGGTGTAGAGTGGCGCTTCATTCCTAAAAGGACACCTTGGTACGGAGGATTTTGGGAAAGATTGATTGGTCTTACAAAGACTTCCTTGAAGAAAGTACTAGGACGAAGCTCAGTTACATTGGAGACATTGCAGACGATAGTGACAGAAATAGAGGCAATTCTGAATGATCGTCCTATAACCTATGTTTCTTCAGAATTTAATGATCCAGAACCGCTAACCCCAGCCCACTTGTTATATGGACGTAAAATGACGTCACTGATCCAACATGACGTCGTATTAGAGGACATGGACTTGAGTCGCTCTGCCTTGCTGACACCTGACAAGGTTGTCACTCATACTATTAATCAGTTCTGGAACGGATGGCGAACAGAATATCTACTTGCGTTAAGAGAACAACATCGCAGTACCGGACGTAATAACCAGAAGATTCGAGCCGGAGATGTGGTCCTTATCCACGATGATGGTCCGCGCATACGCTGGAAGTTGGCCGTGGTAGAAGAATTGATTCATGGAAATGACGGATTATGCCGTGCCGCAACAGTGAGAAAGACAAGTGGAGTGACCTCGCGTCCTATAGTAAAACTTATTCCCCTTGAAGTTAATGAAACTGACTCATTGTGACTTAAATTATTTTCTCTATGACAGTGTTTAACTTACGTGTGTGAAATAGCAGTTAAATATGAATATGACATTTCATAGACTCTAAAAATGAAACAAGTGCGGATTTTTATAATCATTTAAATTTTATTTCACTTATTTTGCATGATTTAGTGACAGTACTTTGTGCGCCCCGGAGAATGTTGAGAATAACGCCAACGCAATTATATGTGCAACGTTTGAGCGCTATATGTGACGTAACGTCACTTCCGTTGTTGTTGTTTTGTAGATGCGATTAGACTTACGTATAATTAAAAGGATCGAACCTGGAGTAGTACTTATTATTCTCTCTTACATTTACAGTACTATTCTGTAACATGAGACAGTGGAATCTGGTCTTACAAGGTGGTCTTAATAATTTCCGGATGGTCTTTATAAGGCGTTTTACTGTAATCAAATGCAATTTATTCTATTATAAAAGTTGCTTAATTTTTCTAAAACATGAACATGTGTTTTCAAACACTTTGAGTGCCGAAGTAGAGTATAGCATTTTAAAGCCTGGTTCACACTTTCCCGGTATACAGACCGGTGCGTCCCGGTTCCGCCACCGAAGCAAACCGGATTCACAAGCGTAGCGACACCGGGAAGAACCGCATTGAATCGTGAGAAACCGTGTTGAGCCGGAAATCACTGGAAACTGGCCCTGATGGTATTTAACTTTTTAATACAACCGGGACTCACCGGGAGCGAAACTAATGCCGGCTTATTCCGGGGCATCACCGTAGCTCTTCCGGCATGATCCGTCTCGCGACCGTAATACCACCGGGTTAAAACGTAGCAAACCGTCATGAGCTGTGTTCAAGGTAGAGATACGGTGACTTTTCGTTTTTGCCACGGTGTGTCACGGAGGAAAGCTGACGTAGCCACGACTCGTTCCGGACGAACTACGGTTTGGCACGGTAGCAGCCGGTAAATGCCGGTAAAGTAATAACGGTGGAGCCACGATATGGCTATGGTGCAAGCCGGTGGATGCCGAATGAACTTCGAAAGCCATATTAAAACCATGATTTTATAGTTGTGTCCAAACCGGGATCCACCGTGGCTGTTTACCGGGGCAATGTGAACTATGCTTTACAAATCTTCCCGGTTCAACCTGGTTCATCCCGGTCCACCGGCTACAAATTACCGGGACGCACCGGGGCATACACCGGGACAATGTGAAGCGGGCTTTACTCCATGTGCACGCCTTTAATGACATGTGCGACCAGTGTCGATACAGATCAACCTGTATATTCGTGCAGTCTGATCTGGATCTACATGTACACGTGTCATTTCTATTAATAGTCAGAAATGATCTAATCATTCTAAATGTGAACAGTGTATATCCTGATCTGACTGTAGGGTAGCTGATCTGGATCTACGCAGTTCGCAACTGAGAGAACAACCATATCACATGCAGTAAACTTTTAAAAATTGTAAATAGGCAGCAAGTCCGTATTTGAAGTATCGATGTCAAAGTAAAATTTGTGCACATTTCCGGTGATTTCGTTGTGTAAATACATTATACTAATATGAATTCGGTATAATTTACTCTAGTTCCCTCACTAACAGTTGATGAGGATCTCACCAGATTCACGTAAAAGTAGAGAGAGTGTGAGAGCCTACACAATTCCGAATCTGGAGAACTTATTATGATTTCCCCAGCACTTTCGTGTTTGGACGCCATTTTCGTATGACGTCACAATATTATGAAAACAGCTACATGTACGTACGGCGGTTAATTAACAATTAATAAATGTGTTGAATCCAAGTTTAAAAATGAATTTAGTTGCTTAAATATTCGTTTTGTTTAATACATGAAAAGGCCATTTTGACGCAAAAATTACAATCAAATAAAGTGTCCGTCAATACTGATTCCAGAGCTGTACGGGCTATTTGGATTGTTTTATTTAGTAAAAATGCAAAATTCAGTCAGTTTACCGAATGATGAAGACGGAGGGGGGGGGGGGGGCACAGATTTTTCATTTCCATAAACCTATTTTTAACTTTGAACAGTCACAAGGGTTTTCTCACCGTGTCAAACCATTACGTTAAAGACACGGCAATTCCGTTGAAATGCCGGTCGGTGTTAATACATGTATCCGGTACATTTCAGGCACATGGTTTTGATATCTACCGTGTTTAGACAGTTCTAGGGAAAAAACAACAACAAAAAAACCTAGCCGGTATGAGCGATAAAACATTGGTCTGGCATACGCATACTTTTGTTTAGACTCAGTTTTTCAACATTCGAGAAAGTACGAGAGTAGCGAATGGTGCTGTATCTTAATATTGAGTATTTCACTTCACCGATATGTTATGCAATAATTTTATTTTCAAACTAAAATGTAAAACGAACATTCATTCAGTTATAAATGTCGTCTCAAAGATGAAAAAAATGATAAAAAGACAAGCATTTAGGAAAGATACTCTAGCCGAGTGATATTTCATCTACATGTATAACGGGCCGAGAAACTTGATAGCTTTTTGGAAAATTGTGATCCATGTTAAAATATTTGCGAAAAGAAAACGCACACATACAATGTACATATTTTCTATTGGTAACTAATATTTAGGTTAACAGTCAACGTGAGTGTAATGAATATATTTCGGAGTTAAGCTGACCGTTAAGTACATGTAGGCGTGCTTCTTCAAATTAATATCTGATATCTCCAGTTCGAAAGATGATATCACCTATTGAAGTTAGGCACTATGATATCTCGTATCAGAAGTTGAAGAGTGATAACATCGTATTAAAATTGTGACATCACAAATTCGTATTATAGCATGCGGCATTATTTGACGTAATGACTTTGTGAAGTTCGTTTCAGCAGGAGATGAATGTGAAAATCGGATAACAGTTTTCTTTTTACTGGTTAGAAACCTTTAGATAAATTGGGGGGGGGGGGCTTAGTAATCGTATAGCTCGCAATAAAGGCAGTGCTTGAGTTCATATTATAACACGTTAATGAATTGTAATGTAAACAAACTAAAAAAATATCCGTCCTAAACGAGTCAGATTTTGCCATACATTGACATAGATCAACAATGACGTGATGTCTAAATTTAACGTCATTTGAGGGAGAAATATAAAACATTCATTTCGCCCTGGCACCAAGGGCTTGACGTCAACTAACTCTTGACGGTCAGACAGCGGGTTGATATCGTTCCACATACCGAATATTGACCGAAGATTTATACAAGCTTGATCTATGTACTGCAAAATTGACAAGTTATACTGTATAACTATGCATTTTTTCGAAGAAATACAATGTATTAGTTTACTTACTACCAGTTAAATGATGGATTTTTGCTTCCTGTAAGCAGCGCAGCAGTTATTTCAGGAATTATATCTTGTAGTGTTCATTGATCTTTGTCATTTTAAGCGCTTGCAAAACGTCCTTGACAACCGTCTCTTCTCGTTATTTGAATGAGACACTCCACGACCTTCACCTTTTTAACCGTCTAGATGATGTTGCTGAAATTTAGTTCAACAGAAAAACGATGATAAATTTATTGCAATCCTGGAAAGTTCACGGAAAAAAGGTATTGCGATCTGGTTAGTGAACCGATACATTGTATTTCTTCGAAAGAATGCATAGTTCGTACGTAAAGCCATGTCGATATTTGATGTAAATTGGGCCATTACGGATCGGTCAGACGAGAGCCGACCAAAGCATTTCTCGAGTTAGCAAAGTGTTCGCTACCGAATTCCACGGAAAGTAAACAATTTCTGTGATTGTATGTGCTAATATATCTATCCCACGAAATATGAGCCATAGTTTGTTACAATTGAACAGTATTTCAAAGAGTTATAGGGCTCAAAGCAGATAGATGTAAGCATTTTTCAATAGTGAAGATACCTACCTTGTTATAATATATATATATATATATATATATATACAGAAATATCGTCAGATATGGGGTCTCTGTAATAAACCTTAATCAGGGGTTGTATATATATACTAAGAAATGTGGTAAGTTACGGGTCTTACTTCGATATTATACCTATATGTGAGGTTCTATAAAGGTTACGGGGTATATATGGTACCCCGCTAATTAAATGTCATTTCTATGCACTATCTGACCTTGTAAGTACTATAAGCTGTAATATAAAAATTTGGTTTATGATTAAAAAAAAATTCGGTTTTTTTTTATAGACCGAAAATAAATTTCGATAATAAACCGTGTTACGGGAATAAAGTTTATCGTACTTAAGAAGTCCGAATATGCATAGAAATGGCATTGAAAATTACGGGGTACCATATATACCCCATTACTTTATAGCACCTCACATAAAGGTGTAATATCGAAATTAGACCCGTAACTTACCACATTTCTTAGTATATATATATATATATATATATATATATATATATATATATATATATATATATATATATATATATATATATATATATATATATATATATATATATATATATATATATATATATATATGGGTCCAACATGCCGTACACCTGTGCTTTTGGCGTAAAAATAACGCTTAATATTTGTCTCTTTTTATGGTATTTTGAAATAAGTTTAGTCATTTTCAATAAAACCAGTTGGTGTTATAACTATTATTGTTTCCTTACAAGTGAAAGGTGCGACCTACATATTTTCGGGATCGAACTAACCAAAGACATCTATCCGCCATCAACGATTTCGAATATTTTAATATGAAATGAAAACAATTCGTCTGCTGAGACATTCAGACAATGACGTCATATGCATCCGGTTCATGTGCGCCAGATAGCCAATAGTGATTCGGCTGTGTGATTGTCATTTTAGCTTCTTTTATTTTTCACCGAAAACTTGTAACGTCAGTACAATTATGTATGCACATGCCGGATATACGACGGTTTATGTTTATGTAAGTTTTTTCTAAAGCATTAATTATAGCCAAAATCAACCTTATTTAGATCATTTTTCCCAAAGTATTTGTTTTATGTAAGCAATCAGAGAAAACTAACAAGATAATGAAAAAGAACAAGAACGGTAACTTGCCACTTACTTGCTCGTTGTATGAAGAATTAATAGCCTTGGTACATTGTACTATATCACAATGCTGAGACAGGGAACCAGTAACTAATCTGAAGCAGCTGATTGGTTAAAACTGAGATCAGTTTCCAAACTGACCAATCATAAGCTAGAGTATCGAGACTGGTCCCCAATCTCATTGTTTTATCTCATTGCCCGATTGACATCAGATATAAGGAACGGTCAGGTATAGTGCAGAAAGTTCAACACATGCAAAATTCCAATATGGTAATATATAGACCAAATTATCGGTTTATGGCTTCTATCGTTATTTATAAACATGACGGCTCAAGGGTTTCTTACATGTACGACTTACCGTACTTTTGCAGACATACTTTGCAAAGTATGGTATATTTTCTTCTCTGAATTATTGAAACGTATGTAACGTATAATTATGTAATTTCAACGACAAAACGACAACTATTTGAGTTTGGGCGTTATCGTTAAGAATGTGTTGTATTTTTTAAAACTATTGTGAAATTATACATTATATTATTTGTAAATAATAGAGTCTAATAAGGCTATTCCACAAAACGACCGCAGAGGGTGCAGAATTCTTATTTCTATAGAAATGTCTTAATAGACCGTATCCGACTTTGAAGTCGCCCTGCATTTGTTACCATGCGCATGCGCAGTTGAACATAGATCGATCTGAGGAATTTGAATGTTCATAGCTTCTGATTGACTACATATGTAGGGCGACTTCTAAATACTGTTTTAATTAAAAATGAAGAACATCGATACAAGAAGAACAAACATACTAGGTATTTTAACCCCAGTCATATAACATCCAATCTGTGCGATTTCGAAAATTCATTAAATTCGGATTTCAACGTATGAAACTTCAAGAACTTCGTAAAAATTATAAACATTTAACAAGATACAAGTCGACTGAAATACCGGTAGTAACTTACACAATCGAATACAACCATTGGGGTTTAAGCTAACATAGGATTAACTTTTTCCACGTGATGTCCTTGACTCGGACATCTGATTGGTAGATTTAATTTTCCTTGCTCGCATCCCCAAAGTCTTGAGGCTGGTTTTTGAATATCCGGCTTCAGCAGCAGTGTTTCAAGCTATCTTGTGTTGTTGTTTTTACTTTCGACATGAATATACAGGTATGTACTAAAAAGGAAACATTAGAAAATATTTACTTAATATTAAACAGCAAATCAAGCGTTTAGTTAACTCGAATTCTATCAGACCACTGAAGTTTTCCTGTGCCAACTTCAATACACGGTATATACATGTAAATTCACAGCGTCAGGCTCCACAAATCTTTTTTATATGACTTCAGAAAGTTTCCAATTTAAAATAAAATTAAGTACTAAAATTAAATACATTTGAACTGTATTATTCCTTGATTATTTTCTACAGATTTAGTTAAAGAGATTATTTTTATTGTCGGTCATCCTGATGACCGACATATTATAATCGATCAAACTTGAGATCTTTAGCCTGAACACCGGTTAACAATGATATTACGTACCAGATGGAACGCATAATTTAGACTATGCCACCTGTTTACGGATGCAAAAAGATAGTGTAGATGCTGATGTTTGATTGCTAGATATATAGAGAAGATGTTTACCGGAAAAAACTTCAATGTTGATAATCATGTTACTTGTATATTTAATTTCATTGTCGGTCATCCTTTGAAGGGTTACACCGGTCAACAGCGGCACCGGACGTTGTCACTTTAGACAAAACCGCCCGCCTAAAGCTTTAGTCTAGATCATCTAGACGTTCTGTCATTGATCAGTGTCACCCTGCTCTGACGAACGTCTAGAGACATCGCTATATAAAATGTCTGACCGACAGGTGGCGTTTTTGTATGGTAAACACATTCAAAATCAATCGCGATTTCTAATGAAATTTGTTAACTGTGCTTTAACCATATTTCTCCCACACTGGGCAAAGTGAAATTTAGGTAATATGATATCGAGCTACATAATCAGGTATATGGTTTATAAAACAAAGGACGTTTAGTACTTGCCTACCCCATTTTACATAAATGAATGCAAATATATGGTACGCCGATGCTGCTTCTTCGTGATAATGGTTTTAGACTGTCACGTTGTATGGTATGGCAGTTGTCATTGTACGGTTATCGATAAAAAGGGAAGAATATTAAAATCTAACTAACGGAAAAATGCAGTTCTGTCAAACTTTGCATAAATAAAATCTTATTATGTATGTTTATTATTTACGTCTAGAAAAGTTGGAACAGTAAAGAAAAATAGTTTGACATAAAAAAAATCCCTAAATTCTGCAGCCAAGCACAAAAACAAAGCAACACTAAACATCAATTTAAATGCCTTCCTGAATAATGAGTTACTAACAACAAAATCTAAGATCAACTTGTCTACCACATGTATACAGTAAGAGGTATTTGTAAAAGTGTGTTTTGGCCGTTAATTTCATGGTTGCGAAAATGGATGACAAGAAATTGTTGATTTTTTCTCTGTAAAATTAAAAGTTCTTTTAAAGAATCTTGGATATTGTCAGTATCTTTTTGATCATGTGGGCATTTGAACTATTTTTGTTTTGCGATGCTTCTTTTTGTGTTTGATCGCAAATAGAATTTTAGGGATTTCCAAGCTTTATTTTTCTTTACTGTTATAAATTGTCTTAACACTTTTGTCTTTTCGTAATTGGGAAATTATTGACTTTGTTAAAATTAAATCTAAGTGATTTCACTGTTAAATGTTTCTAAGATCGCCATTAGGGTATGCCAAAGAATTTTGAAGTTATCTGAAGAAATTCGAAAAATGGTTGTATGGGAAAGTTTTTCACTACAGACGTAATTTTTATCCAAAAAAGTCCAAATTTAGAGAAAAAATATGATCTTATTGAAATGATTTCATTCTAAAATATTTCTAAGGTATCATTAGGTAGCTATTGTGCAACGTCAATACTTTTCATCAGATCTCGTGGTAATCGCAGAACCCAGCTTACGTGAACAGGCCTGTGGGCGCAATAATACAGTTAAAGATGAGTGTCGCCGTATGATATATCTTTTTGATTTCCACTGGCAGGGCGACAGTCTTAAAAACAATTTTCACAAGACAACAACGGCGTTCCATACTAATGTCCTAATTACACGCCTCGTTTTGGAGTATCTGGTTTTTTAACGAACAATGTCTTCAGACGTACTGATCGCCTTTGCGAAATCAGAGCGTCTGAATGATTGAGACTACTAAAGCTTGCGAATGCTATTTAGTTCCCACTACTTGCAAGAAAAGTCTTTTAAATGTTGATGAAACAATATTTAAACATTGTAGTTACGGCAAATCGGAAATTGAGCTGATCTATAACGACATGTTAAATTATGTAAACATACGTATGTTGTATTTTCTACAGCGTATAGAAATAATGTTATGCGTCTTTATTTAGAAAGTCACGTGATGCAATCCTTTATAGCAAAATTTTTAGTTGCACATAAGTTGAACTGATCCTTTATTTGAATCAAACAACTGTTCAGGATGATGCCATATATGAAATAGATTCGTTTAGTTATCTTGATGTTTTTCGTCAAAAGCAAGAAACCTTTTATGCTTTTCTTAGAGACTCACGATTATCTAGTCTCAGTCATTCAGACGCTCTGATTTCGCAAAAGCAATCAGTACGTCTGAAGACATTGTGCGTTAAAAAACCTGACACTTCGAAATGAGGCTCGTAATTAGGATATTAGTACGGAACGCCGTTGTTGTCTCGTGAAAACTGGCTTTTAGACTGTCGCCCTGTCGACAGTTTTTAGCTTGAAATCGCTGTCGCCGTATCGGTGCGGGTTCGCTCCCAGCTAGAGGCACTATCATTCGAAAAGACATATCCTACGGAATACACACTTTTTAACTGTATCAATGCACCCACAGGCGTGTTCAAGTAAGCTGGGTTCTGCGGTTACTACGAGATCTGAATAAAAGTTTATACAGACGTTGCAAGCACAATAGTTATCTGATTGCTACCTTAGAAATATTTAGAATGAAATCATTTCAATAGCGTTACTCCGGAACTCGTTCAATCTGGGTTTTTCCAAGTACATTGTCACGTGACCCGGTACAAACAAAGCGCGTCCATAACTACACTCACCGTAAATATTTGAACGTGTTGTTTACATTTTAATGATGCAATCATGGATACTTTTCAAAGTAAATCTGTGAAAGAGTTGCAGAAGTATTTAAAGGAGCGTGGTGTTACATTTTCTAACTCTAAAAAGGTAGAACTGATTGAACTATGTAAGTGTGCAGCTGAGGTTAATATTGAGATCGACCCAGATGGCTTAGTTGAGGATAGAGAGGAGGTGTTGCGAGCCAAATTGTGTTTGAATGGGCAGACCTTGGTCAATCCTCAGCTTCTAGTAGCCACAGAAGATCTGTCCAGAACCCCCACCCTGTCAATATTTGACTTGTACAATTTTCTTCTTGGCCATGAAGGATATTCCCATGACACGCTACGAGAATACCACAAGCTGGAGGGCTACACTATGTTTAAGGATGGATATGTTGTCAGTCTCAAATCAGCAGCTTATGATACACAGGGTACGTTTTCTCTACCGTAGATATTAAAAATATATGCCATCAATACTAGCTACTAAGTTGTCTCTATAAAGTACTGTAAGTATTTTAAAAAAAAGAATTAACGTTCTGTTATACTGCTTATATATTCGGTATAACAGCATTGTATAAATGTCCACGCACTTATACATCCGTGTAAGAAAATAAACCAGGTTAAAAGCAGCAGTATACCCTTAAGTATTACTTGTATTGTCATATCCAAAACAGTATTTTTGTTTTAATGCCCTCTTTAACATTGTAAAAAAGCCAGACTTATTGGTATGTCATGTTTCCCTTATTGTCAGCCCACAATCTCTGTTTCAGTTATATCCTAAATCAAATACAATATCTATGTAGATATATAGATGGCATATAGAACTGATATAGATTATGCTTCATATATATGTTCAGTAGACCCCATCAATTTAATTTAATTATTCTGTATGTCACTATTTTTCAGCATTACCTATTTATTTTAGATGTATACATGGCACCATAACAGGATTTTATTTCAAATGTTTTTTTTAATCTTTAGATTGCATTTAAAGTATACATTGTTTTATTTTAGATTGTGTAGCCCTGTTGGCCAAGGTAAAGCCAAGAACTAAAGACAAAGACCCTATCACCAACCTGAAATACTATCAGTGCTGGCTTATACTGGGCTCTTCAGGATGTATTCATTCAGCCTACTGTACTTGTAAAGGAGGGTAAGTGAATATAACACTACCATCTCTTGATCTTTTGACATAAAAATTTTGATATAATATTCGTAATTATTGTACTTAATCTATTAGGTCTGTTCTGTAGTTAAAGGGGCCGTGGCTGTTCATATATTAATGAACAGTCTCATTATCTATTGTCACTCTTTGGGTTTGTTTTCTGCTTCCAGGAGATCATTTAATCAGAGTTTATTATATTTTATTTTCTATATACAGAAATGCTGTTTTGCAGAAAAATATGTTAAATTATTAAAATACTGTTTCCAACACTTAGTGTTTACCATATATTTCAGGATAGATGGATGTTGCAGACATGTTGTGGCTACATTTTTTGAAGCTCTAGACTTTACCCAAGATGAGGGAAAGATAAGTTCTACTTCTAAGCCCTGTAAATGGAGGAGAAGAGCTTGTGAGGCAGACAAAGTATCTCAACCTATCCCAGCTACACAACTAGATACCTCAGTTCTTACATCCTCAAGGTAACTCCAAGTTCCACTTACATTTAAACAAAAATCATCATATATTAGGTAGATAGTTTCGGTTATCTTTTCATCACACAGAGAAACAGTTCATGTGTTATCAAAAGATCTTTAAAGTGTTTTTGCAGCTCTGCTCACATTCTGTATTTTCTATGAAAAATTTATCACTTCTATAAAATTTGTTTTTTCCCAGTAAATAGAAATATACCTAAATTAGTTGAAACCAATTTGCCAGTTTTACAGAAACCAAGTTTTGGTTCATTTTCAGTCTCCAGTCACCAAAGCCAAACTACTGTCCCTTACCAGATGATGCTGCAATACCAGATCCTAATATCTTCTTCAACCAACTACAGGCATTGTGTCCCAAGGCTTGTCTACTGAAATCTGTGTTCCATTCTAGAACTGACAGTATAAGTACACCTCCATTGACAGTAACACCGCCTATGGAAAAGTTGGCATCATTTGTTAAATCTCATAAATGTATTGTTGACACATGTTCTTGTTCCACAATCTTCCTGCACTACCATCTGGCATACACACCAGAAGAATGCACAGAAATAGAGGCAATAACTAAAGAACAAAGCAAGAACAACAACTGGCATGTCCTAAGAAAGGGTCTATTAACAGCATCGAATTTTAAACTGATATGTTGTTCTACCAATGGTGATAAAACAGCACAAAGTTTGATGAAACCAAGTTTAAATGAATCATGTTTACCTCCTGCTGTCTCATTTGGAAGAAAGTATGAACACAAAGCTAGAACCATGTTTATAAAAGGACATAGATTTAGACACAGACAATGTAGTGTTGATGTACCTGGTCTTGTAATGTATCAAGACAGTTCCTTCCCTGGTATAGCTTGTTCACCAGATGCCATTGTAAATTGTTCTATATGTGGGAAGTTTCTTGTGGAAATTAAGTGTTTATTTAAATACAAATGCTTCCACCCCAAGAATGCATTGAAGCTTTCAGGTATTTGTGAAGAGAAAGATGGTCAGTTGGTTCTAAAACACACTCACAAATATTATTACCAAATCCAAGGTCAGATGGCATTGACTGGTATCAACAAGTCATATCTTGTGTTGTACACACATAAGGGAATAGCTACTGTTAATGTGGATTTTGATACAGAGTTTTGGTTCTCTGTCAGAAGTAAGCTGTTCTGGTTCTATAGAGATTACTATTTTTCAGAGTTAAAGAAGTCCATTCTGTAAGTGCTTTGTCTGTTGCGGGTATTACAAAGCTATTTTATCCAAATAATGGGTTTAGTATATGTTCAGTTCTTCTTTTGAATATTGGGAAAAATACTCCTTATAACTGGAATGGTGTTATAGTATTATGCTATTGTTATTTAGCAATTCTTGCATATACAAGAACAGGGTTGTAAAATAATGAGGTCTATTTTAACCATATACCCAGTTGTTCAAAAGTTAACCAGTTGTTAAGGTATCATTAAATTGAGTCAATTTTTTATATATACTTGATTTTATCAAAATTTAAACGCTTACTTGATAAATGCCTACAAAATCTAATATTCCTACTCAAGAGAAATGGTCAATTATCAGCTGTGTGTGCATATTTTTAACCTTGAAATTTAACCATTGTTAGCTTAACAAATGGCTAAATGTTTGAACAACTGTTATACCATATTCTTTATGCATAGTTGTAGGTTACAGTATCTGCACATTGCTAAAGTGTTCTCTACTGCTGATATAAAGAGCCAAAACAAGATATACTGTGTCTGTTTTTATTTGAGAGTTCCACTCAGTATTTGTAACACTTGGTTGTGACAAAATCTAAAATATAGAATATAAAATATTCAATGTACATTTCAAAATGCATCTAATAAGCCTCTTTGTAGACATGTTAAGATTTAAAAAAACTATACACTTGGTGGTGTAGGAGTGAAAATAATCCCCAGCATGAACCTAAAAACATATGAGGATAAAGAAACACATGTAGTGTTCAAAACTAGGTTGACAAGCAAATATCTTATTTGAATTCACTATTAATAATACTTGCATCCATATAGTAAAATGTGGTAGCGGGAAATTACAAGGCATAACATACATCATAATTATGTATGTTGTAAACATACAACTTAAAATACATAACAATATATGTATAAATTATGCAAGACTTGGTTGAAAATTGCACAAAACTGCTACAATTTTGGTGATTTGAAACAAAATGTGTCTAAACTTCAATGGAATAATACCAGATAGAACTTTAAAACTTTTCATCCTACAAATTGCTCTTTCCACATGAATTCTGACTCTGGCTATGCTTCTAGATCTTTTTAAAGCTTTGGAACTAAGAACTTTACCATGTGTAAAAGCAGGTATATTCAATGTGGCCTTTTTTGGAAGTAAAAGATGTCGAATATTAAAACCTCTGTCAGCCATAATATCATCATTCTCTTCAATCAAATCAACAAATTTAGATTCTTTAACAATAGCTGCATCTGAAATAGAACCACTATAAACATCTGATAAAAAAGAAATAGTACCACATGGTGTTATAGCAATTAATTGTTTTAAGGTATTAGAGTGTTTATATGTAGACCATGTTGCTTTCTGAGCTGAAGGACGCAAAGGTTTTTGAACAAAATATTCAGTACAATCAATTATGGCACGGGTTCTAGGGTAACTGGAAAAACTGTCAGGTAAATTTGACTTGACAATGTCTCTAGAAGGCCAAATAATCAGTTGACTTAAACATTGACTAAGAAGATTGACCCAAGCTAGAAAAATCCTGCAAACATGACTCTCTGAAATATCAAACAAATAGGAAAGATGTTTGTTGCCATAACCTCTTCTTATTTTAACTAGTGTAAGAACCATTTCTTCAATGAGCGACATTTTTCTAAGTTGCTTTCCTCCCTTTCTGCCAGGTAAATGTCTTCTTTTTCCATCCCATAGCTTTATCTTTTGTGCCGCTGGTTCAATCCATGAAAACAAATAATATAATAACTGTATAGTAGGAACACCGACATAATAGAAACAATCTTTATCAGTTTCTGTTACTTTATGTATGAACCTTTGCTTTTGACTTTTAACACAGTTAGTTAGATTGTCAATTGATTCAGGGGATAAAATGTTAGAAGTTGGTTCAGTAGGATGAGTAAAGTCCTTGATGTCAAATATATCATGGAAAACAGGCAAGTTAGTGGTACAGTCAGACTGAACAAAGCTTTCAGCAGGTATAGCAGGTGTTGAATCTGGGTCTAGCTGGTCAACATAGAGCTGTTTCACTGGTGGTTGGAAGGCCGCTAGTGTGGACTCAGCTCTTCTCTTCTTGTAAGGCCTGGTCTTGGGTGTACTTGTAACTGAGGAGTATGCTGCTGCCACTGGATCTTTACATCCTTCCAGAAAGTGCTGCAAAAACACAAAATGAAACAAAGGATTTATATTAAATGCACATAAAATACTCTAACAAAATGTTCACAGCTGTATAGTCACAGTGTACAGATTGGCTTGGTGTTTATAAATAGATTTATATGTAGATCTATAGTTAAAATATTTTAATTGTATTATCCAATTGGTTGTTATTCTGTTTTTGCAAAAGTAGTCTACACATTTGCTAAGTGTTCAATTTCAAAAAATAATTTATACATTACTGGAGAGAGAAGGGGGGGGGGGAGGGGGAAGACAGATAGAGGGAGAGTTCGGTACTGGGGGGGGGAGCAGATAGAGGGAGAGTTCGGTACTACAAAATTTTCAATCAATTTTAGTTCAAATAATCACAACACTCCCTAACCTTAGAGCAAACAAAGTGATGAGGCCTGATTTTTTCAACTGACAGGTCACTGTGAGGACGACCGCACTGCTTGATCCAAAGTCGACATCGTTCTAGATCCACTGTAGGCTTCGGAAACGGGTAAAAATACACATTCTGCATGTAGTCCTTGTCTTTGTACCTACTGTCGCTATTGCACGTACCCCAGGAACATCGTTTAGTAGGCATTATTACAATATTCGACGTTTTATTATATTGAACGCTGTTCAAAAAATGGCGCTCAGCTGACTTTGTTTGTACCGGGTCACGTGATATCGATATCGGAAAAACCCAAAACTGCCGAGTTCCGGATAACAACTATTAAGTTCATATTTTTTCTCTAAATTTGGACCTTTTTGGATCAAAATTACGTCTGAAGTGAAAAGCGTTGCCCTACAGCCATTTTTTGTATTTCTTAACCTTATATGCAAACCATCTTTTGAAACGGATCAAAATTGTACTGTTAATTGGTGTAAAAATTGAGTTGAGCTCAACCCGGGGCTAGGCGGCGTGGGCGGAAATAAGCATTTCCATTACCACCTATGAACAGGCTCAATCAAACCGAGCCTGCAATGTTTTCATATTTGTCGTGGTCGACGGTTTTCAAAGTTCCCTTTTCATCTATTTCGAAATTCTTTGGCGTTCCCTCATGGCGACTTAGAAACATTTAACAGTGAATTCACTTAGATTAGATTTTTAAAAAATCTATAAATTTTACAATTACGAAAAGACAAAAGTGTTAAGACAATTTAGAATAGTAAAGAAAAATAGCCAAAGCTTGAAATCCCTAAAATTCTATTTGCAGTCAAACACAAAACGAAGCATCGCAAAACAAAAACAGTCCAAATGTCCCCATTATCAAAATAATACTGACAAAGCCAAGACCCTTCAAAAGAATTTTTAATTATGAAGAGAGAAATCAACAATTTTATTTTTGCCATCAATTTTCGCAACCATGAAATTAAAGACCAAACACACTTTAACAAGTTACTGTATACATGTGTTAAACAAGATGATCTTAGATATTGTTGTCAGTAACTCATTATCCGGGGAGGCAATTAAATTGATGTTTAGTTTTGCTTTGTTTTTGTCTTTGGCTGCAGAATTTAGGGTTTTTAAGGTCAAACTTTTTTCTTTACTGTTCTAACTTTGGTTAACGTATAAAAATAAACATACATAGATTTATTTATGCAATAATTGACGGAACTGTATTTTTCTGTTAGGGAGAGTTTGTTATTTTTCCCTTTTTTATCAATCACAGTACGATGACAACAGCCATAGCATACAACGTGACATTCTAAAACCATTATCACGAAGAGGCAGCAACGGCGTACCATATATTTGCATTCATGTATGTAAAATGTGGTAGGCAAGTACTTAAACGTCCTTGATTTATAAACCATATACCTGATTTTGTAGCTCGATATTATATTACCTAAATTTCACATTGCCCAGTGTGGAAGAAAAACGGTTAAAGCACTGTTTACTAATTTTATTAGAAATCGCGATAGGTTTTGGATTTGTTTACCATACAAAAGCGCCACATTTCAGTCAGACTTTTTATATAGCGATGTCTCTAGACGTTCGTTAGAGCTGTGCGACACTGATCAATGACAGAACGTCTAGATGATCTAGACTAACGATTATCCGACTTTTGCGGGAAATGGTGTCTGTAAACAAAAGTTTACAAAAAGCTAGTCGGTCATTAGCATAACCTTTAACCAAAAAAACAACAACAAAAAACATGGCACTGAAGTTAAAACTTTATGCCGCTTTGAAATAAAAGCCATAAAATTTTATTTGATGTCATACAAAATAAGTTTACTTATATATATTTCCGTTTTTTTTAAGTAATGCATTTAAGCTGGTGATAAATCTTACCATTTTGCAACAGGGACTCGAACGGATTATAATTACTATTCTGATCGTCAACAACTTCGTTTGAATGTTGGTATTGCTATTTATTTTGAACTTCAACATGTAATATATAACAGGTTCTTGCACATTTTCTTGTTGGTTTTTTTTTGTTTGTTTTAATGATGTCAATATAGGTGTATGCCATGTTATATGAAATAATGCGGGTCTCAAAAAACTTCTGTCACTGCGTTCACTTTGAAAATTGATGAAAACTTCTACCCATTCGTTCACATTAAAAAAATTTTAACTTGTGGTATAAATCACCAAACATATGATCGTGAAATAGTGGAGGCTTATAGCATATGACATGAGGTTTTAAATAAGCATTTAGGACGAAGCAAATTCTCAGAACTTTGCTTAATTCAAAATATTTTGACTTTTATAGAGAGATCTTGCTTTTTTGTGATTTCCAGTACATATGTTGTGAATGTTCTTAGAAGTTAACAGAAGTTTAGCGAATGTGAGATGACCATTGTTTAAAGTAAACTTAGGGAGGTCAGGGATTTTGCAATTTGTTTGCGATATCCAGTGCAATTTGGTGAATGTTCTCAGAAATAACCGGAGGTTTAGCGAACGTGAGATGACAATTATTTAACATAGGAGATCAGCATTTTTTATCGAAAATCATAAGCGTAGCCAATGGGGCGGCGGTACGCTAAAAGACAGTCATCGATACGTATAATTAGCTACGAACGTCAGAGATTAACGAATAGGATGGCCACAGGAGTTTAATTGCACTTTACACGTTCAGAGTGCCAGTGTAGTATCAATAATGAGTTTGTTTTTGTCTTATATCAATTAATATGATAAAAGGCGACATGTTACCTCAGTTTTTGGTGTCATATATTAACAAGTACTTCGTAAGTCAAATATGTTGAAAAATCATTTCAATCCCTAACTTGTTGTGATAAGCTAATCAACCTCAGAATTTTGAATGTTAAAACCCGAGCTGCGAGCGTTTCAAACTAGTTGGTTGGCTGACTTTTCATGTCTTCATTGCATTACATTTTATCTTTTATTTGCAATTACTCATTCAGAGGGACATTTATATACAATGCTCTTTCTCAAAGATTTGCATAACAGTGCCTAATTTTGAGCTTGTTGTGCAGACTGCCCTATTTTTGAGATCTATCTATTTCCCTGCATGTTTGAAATCCAAGCTGAAACACTGGTTACTATGCGCTATTTTATGTTTTTGCTTAAAAGTCTTAAAAAGTCTCAGTCAAACCGAGCCTGCAATATTTTCATATTTGTCGTGTTCTGTGGTTTTCAAAGTTACCTGTTCATCTATTTTAAGGGGTCGCAAACATTGCAATAGGCGAAAACTTGCTAAAATTTCAAAAATGAATTTTGGGGGAATACTTATTGCCTCCTAGATTTTAGTGAAGAAATGTATTTAGCTAAGGATGTTCTAATGTTTGCAAGCTCAATTTAGTCTAATTCATGTTCTAATTACCAAGCTCATACTAAAACAAAAGAAAACCCGTTTGCATGAAAACTCTGCAAAACAATATGCCAAAGCAACTCATACCTGAAATAAGTATATTCTGGTCTTCAATGTTTAGTGCCAATTCGTCAAAATAATAGTGAACGATCGGACTCGCCGCAGTTGCAATCCAAATTGGGTTAAATTTTAAAAAGATTTTCGGGGATACCCCTGACCCCGATGTCTGCTACCACATAAACATGCAATATAACGGATCTGGTTTCGGTACAGTAAGGTAGACAACACATGCACTATCATTCCTATGTCAGGGCGATCTACTAGAATATACTGCAAGCAATGCCAAACCATCCTTTAAAGTAAAGAAATAATTGTAAAAATATTTCAGAACAGTGGCATAACGAGAATTTCATAAATTAATTTAAATACAAATAGTGCTTCTCGAGTTTCTGTAAATGTTTCAGAGAAAATCGTTCTAACACAAACAAAAAATACGAGCAGCATAAAGCTTAAGTGAAAATAATAAATGCATCAACCTCCTAATTTATTGTTTACTTCTTCTAACGCTCATCAACTTCAAGTTTGACCAGATCTGAAGACTCAACTAAACCTACACTTTATGAATGTTGGTCTCGAATACTGCTCAATGTACAAATAAGCATCGACTGTGGAAAGTACTATGGTACCTCCGTGAGCTTTATGTCAATATAACATATTTAATTCCAACTCGCTGGTGCTTAAACAACGTCTTTATTTCTATATAGAACACTTGAACAAAATACTGTAGTATCATTTAATTTCGCGGGGGCGAATTTTCGCGCAAAACAAGTAAATAACAACTTCTCGGCGATATGAATTAGCGCAACTGTGTTTTCCTATAAAAACACTGTTATAGTTTAATTTCGCTGGGGTTGAAATAAAATGAGTTAACAGTAATAAATTACGTCTACTAGAAACCTTTTTTACATTAATGTCCTTTGCCGGTACACGTCTTCTTCATGTTTCAAAAAATCAAACATCAGCCTTTCAACTTTTGTTTGCATGCTTTAGAGTAACAGCAATGGACAACTAAATTCAGAAATACTTTGTCAGATACAATCTACTAGACATAAATCGGCAGAAAACTGGACATAGCCTTGACTTCCATTGGTCAAAAAGTGAATTCAAGCACGAATACATACTTATTCTGTTAATTTATCTGCTAATGACCGATTAGCTTTTTGGAAAGCTAAAACTTGTTTAACTTATGTTTGGATGTTTCATCGCACTAGGACAATGGCGCGGGTACTGTATCATCTTATATTTTCCTCTATTTCGCGCTAGGACAATGGCGCGGTAACGTTATATTTTCGCCTATTTCGCGCTAGGACAATGGCGCAGGTATTTATGAAAAAAAAACAAAGGCGCGGGTATCAAGGTATATTTTTTGCCTATTTCGCGAAAGGAAAATGGAGCGGTATCATGTTATATTTTCGCGTATTTCGCGCTTGTACAATAACGCTGGTGTCATGTTATATTTTCGCTTATTTCGCTTTAGTACAATAACGCTGGTATCATGTTATATTTTTTCGTATTTCGCGCTAGTCCAATAACGCTGGTATCTTGTTTTATTTTTGCGTATTTCGCGCTAGTACAATAACGATGTTATCATGTTATATTTTTGCGTATTTCGCTCTGGTACAATAGCGCTGGTATCATATTATATTTTCGCGTATTTCGCGCTAGTAGTGGCTTAGATATCATGTTATATTTTCGCGTATTTCGCGCTAGGACAATGGCGTGGGCATCATGTTATATTTTCGCGTATTTCGCGCTAGTACAATAACTCTGGTATCATGTTATATTTTCGCGTATTTCGCGCTAGGACAATTCGGTGGGCATCATGTTGGCAAGAAGTATAACAAGCACTTAAACTGACAAATAAATGTTTTGATATAATAATAAACAAATAAAGAGTAATTCTTCACTGAAGAAAGGGGATATACTGAGGCAGTACTTAATGTTGCCTTTGTTAGAGTTATGTGATTGCTTTAACCTAGTTAAACCTCCCCGGATGTAAAGATAACACGGATTGTTAATATTCAATATGGACGTTTAATCCTCAACTTTAAGAAAGATTGTTAATATTGGACATTTTAACGTTATCAATAATTCCTAATATTGGACATTTTAACGTTAACAAATATTCTTAATATTGGACGTTTTAACGCTAACAGAGGCTCTTAATATGAGAAGTTTAAACGTAATATTTCACAACTCCAACCACTTAACCGGATTATATGCAGATAACTTTATTAGTGACTCACTGAGTGATTGATCACAACTTTGTGTACGTGGGAAGACGATCAGACATGTTTCTTTGTTTGAAAGGTTTGTGTACTAGTTACCAAGGCTTTGGATAAAATTGATTATACAGGTAATTATTTTTATAAACATTCTTCGGATTGATAGTTCGTTTTTAACGCGTTGCCAGTGCAGAAGATAACACAACCTGTATTACAGGAGGATCGAATTTCGAACCAACATTTGATGACATCGCATAATAATAACACACCACGCTACAAGGGAAACAAATAATACAGGGTTAGCCTCTATGCCTTCTAATAACGGCTTAGCTTCGCCGACATCGACTAATTTGCGAAGCTTTAACCCTTTCCTGGATATATACGCATTTTTACGCGTGTGCGACCAGTGTAGATCCAGATACACTGGCACATCCGTGCCGTCTGATCAGGATCTGCACTGGTCGCATTTTGATCATAAATAACCTAATGAATCAAAAAGCCAACAGTGTAGATCCTGATCAGACGGCACGGATGTGCGGGCTGATCTGGATCTTAACTGTTCGCCCTAGCAATAAAGGTGTGTCTGTACAGGAATGGGTTAATGTTACGCCTTTGGTAAGGACAGTTAATAAAAGGTGGAAGATTAACTATCTTGAAAGGGTGGTTCCACACCTATGGAAATGAAGCGACTGATAGCATGCGTTTTGTAATTTTACCCAAGATAAAAAACAACAACAGCTAGTCAAAATGGCGGATATCATTATTTCGTATTAAAACAAGAAAAAGCTTCCAAATAGCTAGTCTGTCATTAGCAGACGGTCTTTACTTGAAAGAATTATAGATAGTTCAACAATTTTTAATATTTCAATTATTATCTAAGGCTGAAACTTGCTAATAGAAAAATCACGGAAGCCAATCATATTCAATATCACATGACTGTCTAGTTATCGATAGTCAGCACAAGTACTTTGGCAAAGTATCTTAAATTTACGAAATGCACACGGTCATTTAACAAAATGTTGTTGTTTTTTTTTTTCATAATGAACTCTTGTTATTTTTAAGGGAGACAAACATTTTAAATGGCGAAAACTTGCTAAAATTTCAAAATGAATTTTAAGGAAAATAATCATTGCCACCTAGATTTTACTGAAGAACTGTTTTTATCTTAGGATGTATTAAACATTTAAAAATTTTCACGCTCAGTTCAATCTAATTAATGCTCTAATTATCAAGCTCATACTAAAACAAAAGAAAACTCGTTTGCATGAGAACTCTGAAATTGATGGACAACATACCGGAACAACTCATACCTGAAATAAGTATATGCTAATCTAAAATATGTTGTAGAATTGTTGAGTTTTGAAAAGTTACAGCAAAAAGATTTGCCATTGAAACCGAAAGTAGACATGATGTAAGTCTTTCTCGAATTTCTTGAAGTTAGCGTTTTCTTTCAGTATTATCTCAACAACATATTGTTGTTATTACCTTTAAAATTCACGTGCGTTTATCTTTTGAGTTGTGTGCTATTCACAATATATGCAATATATTATTTAACATAGTGTTTGTAAGTATATGGTCTATTGTTTTTTTAATAATTGAACAGTCTAAGAAAAAAACTCCTTTTTTGTTGATGCAAATACCCCACCCAAGGATCATTTTTGCAATACCTAAAGGACAGTGTAAACCGTGGTATGTCCTGTAGCCTGTATATGTAACACTACGCTTTCTTCTTCAAGTCACAATTCTCAGAGCTAAATAACAATACAGTGCAACCAGGAACAGCTATATCCCCTGATGACAATAATTATTAGCTTAAAAATTCTTTTCTAATATTCATTTAAACAAGTTGATGTTTAAACTGTTTATGCTTTACTTTGACGTTGCATCACAACGGGATGCTGTAACAGTAACTTATAGACATGTATCGGATTGTGCTTTAAATAGATAAAACAAATGCTTCTAATTTAAAGTTAAGATATTATGTAAGTAATATTCATTGTCTTGTCGGTAACGACAAAAAAACAAACACAGTTTGTGTTTAACTTAACATTTACTTATCGGATCAAAGAGGGACTATCAACGGACATAAACACGACAGTCAAGTACACCTGTGCAAATATTTATTTTACATTTTAATCAAGGGAAATACTATGGAGCGCCAAGTCTAAATAAAGTCTTCAAATATTGGCAGATCTCTTCAAGTCAGTTGAAGAGCTTTGCAATTAATTAATTACTAATTCATTGGATGGTTAAAGGAATTGAAAATAGCTCTAAAGCATCTGAAGATAGCGTTAACTGAATTAAAGCCCTCTCCTTATCCCAAATAGTGGAACGCCAAATCTACATAAACACTGATAATTGCAGATTTATTCAATTGTCTGCACTGATTTTCAAATAAACTAAATCCTCTTCAAACTTACTAAAAAGCTTTCAAAATTACTCAGAACGACCAACGATCAATCGCACTTTGTAAAATTAGAGCTCTTGAGTAGAATCGAAGATTTTTTTTTAATTTTAATTGGAGAGCTCTCCCATTGACTTAAATAACGAACTTAATCATTTATTGTTATCATTTAATTTAACTTGCACAATTATAGCTCTAAAATTGAGTTATGAAGATCTGCATAAAGCTGAAGATGTCTTAACATATTTGAGTTCGTCTTAATAATCTCAACATTTAAATTAACTAAATAGCATAAGCATATTTAGAGTTCTCTTCAAATTAAGTACGTATAAGTAAGAAAATAATATATATTCAGATTAAGTATTTTACGAAATCTACATAAACTCAAATATTTGAAGATTAGTTTCATTTCCTTGCAGAGTACTTACATTCAAGCACCCTCAAGCAACGATAGGGACGGATTTTATGATATCCCTACATTCCAGTACCCTATGCCAACAATGGGGCAGTATATCATGATAAGTCCTTACATTCCAGTACTCTTAAGCAACAATAGGGCAGTATATCATGAGAAGTCCTTACATTCGAGTACTCTTAATCAACAATAGGGCAGTATATCATGATAAGTCCTTACATTCCAGTACTCTTAATCAACATGAGGGCCAGGTGTCATGATAAGTCCTTACATCCCAGTACTCTTAAGCAACAATAGGGCATAATACCATGATAGGTCCTTACATTCCAGTACCCTTAATCAACAATAGGGCAGTATATCATGATAAGTCCTTACATTCCAGTACCCTTAAGCAACAAGAGGGCCAGGTGTGATGATAAGTCCTTACATTCCAGTACCCTTAAGCAACAATAGGGCAGAATACCATGATAAGTCCTTACATTCCAGTACCCTTAAGCAACAATAGGGCAGTATATCATGATAAGTCCTTACATTCCAGTACCCTTAATCAACAAGAGGGCAGTATATCATGATAAGTCCTTACATTCCAGTACCCTTAAGCAACAAGAGGGCAGTATATCATGATAAGTCCTTACATTCCAGTACCCTTAAGCAACAATAGGGCAGTATATCATGATAAGTCCTTACATTCCAGTACCCTTAAGCAACAATAGGGCAGTATATCATGATAAGTCCGTACATTCCAGTACCCTTAAGCAACAATAGGGCCAGGTGTCATGATAAGTCCTTACATTCCAGTACCCTTAATCAACAATAGGGCAGTATACCATGATAAGTCCTTACATTCCAGTACCCTTAATCAACAAGAGGGCAGTATATCATGATAAGTCCTTACATTCCAGTACCCTTAATCAACAATAGGGCAGTATATCATGATAAGTCCTTACATTCCAGTACCCTTAAGCAACAATAGGGCCAGGTGTCATGACTAGCACTTACGCGCAACAAACCAAGCATAGCGTAAGCTTTACGACAGAACGTAAAACTAATCACAAACATCTATAATTAATTTCTCAAAGACATTTTAATGCAATTGCATAAAACAAATGAATGTTGTTGTTTTTTTTATTTCCGATCAAAATGCATGAAGATTATTCTATAGTTTGTTTAAAGGTTTTGCGGCGGCTTGGTTTGTGTTTGCAAATAAATATTTCTCGATTTTCTTCTTGTTTTATCTATTCAGATCAAGTGTATATGCAATTTCGTATATGTATTCGGAACATAATTGCACTACTCAAAATAATGAAAGGAGCACAAATATGTTATGGCGTTATAATTCTAGATATTCACAAGCCCCTTTAACTGATGATATATCGTACAGAAACTTTAGTGGAAATCTCAAACAAACACTTTATAAATTTTATTAGCAGTGAAAACAAAATGACAAACAGTCATCGATATCCAATGCGATTAAAGGGCATTTTGTTTCCGTTTAAGCCTACTTGACATGAAGTATTTATTTATTATTTATTTAAAGAGCATACAGAGAACCAGTCGCAGGTCAAAATGATAATAGTTGACAGCTAATTGCGCTTTTCTTCATTTTTGAATATTAGAATTATTTTAAATACAAATATTTGTGGTCGGTGGTGTTTTTTGACATGTTTGGTTATTCTTATTCTTAGAATGAACTGACAATTTCTTCCGAATATTTATTCCTACATTTGCTACATAGTTACACAATAACTTATGTTATTTCAGAATAAGTGCATACCAAGCAATCTCGTTTCTTTTCTTTAGGACGCCATTTCAATGACTCTCTTTAGCACTGAGTCGCTCAATTTTGTTATAGCATTATATTGGGCATCAAGTGATCTCGAGATTGTATTCTACATATATTTGACAAAATGTTCATAAACTATTATTCCCAATGATTTTTGCTCCGTGTGTTTAATTGATTTGATAAGTAGATATAATCACTTGGGACTTGGTTTACATTACAACTACAATGTATGGTCTTATTGCATACATGGGCTAGTTAAATATTTTTTTCCAGTGAGTCATTCTCGCGAAATATAATGAATATGACAATTTCCCTTTTGTAAAATTGTTTGCTGATAAAGAAAAATTCTATATAATGTGTCTGTCACTTGACTATCAAGTTATTCTTAACACACAACATGTCCTCTTTATCAAACTGGAACACCGATTACATTTAGTTAGTTGATTTAAGAGTCGAAGTGAAGTGACGAAATGTACACAAAGGACTGTTTCAAACTATTGTTCAATAGATTTCTTTGTAAAGTTAATTGAAAAATGTAAGGCAATAGTAATTCTACAACTAATCGACTACTTTGAAAATGTTTGAACAAAACTTGTATTGACTTATTAAGCATTTCGTCCAAAAAATCAGGTCGTATTTACATTTCTAAAATTCTCCTTAGAAACGATCCAACTTCAGAATACCCTCAATTTTGATTACGGTGCATCCATAACGCGTTATAAGTTAAATAAGTCACGACTACAGTTTCGAATTAGTAGACAAATCCTATAACAATAAGTTAATTTATTACTATTAAATCTTAAGTTCATATAAATGTTCTTTATTAATGTAAATTAAAAAATACATATTTTGATTATTTGACGTGTTCAGTGGCGTTCAAAGAGTTCCTTGTTCATCTATTTAAATTTCACAGTAGTTGTTTTGTGCCGTGTGGCGGTTGTAGAATGTCTCCCCGTACATTCAGTCAGTTCTGTTATCAATTACGCGTTTTTAAGGCCGATGAGCACGTTTAAATCTTTCTACAATGTATTGCATCTGATTGCATCTGATTAATTATTACCAATATTAAACATAAAAAACGCGCATATGGGCGTGATTCATTTGCAATTTAAGGTTTTAACTGATAAGATGACCGGGCGATATTTATTTAAAACTAATATCCAAAAACAAGGTCAATATCAGCTTTCCTTATATCCTTATATGGAAGTTTGGGAGATATTTCGCTGTTATCATAAACGTCATAACCGATAACCTATATTAAGTGTTGTTATATTGAAAACTTCGTGTTTAATATTTGCTTCGTTACTGCACTGACAAGTGTAGGGTTACCATTAAGCATGCGCAATGCGTCTTATTTTGACGAAACTGAATCAAAAGCGGTCTAGAAGTGTGAATTAATGTGAAAACCGAATAATGAAATTATAAACGGTGAATTCGAACACTTGAGTTGAAGAAAAGGTCTTGAGTGAGGAAATAAATTATACATAATGTTATCAGTAAGTAGACAGTCACGCGATTGACACATTTATTATACACTGGTAAATGATCTAGATAGTTTTACAATTTTAATATTTCAATGATTTCAGACTGGGAATTGCTTACGGAAAATCATGAACGACAACCTCTGTAAAAGTATTTATTTTTCTATAACACATGCTATATTGTGACCGTGGATGTTCCAAATGTGAAAATTGATATTTGTTATTGCAATCGGTTTTCCTTTGCTTAACAAACTAATAATTTAAAAACGTTTTGATACTGTATTCAATAAAATTGGTTTAAAATGCAGTTACCCCAAAACATTCAAATTAGAAAAATAAGAGGTTTAACTTTTAATTTGAAAGAAATCGCGAATAATAAAAGAGCAAAACAAGTTTTCCCTATCAAGACCTAGCAAGATAAATATTTCGGTTTCTAAAGATTGTTTGATAAATTATTGTTGGTTTGACGTGCGACGTTCATGGAAATCAGATTTGATCAATATCACACTTACGTTCAAAGCGCTCTGCGATAGCAGGTAGTGTACGTTAGGTAGGCAGAAGTCTGAAAAAAAAGATTTTTGGTCATTCTGGATAATTTAAATTGAGCTTTAGCTGACTATATTCTTTTCAATAAAAAAACGTTATATTACTGTATATCAACTAATATTTGTTTGGAATAATTGATAAATACATTATTTCTCTACCGTTTTTCCCGCGTGCTCATTTAAGTTAGTGTACGTATCCCTTTCCATTTAGGTGGGTTAAAGTATGGTAAAAAAAACCCATTAATATATCTGATATCACACAAAACACTCACAACCATTTATTCTAAGAATTTTCTTCAGAATGGAAATGCATTGAAGTTTTCATTCGTCTCTACTTGAATGATGAATGGTACTTGATAGATTACATTTTAATTACTTCAATTTATTTGATAAAGAAATGATCACGTTAAATATAACAAGGTGAAGCCTAATTTCATATTAAGATCTTCATTTCTCTTAAGAAAGAAGTTTAAAAACAAACACAGTTAACATTATTGTTGATTTCTTTCAGGTATGAACTGTGTCATATTAAAAGAAGTCACTTCTGTCCAGTCCGGGAAATAGTCCAGATATAACATGGCAGCTGCCTTGACGCCAACATTGATAAACAAAGACTTTCAAAACTGGCTCAAGGGAGCATTAGCAGTTCTTTTTGCAAAGGAAGGACTGGTAGACCTTGTTGGACATGAAAATATTGACTTTCAAAGACACCTGTTGCAATCGCTATATACACAGAAAGGCATACCACCTGGTACTACATGTAGCTCATGTACGACTGCCAACGTGTTAGCCTGTCCTACCGCCGGGTTCTGCAGTAAAGGAAAGAAATGCAAAGCTCATGATTCAAAAGTGCCTGATAAGAAACCTAACCAAGCATGCCCTAACGGTGTGTGTTCATATATAAGAGACGCGATCAAAAAAGAACATCGATTCAAGGGGCCATCCTGGAAAAATACTGATGCAAGAAGATGGTGCTCAGATGCCTTTCAACTGAGCAAATGCTTTATGCCTCCGGATGGGTATTCTGACAAAACATGTCTGGCAGATACTGATTTCAACGGTATTCTTGCTGTTGTTATCAACAACAACCGATTTCAGAGGAAAATGTCGGTTAATTTGGGATTGGAACCTAATATCTGCACAGAGGTATGTATGTGTTTATTTTTATTTAATCAACAATTATATTGCATTTGATAATTTTAACTATTTAAATTGGTTATCACAGAAGCTGAATATTAATAAGTTCATTTAAGTAATTTGCAAATTTTTTGATAAAATAAACTTTTGTTTTGTTTTGAAAACGAAATAGTAAATTGATAATTGTCATAAATAAAAAAATAGCGAAATACGTATTTGTTCAATTTTAAATATTTGTTTAAAACATAACGTAGAATGTGAAATTTTGCTAAATATGAAGTTGATAAAATTGCAAAAATAATGTGTCAGTTACTGTCAATAATGTCATTGACATTTTCTAACATTAACATCAAGTAAAAGTGGTTTAAAAATTGTTTGCTGTAGGCTCGAATCATTGGTCGTGAAATCCGTCATTCGGCGAATCATTTACTGAGTGACCAGGATCTCAAGAAGTACATTGACGACCTCATTACACTGCTGTCTGATCCTGCCTATCTTGCTGCTGATGTGAAAGCTAATGATGCGGTCAGCAAGCTGAAACAGGTATGTACATTGACGACCTCATTACACTGCTGTCTGATCCTGCCTATCTTGCTGCTGATGTGAAAGCTAATGATGCGGTCAGCAAGCTGAAACAGGTATGTACATTGACGACCTCATTACCCTGCTGTCTGATCCTGCCTATCTTGCTGCTGATGTGAAAGCTAATGATGCGGTCAGCAAGCTGAAACAGGTATGTACATTGACGACCTCATTACCCTGCTGTCTGATCCTGCCTATCTTGCTGCTGATGTGAAAGCTAATGATGCGGTCAGCAAGCTGAAACAGGTATGTACATTGACGACCTCATTACACTGCTGTCTGATCCTGCCTATCTTGCTACTGATGTGAAAGCTAATGATGCGGTCGACAAGCTGAAACAGGTATGTACATTGACGACCTCATTACCCTGCTGTCTGATCCTGCCTATCTTGCTACTGATGTGAAAGCTAATGATGCGGTCGACAAGCTGAAACAGGTATGTACATTGACGACCTCATTACCCTGCTGTCTGATCCTGCCTATCTTGCTACTGATGTGAAAGCTAATGATGCGGTCGACAAGCTGAAACAGGTATGTACATTGACGACCTCATTACACTGCTGTCTGATCCTGCCTATCTTGCTGCTGATGTGAAAGCTAATGATGCGGTCAGCAAGCTGAAACAGGTATGTACATTGACGACCTCATTACCCTGCTGTCTGATCCTGCCTATCTTGCTGCTGATGTGAAAGCTAATGATGCGGTCAGCAAGCTGAAACAGGTATGTACATTGACGACCTCATTACCCTGCTATCTGATCCTGCATATCTTGCTGCTGATGTGAAAGCTAATGATGCGGTCAGCAAGCTGAAACAGGTATGTACATTGACGACCTCATTACCCTGCTGTCTGATCCTGCCTATCTTGCTGCTGATGTGAAAGCTAATGATGCGGTCAGCAAGCTGAAACAGGTATGTACATTGACGACCTCATTACCCTGCTATCTGATCCTGCATATCTTGCTGCTGATGTGAAAGCTAATGATGCGGTCGGCAAGCTGAAACAGGTATGTACATTGACGACCTCATTACCCTGCTGTCTGATCCTGCCTATCTTGCTACTGATGTGAAAGCTAATGATGCGGTCGACAAGCTGAAACAGGTATGTACATTGACGACCTCATTACACTGCTGTCTGATCCTGCCTATCTTGCTGCTGATGTGAAAGCTAATGATGCGGTCGGCAAGCTGAAACAGGTATGTACATTGACGACCTCAGTACCCTGCTGCCTGATCCTGCCTATCTTGCTACTGATATGAAAGCTAATGATGCGGTGGGCAAGCTGAAACAGGTATGTACATTGACGACCTCAGTACCCTGCTGTCTGATCCTGCCTATCTTGCTACTAATATGAAAGCTATTGATGCGGTCGACAAGCTGAAACAGGTAAGTACATTGGCGTCCATATTACACTGCTGTCTGATCCTGCCTATCTTGCTGCTGATGTGAAAGCTAATGATGCGGTCGCCAAGCTGAAACAGGTATGTACATTGACGACCTCATTACACTGCTGTCTGATCCTGCCTATCTTGCTGCTGATGTGAAAGCTAATGATGCGGTCAGCAAGCTGAAACAGGTATGTACATTGACGACCTCATTACACTGCTGTCTGATCCTGCCTATCTTGCTGCTGATGTGAAAGCTAACGATGCGGTCGGCAAGCTGAAACAGGTATGTACATTGACGACCTCATTACACTGCTGTCTGATCCTGCCTATCTTGCTGCTGATGTGAAAGCTAATGATGCGGTCGCCAAGCAGAAACAGGTATTTAACTTGTGCTTTCAACTCGGTTATATATAAAAAGAAATATTTGATAAATTTTATAACATCTGTGCAAGTACAAATATTTCAATACTTATTAACAAATGTTGACACAGTTGAAACCTCCGTAAAGTAATTATACATCATGGCTATCATAGAAATGCAGTTTGCATTAAAGGTTTATGATAAAAAGAGATTTTATCTTTAAAAATAGAGCTGTTGTGAACAAATACTAACACATAAAATTTCTAATTTCAAAGCTTTAATTTGTTTTACAGTTGAAGTCAAACACACTGACAATACATGCCGCTGATATAACGAAAGTTTTAAATGAAAGTATTAAAAGTACGTTCGACGATCAGCAAAAACTCTTCTTGCATGACATCCAAGAACATTTTACAAAGCATAAAAACGATTCAGTCGAAGTAATTGATAGAAAAATACAAGAATTTGTTGACAAACGGCTCGCTGAGCTTAAGGCACAGACCGACAGAGGGAAGGACGAACTTAATGCAGAAAAAGAAAAGGGAAAAACCGAACTCAAATTACAAAGCAAACTGGGAAAAGATGAACTTCAGACACAGTTAGAACAGGGAAAAGGTGACTTGAATTCAAAAGTTGAAAAAGGAAAGCTAGACCTCGGGGCTAAAACCGGACAGGGATTGGATGAACTGCATGCACAAACCAGACAGGGCGCAGCTGAACTAAAGGTACAAACCTCAGACGGTAAAGATGAACTCAGTTCACTTATCGCGATAGGGAAACACGAACTTGAGGCCAAAACTAATCAAGGGATAGATGATATAGATGCCCGTGGAAAGCACGTGTTAGAAGAGATTAATAGATCTGCTGTGCTCAAATCAGGGAGTAATGAAGACTAGTTATTGCAAGGTATGAAGGTTAAATATTTCTTAAAACGCCTGTCTGTTATTACTGAAAATGTGTTAGCTATTGTGAATAATAAAAATATATTGTCCATTTAATTTACTGCATATATTTTAATAAAGGATCAATTGCGCTACTTAAACTATTTTCAAAACTCGGTACCATATACGAAGGTTGTTCATTGCATGATTCAAATTCAAGCGCGTGCTTTCGTTTGATTCATTAGTTCCCTACAATACAAATAGTAAATAGATGAAAACGAAACGTTTAAAGTAAACGAACACTACACATGTAACAATACAAGTATTGCACGTTTAGTTTCTCTGAGCCAGTTCATCGGCATTATTACTAGAATAACATACTTCCACGATGTCTAGACTCTATAGCATACACACTAGCTCAACGGCCCCCAAAGGTCGTGACAATTAATTTAAAGTTAACTTTGGAAATTATAAAAAATTAAGTTTATGTATTTGTTTTGCACCAAAATTCCTACCAACATGATACTTATATTACTCAATATGCATTTTGTATGGAAACTTAATATAATCACTTAAATATAACACATGCTGTATTATTGTGCAAGTTTTAAGAAATAAAATATGTAGAAAACACTTACTAGACTAGGTGCTCATTCTAGTACTATTTAAGCTTTGTTTACATCCAGGCTTTATGTCAGAGACCATTGTTACAACCCGTTTTGTAATAAAAACGAGAATTGTAATACTTATAACAATTCTCGATTTTATTACAAAACGGGTTTTAAGGTATCAACCACTTTTGTAATAACGAGAATTGTAATAAAATTTCAAAATGTTATGAAATCTAACACTTAAGTTCATTCATATATAAGTTGAGTTTTAATCAACACTTGACGGTCTCAAAATGATCAATCGCAATTCATATCAATAATCACGTGCTAATTTCTATTCAGAAAACAGTTATTCTATGAATAGAATAATTTTTGGCAAAAATAACTAAGTTTTACATTTTGTTACAATTCTTGTGATTACAAACGTGGTTAATACCTTTCAACCCGTTTTGTAATAAAATTTCAAAATGTAATAAAATCTAACATTAAGTTCATTCATATATAATTTGAGTTTTAATCAATACTTAAAGTTCTCTAAATAATCAAGGACAATTCAGGTCAATAAGGACGTGCAAATTTCTGTCTAAAAACAGGGTTGAAGGTTATAAAACTGAGCATGGAAACCAGTCTCAAATCTCAAGCATCTGATTGGCTGAAATGGCGACCAATCGCCATTTCAGCCAATCAGATGCTTGAAATTTGAGACTGGTTTCCATGCTCAGTTTTATAACCTTGAAGCCAGTTGTTCTACGGACAGAAACTTTTTGCAAAAAAAACAACAGGTTTTACATTTTATTACAATTCTCGTTATTACTAAAGTGGTTGATACCTTTCAACTCGTTTTGTAGTAAAATTTCAAAATGTAATAAAATCTAACACTTAAGTTCATTCATATATAATAATAATTTGAGTTTTAGTCTTGACGGTCTCTAAATGATCAAGGACGATTCAGGCCAGTTAGAACGTGTTAATTACTGTCTAAAGAAACAGTTATTCTACGGATAGAAACGTTTTTTGCAAAAATAACTAAGTTTCACATTTTATTACAATTCTCGTTATTACAAAAGTGGTTGATACCTTTCAACCCGTTTTGTAATAAATTTCAAAATGTAAAATAAAATGTTCGTTCATATATAAGCTGAGTTTTAATCAACACCAGATGGTTAATATGAACTAAGGCACTGCCTCTTATCGAGCTCTAGCTTTATTAATCTCAGATAATGATTTATATTAAAAAATAATTTGTTTCTAACATTTGTTAGCCTACTCATGCACGATAAAATTATGTGATTTTTGGAAAGAATTTAAGTCTACATCAACTTAATTCAGCTGGACAACTGGCAATCTGACTTTTACTAAACATTTGGGTTTTTAATGTGTTAACACAAAGGCTACTTACTTAAATTTACAGCCCAAATGTGTTCCATTACCTCACTTAATGCAATATTGAATATTGATAAATTCGTCATTGATACATGAAAATATTACATTGTCAAATGTGCATGAAAATTAATATATTATTGTCTGAAAAATAAATTTTATTTTTTAAAATGTTACCTTGATTACACTTGCATTTGTAACTTGCAATTGCACAAAATTGTTCCATGCTATTCAAAAAATATATATGCATGTAAATGAATAAAGTTATAATATAGACCTAAAAAGAACTGTTTTAATATACATGTACATCACATTAACACCACATTGAGACTTCAATACATGTATGTAGAGTGATACCTAGATTTTGGGGCATATTTGTGCAAAGTCATTTGAAAATATCTCCAAGAATGACAATGCCATAGGAATTTTCAGTTATTAACAACAGTAATTTGAAGCTATAGATGCTGTATGAAAAATATTGTGACAATATGGTACATATTTGGTGACAATAAGGTACATATTTGAGCCAAGTTACTTAAATGTGCATGATAGAATTACTTATTTAAGTTGAAAAATAGTTCAGCTATTGGGCCAAAATAGATGAAATAATCTCAATCAATTAAACATAAACATGTACAATATCATGTAGTCTGATTATCCATATGTAACACTCCTTTACAGGTCATAGTAACTGATTTGAAACAAAATGCTTCTTTATATCTATTTTCATTACATAAATGAATTGCGCTTGCCAATCAAAACTTGCATTAAAAATGTTGTTGGTCCATTTTTTTAAAATGTATAATAACAATTTTAAGAGATTGTTTGCAAAAAAATGTAAACCCATGAACACATCAACATGCCATTATTCATAACCACTTTTGGATCTCTGTCTGGTAAGTATTTTATGAATGTAATATATATACTGGAAAATGTGAATTTCAAAATTCTGAAGCTCATTCCAGTTGGTATTTTCTTGATTTTGTATTTTTCGTTGCAGAAATTTAGGCACAACTACTTTAAAATATGGTAGGTAAATTTCTCTTTAAAAAGTACCATATATTAAAAAATGTAAACTTCTCTACTGTTACATTGCTAAAACATAAACATACAAAAGAAAAAAATAATTGTTTTTATTATGAGTGCAATTTCCAGTTTTTTGTGCTAAAGTCCAGCTTAAGCAGATCCAAGTACCGGTATATTAAGATTTTTACATGTATTTAAAGAGGCCAAAAACCCACTGACATGGCAAGAAATGTTTCTCTTCCTCTTCACAGCAATCTACTTTTTTTTCAACAATTTAAATTATTATGAAAGCTCTGATTTTTTTATTTTCTAAAACACAACTTTTTGATGCTGAGCAAATTTAGTGACACCATGAATATTTAAGAAAATTTGCAAAAATAAAACAGACACCTTGTAAATAGTGTATTTGATTATACATGTACCTCACATACATATTTTGATTATGAAATCATGTTGAAATGTGCACATGACAGAAAATATGGTAATAATAGAACACTTTTAATTCCCAAAATGACCATTAACTTGATATTTGATGCTATTCTTGGTACACATGTATTCTGCTTTCTGGTCAAACTTTTTGGTCCCAACTGATGATAATATATTGGAGATTAACCCTTTCCTCCATGTAAACACCTTTATGACATAGAAAACTGTGTAGATTCTGATCAGCCAGCACATCCATGATGTCTGATCAGGATCTGCAATGTTCACTTGTTTAAATCATTAGGTTATTTCTGACCAAAAAGTGAACAGTGCAGATCCTGATTAGATGTGCCAGCTAATCTGGATCTACACCGGTCTCACACGGGTAAAAAGGCATGTCTGTAGAGTAAAAGGGTAAATTTCTCTTTTATTTAAAATCTCATTGTACAGTACTGTATATTAAAATTAAAAAGGTAATACTCAGTAGTTACTTTGAGAAAATTATTGTCTATACAATTTATAAAACCTGAAATTTCATACATTTAGTACAATCTGTCATGTATTTGGCCAAAATATAAAAAAAACATAAATTGTATCTGGAGGTACCATGTCAAATAGGCCACAAGTCAATTCAGGCAGTACTTGTAAGTCTATTGTATATGGCAATCACTGTAAAGAGTTAGTTTTGTTTTTAGATTTACACAAGCTTTTAAAAAATAGTATCATTGCTTAATTGATATCTAAAATTGTGCTTGTCATCCTGAAACCCAAGAACAAATTAAAACATCATCTGATTGTCATTTTTGCTTAACAAATTGGACTGTCATCATAAAGTAAAGTAATCATAAGGTAAAGTACAGTCATAATCTCTTCTCTACACCTACCCAAGGTGTTGATTCAACCAGTTTTGTCTGGGTGTCACACTGTTATATAAGATCACAATTTAAAACACTTGCAGTAAAAGTCAGAGGTGCTAATGCAATCAAAGGTGTCATATTTAATAAATAAATAAATTTATTTCTAAACCAATTTCCATGTTGGACAATGCAAAATACACAGCTTATGTTGCAACCATCAATATTTGATTCTGTGCTAGTTTAGACAGAGTGACTTTTGTAGACTTAGGTCATTGATCAAAAGAGCATATTGACATATAAATGATGTCTTTTCTTTTGTTGCAACATTTTGTTAATTGTTTTCCCACCTGTTTAGTCATGATAGTCTTGGACAAAAATCTGGAAAAAGTACATGTTGCTTTGTACAAAATGTCCAATCTATGAAGCAACTTGTTCATGAAAAATATTTTATAAAACATCATAAACTGACATAGAACATATTAACACAATGATACTAAAAACTTTATAAATAAAATAAAAATGTGGCCTATTTTTGAGGCCTATTTGAGCTTTTTCAAAATAAAGTGTGGCTCATTTGACTTGTTTGTGGCCTATTGACTGTAATCCATATACCAATTCCATGGTATTTGATCATAAATTTGGTGTTAATTTCAATAGACTGATAACGATCCCAATCTATCAACCAAAACAATAAACAATTACGTAAAATCCTCCAAAAGGGAAGTCAGTTATAAAATTTATAAATAAAATACACTCTTTTTCGAATTTTCGAACTCTTGTTCTTTGTCAAGATTAATACTGTATTAATCTTGACAAAGAACAAGAGTTCGAAAATTCGAAAAAAGGTGGATTTTATTTATAAATTTCAAAACAATAAACATTATGTTTATGCAGTGTAGACCCAGTGTAGACCCTCATTTTTAGGGGGAGGGGCGGCGGCCAGTTTCTTTTTTTTTTAGAAAACAGGGTCAGTCTTCAACGCCCCTGTGGTGTAGATTTGCTCTTGTGCCCTGTGTTTTATAAGAATAAATAAAAGAAATCTCATACCTCGTGTTCAGTACTCTCAATAATATCTTCGACTGCCATGAGCTTAGATGTCTGAATGACGAACATGACCAGTGACAAAAAACTCTTATACAAAACTGAATTGTGGCGCTTGTCTACGCTAAGCTCAGTGTGTCTCACAATGTGACTGAGTGACTGAATATTGCGAGGTCCAGTTCAGTGAGTTCACAATTCAACTTCACATAAAAGTTGGTTCTCACCAGCCTTACATCTTGTTTTCAAGAAAAAACTCCATCCATCTGATTGTTCCGTCGATGGGCCTTATGCTCCTTTGAATTTAAAGGCCTAATAATCCACTGACAAGCTAACATTCAGTAGTTTTCAACTTGACTTCTTCAGTCTAATTTCTCAAAATGGCCGATTGCTAGTATTGCTATTGGTAACAACGAACGACAACCTACTCTCTAAACAGACGATTTAGTTTTTTTAGCTTTCCAAAATGCTAGTCCGATAACAATGCTACCGAATAATAAGTTTTAATTTTTAAAGATTTCTTGCCATTAGCAATTTATAAAAATAAAGCCAATAACAAAATTTGTAAAAACAATACTTTGCCGTAAGTTTTTACCGGTCAGGTTTTTTCCCGTGTTTACATTGCCTTATGCTGTGCACAACCGGAAACCAGCGCAAACGGAAGTGGACATCGTTTTTTTCTCCTTAGTGAATGGGCATTCCTGCGACCTTAAGACGAGCTTAACGCTCGGGTCGCTTTGCGACCCGAGCTAGAGCTCGATATAAATGATCAAGGACAATTCAGTATGTAGGCCTACTAATTTCTGTCTAAAAACAGTTTTTAAAAATAGACTCTTTATGGCAATTTAACATAGTTTCAAATTTTATTACAATTCTCGTTATTTCAAAAGTGGTTGATACCTTACAACCCGTTTTGTAATAACATTTCAACATCTAATAAATCTAAAACTTAAGTTCATTCATATATAATTTGAGTTTTAGTCAATACTTGACGGTCTCTAAATGATCAAGGACGATTAAATCAATAAGGACGTGCTAGAAACAGTTATTCCACGGATAGAAACTTTTTTTGGCAAAAATAACTAAGTTTGACATTTTATTACAATTCTCGTTATTACAGAAGTGGTTGATACCTTACAACCCGTTTTGTAATAAAAATGAAAATTGTTATAATTATTACAATTCTCGTATTTATTACAAAACGGGTTGTAACATGGACACCAACTCGTTCTCTCAGCATTTTAAACCGAAAGTAATCACCCCAAGAATGTATAAAAATATTCAACCCGAAAAAAAAGAAAAGTACCTACTTCATTAAAGTGCCACAAATCACCTTTCAAACAGTGTTTTAAAATCATTTTTATTTTAAAGTATCTAATAAAGGCATTTTACATTTTTGAAAACAAAAACACTCATTTTTATTCTCTATAGTTTTTGCCAGTGAATCTTTGAAAATAAAGTAAGCCCGAATCGTCCTAAACAAAATTGTCCAATCAGCTACAGGCTTTTCTATTTACTATTGTTAATATTGACACGATAACTCGATGTTTAAATAGCTTACAACGGCACCAACCTTTATCGGAAACCTTTGAATGTTATTAACAGACAATATAAATCATTTTTGTGCGAAAGAAATAAATAACATTTGGTAAAAAATCACATTTTACTGCGGTAAACTTTAGAATGCAAGATGTCACAGAAATCTCCTTTAGCAAATAATATGTTGTCAAAAGAAATAGCAATGCCACATGTGCTAGAGTTTTATCAATGTTTTTGTTGAGGGGAGGGGGAGTGCCCGAAAATTGTCACCATAAAACACATTTTGATTTTAGGCATTTTCCATATATTTCAACGATTTTAAAGAATAATATACACGTATTTCTTAAAATTCTAGAAATTAATTCTGAGATAAAATCGAATGAATTATGACAAAATTGCGAGTATTTGATGAGTTCCGTAGTATTCGCATATGATATTCATTCAGGGCAATGGCAAAGATAAGTGACGTTATAACAGAGTGACGTCAGTATAACATTAACGTGAACGTATGGCATGTATTGGAGATTACTGACTTGTAAAGTGCTTATTGATCGTATTAAATATTTTACATATGTAAACTGTCGTTAATCTATAATCATGTAAACATCGCTTATGGATCGAGGGGTCCCTGGTTCGAGCCCCAGTCCTGTCGCTTATTTCCTTAAGCAAGAAATTAGGCCTTTCATTGCTTCTCTCCACCAAGGTGTATTGTGTGGGTATCTGTGTGGAAAATAAGCAAATGTTCCGTGGCTGCCTACGGCGCCAACTGTTAACGGACGACTTGTATATCCAGTGATCGTCAGGTAAAACTTTTGTGCAAGAACATTAAAAGTTCTTAATTGGGCACCAAGATCACAAAAACACATACACCAGTACTTGACCAATCCTCTCAACATTGCGTTCTGTAGAAAGAATATAATAAGTAAAGGAAAAGCAGTTTAAAATGTCGTACAGTTATAACATTAAAATTTTGCTTTTTAATTTTGTCGAAATAAGCAAACGTTTAGCAGCCTGGGTAGGGAATGGCTGGCCAAGTGTCATCGCAGTAAACTAAGATTGGTTTCGTTCTTAAAACACAGCCTTTTGATTGGTTAATTTAGAGCCTCGTTTCATTTTCAATCAATCAAAAGCTAAAGATTTGATAATAGCCTCTCCGGCCAATATTTGATGATCTCGAGATACAATTTAAGTAAATGCTGAGATTTGAATACCGCCTTGTTATCGGTTAATTATTTTAATATTTTATCCTATTTTCATTTCTTTTATAAAATTGCCATTAAAATCCCGCTGTGCGTTCATACACCAAGGACATTTTATCGAGGTGAGTCTAAAATCAAAAGTCACAAAATCGAGCCCAGCTTTTGTAACGAGGATAAACTGAAACCGACTAAAACTGATTCAGACCATCTTCTGTGTAATAGCTAAGCTATTGCATTATTCCAGAATTGCATAGATTTGCTCAACATTTCGTAAGAATCCAATTTAATGCGGAGACATGGATTTTCGCTAACAGATACTTTACCAGCTTCTGAAAATTGTGTGACTTTTGTGTTATCCCCTACATTTATTTATTGTCTGTGTTATCCAAACGGATGTAGACAATTTTGTGATTATTTCGTAAACAGAAGTGAAAATGATCCATCTTATTTAAGTCTTGATTTCAGCCAATCGGATGCTTGATATTTGAGACAGGTCTCCAGCTATAGTTTTAAATTAAAAATAAAGATCGATGTAGTTAGAACATTGGTTAAGACTTACATTGGTTAAATATAGTTGTTTACGATATATCTGTGCAAACCATGGAAATGCTACACACAATACAAGGCACGGTATCTCAGTGTTTTATTCTTTCGTATTCGGTAGAGAGATCAACTACTGTGGTATCATTTTATTTCGCGATAGTCTAATTTTCGCGTATTCCGCGCTTTGACAAGAGCGCGAAAGCAAAGCCTTGAATATTAAAATAATACACTTTTGCGCGAATTTATGCCGGCGCAAAAATGTCATTTATGTAATTTTGTGCGAAATGTCATCCCCGCAAAATTAAATGATACCACAGGATGCAAATTGATGTCAGCCATAGGCTGTGTAATATCGCTCCAACGTAAAAATCGATAAATTGGTATCGCGTCCGGGTAAGGAAACAGCACTAAATCATTGAAGTATACAAACTTTTTTCTGTTTGGTTTTAAATATTGCAAATCAATGAGAGAACAGTGTACACAAGAATGTGAAATTTGATCTGGGTCTGTCCATCTGTGGCAGTATTGTATTCTCGAGTGCTTTATCAGTCAAGCGATGCCGCATCTGTACATTAAACAACTGTTTGAAACGTAACTTATGTTAAATAATTAGCAAATTGTGTAAGACATGCTGAACGTTATTTGATTTGAAACTGGTGATCAGATATATTTGCCGAGAAAAGAAGAGATTGTTCATTTTTAACCTAAAACTACTTTATTTTATTTGTAATATGTTAAAATGTCAATCTTACTAAAGTCAGATCTAACAACATGATATCGTAGCGGTTTTCATATGATTTGTATCACATTGTTAAAATACATCTCTAAATATGCGGTATTAAAGTTGCGATTATATCAATTAAACATTGATAGTTTAAATGATATAATCTCAATTTTATTACCAAAATTTAGGCATTAAGAAAAGCAGTTAATTCAGTTACCTTTTAGCGGCTCACATGATATTTAATGCTGTAATTTTGCTTTCAATATGAGCGTGATGATTAATGTTCACGTATTTTGCGCTAGAGCTAGTGTGCGAATTCAAATCACAACAATCATGTATTATTGTGTACAACAACACTAGTAATAATAATAATAATAATAATAATAATAATAATAATAATAAGTCCGCGACAAAGTGTTTGAGCCTTCCGCGCGAAAATTCGTCACCGCTAAATTAAATGACACAACAGTTATGTTTTTTCATTTACAGATCTTAAAGAAGACCTCATGACGTATTACCGGGAGAACGAGTCCATGATCCCGGCTGCGCCTCTGGTTGATGAACATAAGGTTCCTATCGAGGAGTTGTATGTCCTGCCTCCTATGTGGGCCTATGACAAGCCTTTAAGTTTTGGACTGGGTAAGAATACACAAACAAAAGAGCACAGGTCGGATGCACAAGGAAAGAAGCAAACAACCGTCAGTCAACTATTTCTCAGCGACAAGAACGTTCGATATAGAAAGATATATATAACGGCGGACGCTGGATATGGGAAGACCTCGTTATCACAGAAACTTACCATGACCTGGTGCCAAAGTCACTCACCTTTGATGTCATTAACAAAGAAATATAAAGGTGATGAGTTAGCCGCGATGAAATACTTTGACTTTCTGTTTCTCCTTCATTTAAGGGACTATCAAAGTGAACCGCTGTGCAATCTCGATGATTTGATAATGCACATGTTGTCTAACAATTTGTCAAGAAACACACTGTACACGAAAGAATTCTTACAAAGGCTGTTACACGAGAAAACGTGCCTTATAGTTTTAGACGGGCTGGACGAGTGGGCCCACACCGGTAAATGCAGACGGACACCTGCAGTACCCCACAACAACCATCCAGACAGTTGCACGTTGCTTACCACGTCCAGACCCTGGAAGCTGGGAACCATTGGGCTGTCCGAACATAATATTGATCGGCATATTGAAATTTCCCAGCTAGATTGGCAGACACGAGATAAGCTGGAAACGAATGCAATCCGAATACTCAATGAAAGAAACTTAAACCGGGCAGGGAAAAGCATTGAAGATTTCGATAAAGCAGTGAAGTTAGTGGAAATCGGGGATATTATTTACAATCCGTACATTTTGCTTCAGCTTATGTGTGTGTTTTTTGGTGGTCTTCCCATTGGTAAATCAAAATGTGAAATTTACAGTAATATTACTGAATTCTCACTTGAACGTGGTCTGAAGAAAAAATATTTACCGGATATTCATGTACAGACAAACGATAACGCGCCAGTCCCGAACTGTATGAATGAGAACGAGACATGTAAACGTTATTACATCCTATTATTGAAGCTTGGGAAATTGGCTTTTTACACTTTATTTAGCGAAAACAAAGAATCATCTTTGATATTTGATAGCAGAATTGTCACCCAGTACATGACCGAGCAAGAAATCGAGTTCTGTTTAAAAGTTGGACTGTTGTGTCAAACCAAGGACAGCAGCATAATTGCAGTAAAACGATATCAAGTTTTCTTTCAACATAAATCCATTCAAGAATTTATGGCTGCCTTGAACATTACTTCTGAATGGAACAACGGAACTATAAAATCAACTATTCTTGAAGTTTGTTCATCGCTTTCAAGCATATTAGAAATGGAAAATCTGTTTGTTTTTGTATGCGGTATGAATCCAGAAGTATATACATGTATTTCCGGTGAGCTGCAGACGATCGTTGACCTTGACAGTGTGACATGTACATATAGGACAAACATGTATATTAATTGTAATAATGATATAAAAACAATGGAATTTTACCAGTCGATGCAGGTTCAGTGCTTTCAAGAAAGTGTCAGAAATGGAAATGAGAGTTGTCCTATTTATCTTCAAGATGTCTTGCTCACAAGTCACGAGATAATTGATTATCATACCCCTTTGAAAACAATAGTAAGCTTCAATAAAAATAATATCAAATCCCTTTATCTAAAATGTCGGAATACCCAATTTGAGAAAATAAAAGTTTTCTTGCAGACTCTTGAGCCTGGAGTATTCAACTCTCTGGAAACATTTAGAGCAAGCTTTCATGATGAACCATCATTCCTAGCTGAAATCGTTAACGAAGCCCCTTCATTGAAATACTTGTACATAAGTTTGCAAGGCAGGAGTAGTTACGCCACATTAAACCTTACCCCTCTGAAAAAGCTGACGTCTCTGCGTCTTGCAAATTCGCATTGCAATGCGCAAGAGTCAAGCATTATGCAATTGCACATTTCTTCAGATATGCAAGAACTAGAACGAATGGATATTAAGCGCATAAAAATGACAGCTTCGTGGTGGAGAGATCTGTTTCAAAGTATTAGTAAGATAAGTCGATCGGTGCACATAAAGGTTAAAGAATGTTGTGGACCATCAGAGAAAGAATGGAATGAAGTCTTGGACGAGATAGAAGCTCTTGAGACAGTCCAGGTTACGAAATTAGATTCAAAAGCTAAGGGAAGCAGATCGTTGAAAATTCAAACAAACATAGGTAAATTAGTTTTATAGAACATTCAAGCAAATGTATGTAAATCCAATAATATATGCGTTTTACTCCTCAATTCAGTGAGAGACATGCATTCGTTCGAACAGGTATTGTCGTCTGTCTCCTCCATTCGGCCCATACGTATTAAACATGTTATTTATCAACATGCATTATTACTTAAATTAAGTACTTAAATTACTTAACATCGAAACAATTGTTTTCAATTTGGCTAGAAGTAATATCTAAAACCAAGATCACTCGAAACTTCTTTATTTAATGCAATGGATAGGATTATAATATTATGCTTACTGGTCCGATTCTGTTTAGACAATAACTTTGTTTCATGTTCAATAACGCATGCAGGAGTTGGAGTTTTGAAGTTTTAGAATATAAACCATTTTAATCACGACATTTGTTTAAAAAACAAAGTTACAATTTGGAAAAAGTCTTTTATTTAAAGATCAGAATCGGCATATATATTACATTGATTTAATACCCATTAATTTCTTACTGAAGATGATTAGTTTTAAATCTATGATGTCGATACAACATTCCTTAGTATATAGCAACTTGACACATGTACAAACATATTTAAGGTAAGACCTGTGTAATGAATACCTATATCCAGAAGAGTATCCAAGGGAGGTAACTATAGTAGTAAATTAGCATAGATTTCTGTCATGCAAGAGGACCAGGGTTCAAATCCCACTGGAAGCTTTTTTTTGTAAGCCTAGAGCTTAAATAATTGGCATATTTATTTTTTTCCTGTGTAATTCTGTCATTGAATATAAAATTCTCATGATTTAAACTAAAATAAGCAAAATAATCAAGATTAAAGGGGTTTTCGCTATCAGAATAGTGTTTATTCAAGTCATCAATTTGAAAATTTCTAAAACTGGACGGTAAACTTCTCTGAAATTTTGTTTACATTTTGTTTAAGGTATATAGTTCAAAAATGGAAAAGTTTGGTATATTGCACCAATCAGGATTTGCACAATTTTCATTAATTTATTCTCGTGAAATATAAAAAATGCATTTTTAAAATTTATTTGGTCAAAAAATGTCATTTTAAGATAAATTCTGTATTTATATATGATATCTTTAATTGGTTTAGTAAAATATAACATATTTTGGATAAACTGTTAAAAAATTAGGGTTGAATTTATCAATAACAAAAAAATTTGTCACCGATTAAAGAAATTGGATACTTTCACGTTTTTTCTCACTTTTTAAATAAAAAAAACTAAAAATCTCAAACACTACACGGTGAAAATCATTAAAATTTTGCATACAAGTCAGTGGTATGAAGCAGTTGATGAAAATATTATCGGATATTGGATTCTGAATAGTGCCTATTACACAGGCCTTACCTTAACATATTTTGTGTTCCTTAAAACACAAACTTAGTTAACAATCCTAATGTTCTGTTTAGTAGTTTTGGTAACGAACATAGATTATTTAAACAATTTTTTATTGAAATATAGTTTTCAGGAAACATATATAATATACAATTGTTACATTTCAGTGAGGTCTATATGGCGATTTATCGACCTGATGAAGCAATATTGACTAAAGGCGAAACCCGAGGTCAATATTGCTTCGACAGGTTGATAAATCACCTTATGATATTGACCGATACTGAAATTTAAAAATTGCTTTATTATTAAATCTTAAGTTAAAATAATTTTACTTTCCAAAATGTCACTTACTTTTGGGCTTGTTCATAAGTACTTTTTTGGTCCTATTGTTTTCGTTGCTGCAACTGGCGGCATTACATTACAATGAAGCATTGCCTGATATATAAATACACAGTGCAACACCTAAATACCATAAATTGAGCCAGTTTTGTCTTTAACCAGTGTTTTTAGCAGCAGCCATGATTTCTGCCATTGAGAAAGTTTTGCTACTGTCATGTACGAATTGTACAATCGCGGACATTTGCGACTCTTTCCGATGTTTCTAATAACGTGTTACTTTCATTTCTATAACTGTTGTTCCTGTTTAAAGAGTCTTTATTTATTTCAATAAGCTGTTTTTTATTGTCTCTACCCTTCGGCGCCATTTTTGTTAACGACGAGTGTAATTGTTGTTACGTCACAGTGCTGTTACGTATTTCGTTCCTAAGCCAATTCGCGCGTGAATTATTTCGCCCATGTCAATATTTGATTTAGACTCCGCCCACGAGTCAATATCGAAATTTATCACATATCATGTGATCACGTTTAATCCAATGAGAAACGTCAAACCAATATGATTACAAAATAACGTAAAATGTCACATTTAAGACAATCTAATAGTATACAAAAGTAAAGTAGTAATATCGTTTCTGTATTGAACAAGCATAATGGCCGATTTATTTAACTTCATGATTATAGTCTGTTATCTGCACACTTTGATTTTCAATAACGATTCTGTAGTTAAAAACATATTTATATTAAAAGGAAATTCCATTGTAGGTACAAATCTTCCAGCGGAAATTCTTAGAATGGACAATAACGCTATTAAACTTTACCAAAAGGCTTTAAATGACGGGGAGGAGAAGGTGTACAATATTCGCCTAATGGTCGTGGGACACTTTGGTGTCGGTAAAACAGCTCTAACGAAACGTTTACTAAATCAGCATATTGACATTGCAAAACGAAACCCAACAGAAGGGATAGACGTTCATGTTGGCAAGATGGCAATTAATCTGAAGAATGGAGAATGGTCAGAAAAAACTAAAGGTATATGTCTTGTTTTCTTTTCCAGCTTAATATGTTTACATTATCAACAATTACAACTTAAAATTTAATATTTAACGTAAACTTGAATATTCCTGACATTCTTAATGAAATAACGATTCTCAATGTAGCCTTATGAAATCCGAATGCAACGTATACGCGTTTACTGGTAAGAGTGCGGGATTGGACGGATGAAATGATGATGAGCGACGTCCACACACATTTACCGTTGTCTTACTTAAGCAATTATATTACTTTATCACATCTTTCTCAGAGTTTTATGACCATAATTTATTGGCCAGATTTTATAACCAAAAACAATTCCTCTGCAGTCGTCATGCTGGAGTTCTATTCTTTGAATTGCACTTGTTTAATCTAATTAGCAATCTCCCAGTTCTTTAATTATTACATGTGTCAGTTCTCTATTCATCAAAATATTGTGGCTGACCATTATATGGCTAAGTTAATGTTCAACCATACTGCTCCAATTGCTCTAAAAAGGACGACCCGTTAATTGTCGATATAATTTTTTGTTAAAATATAAATAGTTTTGTCTGATTCTTTTCCGAGAGAGAAGAGATGGATGCACATCAATCTGTCTTCTTAGTACATGTAGTACAATTATGAATGGGCTTATTATGTAATCGGCCAACAAATGACCGGTGTCTTCAAGAATTCCTTATGATTAAAACAAATAATATTGCATATTCATGGTCAAACTTTAATTTGTCAATCACTTGAATTTGCTGGGTAATTTCAAAGAACGTAGTCGCACATATTAGGTAATGCCTCTTTCAGTTTATAAATAAATTTAATTACTTATTACATGGGTACCACGGATGCCATATTTATATGCCATATAAGATCACTTATATCACGCATTAATAATGCGTTTTTGTAGTCTGGTTTCATTTATTAATTAGATGCATTAGGTTATTTCTCACCAAGAAGCGAACCACGAAGATCCTGATCAGCCTGTTTGTGATGTAATATTTACACACTTTCTATTTTTAAGTTTTTATAACGATTAAAATTCTTGCACGTTTGTGCAATTACTGTTCGGTTATTTAAAAGAAAATTTTTATGACTTTTGTTATTTATCTTGATTTTGTAGAACTGCTTGGTCATTATTTAGTATTATTTTATTTTATAGTGCACCTTTGTAATGTGTAATTCATTCAAAGTTTAAAATTCATTTTTAATGTTTTAGATGCTGAAATGGACTATTTTTCACAGCGAAAGGGAGCTGTTGTTGCCCACCACGTTGATGACAGTTCAGATTCTTCCGACACATGTTTCTCTGAAACAGAATCTTCTGATGACGAGCCAGATGAATCTGAACAACGCCCTAAAGACAACATTCTACCATCAACAACGCAAAACAAACTCTCAGTTACGCCAGGTACGCACTTTGATTAACAGTACCCGATTATAGCATTGCATTTACTTTTAAATTAATAAAAGAGTAATTCCAAAACGATCAAACAAATATATTATCCTATGTATGACCAGAGTAGATTTTATGTTGGTTTGTGCAGGCTGATCAGGATCTTCACAGTTCGTTTCTTGGTCAGAATTAACCAAATGAATCTCAAAGAAAATAATAAAATAGTATATGAATATGTTTACATTGAAATTGTCTTCTATTGAGCGCCATTAAAACAATTTGCATTGGTTCAATTTAGTCATTTTTTATTTAGAGGCTCGCACGGAAAAGTTTTCCGTTATTCAAGATAATATGGTGACACTATCGAAATATTCTCAAAATGATGACCAAATTGTGCACCACGTACAAGATGATGATCAGAAGTCACCGAAACATCATGATAGTAACGCAGACGCACAGGAAAACGAAACAAGAGAAGAATTAAAGGCAAAATTTTTATTATACTTCACATATTTTATTTATAAATGATTGTAGAAGCTAGGAGTTTCACAATAGATACATGTATACATGTGTGACGACATATACAGTTGATTTAAAACAGGCACTAGAACCACATCGTAAGAAGTAATGAGGTCATTTTTTTACAAAAGCAAACAAACAAAAAACTGTATAGTTTAATAAAATACGAGTACTTATAACACTGGAATAAATACTGTAAATACAAATATATGGAATAGTTTTATATTGACAATAACATAATTATATGATTTTGTTCGTTTTAAAGTTGATTAGCATTCATCACAAATATGTTAGTTTTACGTGGTAACGTTTTGGTTGTTTTCGCCTAGTCAAGAAATTCAAGTTTTCATTTTACATAGCCGTGAGCTATTATGATCATGTTTTGTCTACACTCATTCGTCTGTGTCAAATTTGTTTCGTTAAAACCACATTAATACAAATGATCAACCTTGCGCAACACGTTTGTCTTGTTACTTGTATTTCGATAAATTTGAAACTGTGTCAACTTTGGTAAATTAGTAAATAATATAGGTAAGGTAAATAAACTAAAACATTGTAAACACAATATAATTATTATTGTCATCTTGTTCAGAAGAAGTGTGTAGATGACATCTCTTTAGTTAAGCTCTGTTGCATATTCTGCTGGTAGCTTTTCTATTTGAATTTTCTGTAATGTTAACTTTGACTTACCGGCGACATTCTTTAAAATTAAGCACGTCGAACGAAGATTCCTGCGCACTGGAATCAAACATTTCAATTTTTGTTATCTGACATTCTCTAGTTCAGTAGAAAGGTATACACAGTGAAATATGCATATCAGGAATTGCCACAATCAGAAGACACAGTCTCCCATACAGTCAAAAGGAAGAGAGGAAGAGAGAGCCTGGTTAATAAAATGATCAATTTCAAAACAGACACCAAAACTATTATCAAAAATGAGTATGTATAACCTTTTTTTTTGAATTTACAGATATTAAGTAAGAACTGAAAGCATTATATCATTGGCTTCTCAACATATTATTGAAGGCTTATACGTCATTTTTGTCTTTAATTATTTCACATATTAAAAGACAAACGAACGTTACAAAAAGTGAAACATTTATATCATACATAGCGACATACAGACAACACGGCCTCTCCACAGAAGCCAAAACGCAAAAAGAGATAACGAAAGTCTCGAAATCTAAAATCAGTTAGCGAACGTGAGAACTTGAGTGGTTGCCGCCTTGGAACGGCCGGTGGTAAACCATGTTTATATCAAGTTAAATGAACCAACAATCTCACACTTGCCCCAACAAGTTCTTAATAAATTATATAAATGAAAAGTACAAGTTTGCTTGGAGAATTAGCTTCAATGCATCATCTCGTCAATGTTGCATGCAAGAGCGCACAAACATAATAATAAAACTTATGAAGCTAATATAAATGTCAAGCAAAAAGATGGGACTTCAATGACTTTACTGAGACCAGAGTCTGTAAAGTCAATTCAGCAATACCACGATGACTGTAAAAAATAAAAAAGTTAAAAGTAAAAGACCGAGCATTTAGGTCCTTTCACAAAAAATCCCTATACATTTTCATAAACTCTTAAACCCTATAGAGAGGTGATTAAATGTAGTTTGGTTAATCACCTTGCATGCAGCGTGCTGATGAATATCATGTTGGTAACCTTTTTGCAATTTCCCTGATGCCTTTGTACGAATAACATGGAAATCTTTTTTTTTTCCTTTTTAGGTTATAAAATAAATCAAATCACCATAAAACACTGGCTGAGAAATGCCTTGATGCAATAGTAAATTTAAACGTGTCTTTTTGAATTTAATCTGGGAATCGGCGAAAAACTTTAATAAAATGAACTTTTTAACAACATTTTGTCTGTAATGGAAACAATACATTCATAAAAATCATAAATATTGTTACAAGATCTAGAAAAGGAAAGGGTGTAAAATATATTAAACCTCTAATTTAATAGAAGTTGCACATGGAAAATCGACAGCTAAGAATCAAACAAAAGCACTATTAAAAGCAAAATCGCCCAACCTCCCTAAATCATATAGTTTAGTACATTTAGATCATGGCAGATTTTGTTTATATTCTGAATCATTTTCTAAATAATTAAGCTTTAGTTCATCAAGATATAATTTGTTTACCCAATATGGAAAATGATTATTATCTAAATTTAACAAATCGTCAAGGTATTTCGAGTTGTTGTTAAATGTTGTTTATTTCATCTTGGAGTTTAGTAGAAAAATATAGTATAAAAAGATATGCAACAAGATGTGCACACTAAGTTTTCCCTAAGGATGTTTGTAAATAGACGTTCCAAATCTAACATAAATGTCAGTTGTAAGGAGCGACTCTTGGCAAGTTCAAAACTAATCACATGTTCTTTTACGACTGTGAGGCAATATATTTGTCTACACTATAATCGGTAATATAAATTTGCTTTGAATTATTGATTGTCTCCTCGTACATTCAATCAGTCCTCTAATCAGTTGCGTCATTTGAAGGTCGTTGAACAATACTAATGTACTATGTTTACTAAATAGTACTTCTAAAATACTTGTGTTTTAATAAATCGGCAAGTTTATAGATGGGTGGTTTCAATATCCTAGCCAATAAATGTATAGATTCGAATAGTGTTCAATCACCCCAAGGATATATTCCCTGCTTTTAAAATTCTGCCTTCGGCGTTGTCTGTGATATGCAGGGTTTATATTCTCAGATCACCTGTCACAATTCTATTCTGTATACTTCCATTAATTGTTGTCTCGTTAAAGGGCAACCCCACTCTTTTATCTGGGGACAACACGCCAGCTGAACATGGAATGGTATTAATCTGAAAATACCGCATTGTACTGTTTATTCGTGTAAATATCGAGTTGCGCTCAACCCGGGGCTAGACGGCGTGGGTAGTTGTATGCATTTCATGAACAGGATTATATTGTTTAAATATGTGTCGTGCTCGGCGGATTTCAAATTAAGTGAAATATGCATATCAGGAATCGCCACACAAAACACAGCATCCACTCGCAGTGAAAAAAAGAGAGGAAAAGAGAGCATGTTTGTTATAAGTATATAAATTTAATTAAAACGCCACAAACAATTAATGAAAATAAGAACCCTCGGGTTATGCCTTAAAAAGGTCAGGGGCATGTTATAAGTATATCAATTTAATTAAAACGCCACAAACAATTAATGAAAATAAGAACCCTCGGGTTATGCCTTAAAAAGGTCAGGGGCAAAACACTTTTCCACTGGGGGTTTAAACCAGGTTCTTCGATGCACCAACTGCACACTTGCCCCGACAGATTGTCATATCAACACACAAATGCAAGTTTTCTTGGTGAAATAATTCCAACCCACCACAATAGTGCATGCAAAAGTACACAAACATATAAAACATAAAGCTAATAGCATTGCAAAGCCAAGAGGCGGGTACTCAATGATGTTACCGAGACCAGAGCTCTTCGAGTCAAATAAGCAATAACACGATGACAGGGATTAAAACAAATCAAGCTTCCAGGTTCTTATACAAGATTTCCCCACAAACCTTCATAAACTCTATAACCCCTGCAACCGTCGTGCAACCAAAGAGAAAAGCATAATGATTAGCTGTTGATGTGTTAATCATTAGGCATGCAGAGCGCTGTAGATGAGCATGTAACCTTTTTTTCTCAATTTAATCAATTCACAGATGTTTTTTACGAAAAACCGGGAGAAATTGACATTGCCTTTTATCTTTTTAAGTTTTTCAATTGAATCTACTTAAAAAATAGCTGTGAAATGCCTTCAAGTTGTTTCAATTATATAGTGGTTTTAAACTGCACCTGTAATTTTTTTATTAAATGTGGGTATCTGCGATAAAACTTACAAAAGGTTTTTCTCAATTTGTAATACCGATGTTTAAAAGTTTTTCTGTTAAAAGTATGCAATGATAACGGTCATTGAAATTATTTACTGTTACATCATGGCAAACTCTACAAACGCGAACAATCTGTGAGATATAAACCCGTAAGATGTTGCACGAGGAACATCACCGTCTAAAAACGGAAAACATACTATATTAAAATTAAAAAAAAATGTTTCATATATTTTAGTAGTGACGTGGGCATTTTTAATAAACACATTTACATCAAGAAAGTTTGTTCGCTTTTCTGAAGTGTTTGCCTTATTAAGTTGTATTTCTTCAGGATAAATTTTATTAACCAGTGATGGAAAATGGTTAATAACTAAATTTAATAAATCATCAGGGCGACAGCGTCTAGCCCTGCAATTCCTGCGACGCAACCAACTGAGCTAGCCGGGACAACCCCCCAAAAAGATTGATCGAATAGCCCTTATATACGTAACAATCACTGCATGACATCGGTGACGGGTTATTTTACTGATAACAGTACTGACTATATGTACGGGGATTCTTTTTACGGCCGCCACACTGCAAAAATAGCGCTACTGTGAATTTCAAATGAAAGTGCCTCTAGCTGGGAGCAAACCCGCACCATCACGGTGACAGCGCCTAGCCCTGCAATTACTGCGACGCAACCAACAGAGCTACGTTTTCTCAATATGACTGGTGAGCTTGTCTCTTATAAAATTATGAAGGAGCGAGGTGTATAAAGTAGTAATGTCATAATTTGACAAAAATGACACCTGAAAATTATTTGATTTAAGCTTCTTTAAAACATCGCCTAAGATTAAAATATTCCAAAATAGTTTTTTATTATTAGTTAAAAAATCCATTTCGCTATACCAAATTACATGCTCTTTTATGGCTGTAAGACAAGTTGTTAAGAGTACGGATAATTTTGTTGTGCAAGAACTGGAGTTCGCGATAAATCTTGCTTTTTTAAGGTGTTTTGTGCATTTTAGGCAACCAATTTATCTATTTCCCTTTTCATCTATTTGAAAAATAATTCGGTTTGGATTTATAAGGTGGAGTCTTAACCTGGTCAGTGACGTTCTTAAGAGCAAAACAACCGAACAAAAGCAACAACTCAGTGTAACTTTCTCACACATATAACGTTTATTGATGATTGAGGCAACTTTGACGCTTTCAATAGCTAATCGAGTTGTAGAAAGGTCAGAACTCAGTAACATCAGCCTATGTGTTATTATGTAATTTATTGTATCATTTTTCATAATGTCATAATGTCATTTTAAGTATATCATTGGCATTCAACATTTACTATTAATCCTCTATTAGTAGTACTATGGCAATTTAAATATTGCCAAGGGAAGCAACTGCTACTGTACTTAAATTTAGGCTTAGGCATATACAACTACATGACCCATCAATGTTATTTAAATACGAAGTGTATTGTTTTGTTTTAACTGTATTTCTCATAACATGATTATATCGATATTCAAAGAGTATTATTTGAGAAATGAAGAATATTCATTTAAAACAGTAATCTTTTAAAGGACTATTTCTTCAATTTCTTGTTACCGAGGAACAACTTTCTTTTGTTTCTATATAGTAAGGATACTGAATTTGCGTATACTGTTTTAGTGCATTTTTTCGTTGATTATGGACTATTATGGACTATTCAATTGTGAGATACCATTTTCAGCATAAAACCAGAATCTCTTTAGAGTTTGTCATCCTGGCTACAATTTTCTAAAATGTAACAACTAAAACTCAGTGCTTAATCCTTGAAATCATAGCTATTTAAAATGTAATTTCTAAATTTAATAGAATTCAGAAATTTTATTGTGATTCTGGCCTCCGGCCCATACACAAGTACACAATACAAGTTACATAAACAATATTGTGTGAGAATGATCAAGTATTAACAAAGAGATCATAGAAATAGTTAACAGTAGTAGAAAGCAGTATGATAACATACGCCCTATAATCAAGTACACATATACAAGATTACCGAAACAGTATTGCTTAAGAATGATCGATGATTAACAATATGGTCATACGATGATCATTATCAGTAGCAGAAAACAACACGATAACATACACTATTCAATAACAAGAGCAATATTGTAAAATAACGATAATAAGGCACCGGCCTTGTCGAAACGAAAAACAAGACTGGTGTATAAAAGACGACTAAATATGTATTAACTACATGAAAAATTACAGTAGCAGAGAGCTGTTGATCCAGTATCTCTCGAACAGAGAGAAAACTATCACAACAGCTCAAAGCTTTTTAAATTTGCATAGAAACTGCACATTGATTAACGTTTAAATATAAGTAGATCTTAACATAAACCCATGGTAAATAAACAGTGCTAATTTTTTTATTGTTTGTTCATTTTTGCTGGCCATTAATATACACTCAACAAAAGTTGTAATTGGTCACTTTATGTCCGTAACTTTTTATTAGAAATACATTGAAATTACTCTTTATTTATGATCATATGCCAACATCAGTCTTCATCTTAAGCTTTAATGTTGTAATAATTGACTTTAGAACAGTTTGGCAAGCGTTATTCTTAATTTTGCTAAAAATGCATTTATTGCATAAGAAGGTCAAGCACACGGATATTTGCTCTAAATTCCTTGTTTTGTTTTAATAGGACCCCTCATTAGTAGGAAAAACAGAAAACATGATTAATCAATAGCACATTTGTTGAAATAAACCCCTTTCAAAGTATTCAATTTTAAAATTACCTCCCTTTTAATTACAGACTGTTCAAATTTGGTCCCTGCGCTGTAAGTTAATGGTTTTGGATTTGTTTAAACAAACAATCAATAAAGATTAAAAAGACATTAGATACAGTCCACACTCGTTGTGTCAAACTCGCTTAAGTCGAAACATCGGTTATCTCGAATTAATTTCACGGTCCTGTCAAAATTTGTTCTTTTTACATATAATATTACGCCGTTAAAGTCGAATTCGACTTAAACAATGTTTTGATAAGTCGAACTAAATTTTAAACCCGCCGGCTCAATTATCCTATGTAGAGACATCGGATAAGTCGAAGTGTGAAAATCGACGCAGTCGAACAATGCGCGCTGTATCATCAAAGTGATAGCTGGTCTGGTGGGCAAACTGTCATGATTATTTAATAATCAATAATGATTGTGTGTTTTGTAAAATGTTCACTCAATTAATGCATTTAGATATTTTAATGGCAATTAAAGACAAACACTGATTAATTACGATAATGATGTGACCATCGTGCCCTTAAAATATGCGAGCATCCCTTTACGAAAACACATGCAAAAATGACTGATCCAAATGTAGTCAATACTCCTCAACAAAAAAAGGCACAAAAAGAACGCTCAAAGAGAAAGATTATGAAACAAGGTATGCGGCAATCATGGAGGTCGAGCGCGAGAACATTGATTATTTAACTTTCTGATGACGATGATAGTTAGTCTATGTACATGTACATGTAATAAATAAAATCAATTTCATAATTTGTTTTATTGTTTTGTTTTGATATATACAAACAATGCTTGGTTTAAATATTATTAGAATAATGCATTGAGATGTTAATGTATTTGATATTGGACATACAAACGCATATTCATGATAGATAAGAAGCATATACGGTATACTATACGTTCATTGGCGTCAATTCGGATGTGTCGAACTTCGGATAACTCGAATTAAAATCAACGGTCCCGGCGAGTTCGACACAACGAGTGTGGACTGTAATTGATTTCTAGACAAAACAGTTCTTTCCACAACCCCTCTTGACGTAGGGAAGAAACGAAACTAGCATACATTGTAAACAGATACAATTAATGACCAATTAGAACTTTTGTTGAGTGTATTAAATTTAATAATAGTCGGGTTTCATAATATTTTTACTTATATATACTTCACGTAGGGTTCGATAAATCGGACAAACAAGTATGAAGTGATATTCATCTTCTATGCAAGATATACATTGAAAACAAATACGAGATCCTCTATCCAAATCAATGTGTCTACCTTTTTCAATCATTAGAGAGTGAGACGAAGTTCTAAATGCAGAAATAAAAAATCTATACTTTTTAACATCAATAATATCCATATATTTTTCGAACTTAAACTCAGATTTAAAAGATATATAACACCCTAGTTTACTATTATTTGAGCATTCTTCTGGCCATCGCTGGATATACTGGTTTTTCAAACGGAGTGTATAATTACACATGTATATAGAAAACTTCTGTAATTATCTACATACTGGTTTTCCCAAACAAATCCATATCCATTCATATATAAATGCAACTTTACTTTGGAAACTCAGTTATTATAACCAATACTATCATAATATAAAAGCATATCATAACATTTTCTAACATATCTACAAGAGGGCATATTTAGTAAGCGCAGCCAAAATTTAATACAACGTCGAGATGTTAAAATATGCATAGGGTATCTCTCACAGTCGCCTGCATTACAGGCTCGCTGGGGAGCACACATAAATCTCTTACAAGCATACAAATGAACCTTTTCTATATCATACATATAATCTAATCCCCAAAGTTCAGAGCCATATAATAATATAGGTGCAATCTTTGCATCAAACAATTTAACGTAGATTTTTCTAGACATAGGCATCAAGTGGTTAAGTGAAGATAGAAGTGCAACAAGAACCTTCTTAGCTTTACAGGCCATATGTTCAGACATTTTATAAAATGACAATTTACTTGTAAAATATACACCAACATAGCTAAAACCAGGAACAGCTTCTAATAGTTCATTATTATATGTCCAAGATTCAAAGCGCGATAAACGACCGCCATTTTTAAATACTAAGATTTTTATCTTTGCCGTATTAACAGATAAATTCCAATCATTACAATATGTGTGCAATAAATTAAGTTGTCTTTGAAGGCCGTTAACAGTGTCAGCAGTTAAAGCTACATCATCAGCAAAAAGCAAAAGTAATATTTGGACGAAATCAGGAGTAAGTTTTATTCCATGTTAATCACTATTTATCATAGTTTCGTGTAGTTCATTTATGAAAACAATATTGGACTTAAATTACAACCTTGTCTTAGGCCTATAGGGCAGTCAAAGATATCTGATAATTCCCTCTTGTTTCTTACACATGCTTTAACTGACAGATATATATTTTTGAAAGCCTGTATTAAGTGACCAGAGACGCCGTTTTTATTTAGTATATAAAATAAAATAGTTTAGATCTGTCAACACTATCAAATGCCTTTTTAAAGTCGACGAAAGCAACATAGAACGGTTTACCTTTTCTACACAGGTATTTGCTAGCCATAGCGTATAACACAAAAGCATTGTCAATAGTAGAATAGTTGGACCTAAAACCTGCCTGTGCTTCACAGATTTTTGAGTATGCCTCTGCATAGAAGGTTAAACGTTTAGACAAGATATTTATATATACTTTACTTATAATACTTAGACTGATATGGGAATTTAGGGAAATGTTTCTAAATTATTGAAAAGAACCGTTAATTGTGGCACTGAAATAAATAGCATAATTTAATTACAGATTTTTGTAACTTTGGCTGTTTAGTAATTATTGACAACCTAAATGACCAACTTTCATCAAAGACTTTGTCTTGGTTTCTGTGTTATAGACTTATAATTCCTTTTGGTTTAAAACTGCTGGCTGTATCATTTTATGAGTATATGGTTGTTAGACCCTGAGTGGTACACTGAGCTATCCGTTGGTCAACTGTACTTTCTTGTGCGCAAATAAAGGCCTTTATTTAAGTTCACATATTTTAGGCCAGAATCACTGAATTTAAGTTTAAGGTTATTTTCTTTAACACTTCGCGGGCACCTTTTCTTGTGTAAATAGTTTGTACCGTTTCATGTAATGTAATTATGTTCATGATTAAGATTTGAATCTTTTTATATTAAATTCATCAAAACAGACTGTTGTTTCTTTTGAATGTAGATTAAGTACATCTTTTACATTAGAGCAAACCATTACCATTTACTGAGTACATCCTGGCAGGGCTTACCAGTACTCATTTAACATCAAGTGGACCAGGTGTCATCCTGACAATGCGTTTCAGCTTAAAGGGTTCAAAACCTCCCGTCCCTTTTTAAACTAATTATTTATTAAAATGACCTTAATTTTAATTATCCTTAATTACGTAACTTGATATAGGTCATACAGAAATAACGCAACGACCGTAACCTCAAAAAGTAGCTTTACCACAGAGTTTATGTTTGAAATAATAATCGTTCTCATTGGTCAGCGTACAGACTGCTGTATTCATATATCTAAAATATCAGTTTAAACTATTTATATTTATTTAGAAAATTATATCAAATCCGAACTTGGACAAACTGTTAGCCGAAGTGTCTATCTGGGACTTTGCCGGACAGTACGCATTCTACGACACGCATCAGGTTTTGTTTTACATGATTGTATAAATTTGTTAAGGTTTTAAAAGTTGTATGATTTATTTACATGTATTTTATGATATCATGATATGTCAGACTCCATCTCTATCTATGGCGTAACTGACAATGTTCTTCCGTTTATGGCATATTGAACAACCAATCGCATGTTATCTCTTAGCATTGTCCTTTATATACAGAAAATAGAAGTTGTTGATGTGCATCTGTTGTCGCTTTTTCATAAAACCTATTTATAAAATATTTAACTTTGTTTGCCATCTGTTAAATTGAAACCGCTTCACTATGTAGTATCTGGTGATTTCTTTCCGGAAAAGTATAGGCGGATGATGATGATGTTATATTATGTATTAATTTATTTTTTAAACAAGTCGTTTCCGATAATTTAGTTTAATTGATATTGTCTCGTAAATAGGTGTTCATGTCGTGGAGAACAATTTATCTACTTGTGACGGATTTATCAAAAACTCCAACAGATACTGTAGAAGACGACGACTGTTACGTGGATTGTATCGGCAAAAGACAATGGAAAGTATCAGGTAATGCAGAAATAAAGCCAAAGCATATATCTATAATTTCGTAGTTAAAAAGATAAGCAACGAAAAAAGATGTAGATAAATGAAGTGTTTATGGATGTTGAAAATTTTATAAGGCATTCTCGTACAAACAACCATTGGACTTTCAGTCAGGCGGAAAATCTGAGTATTTCAGTCAGTTTGTATATCCTATCAAACAATTGAACAAGAGAAGAATTCTGACTGTTGACGATGGTCGACCTGCGAATGACATTTAAGGGCTTAAGTACAATGTGACTGTCTTTAATAACTGTGAAATTTGCATTTCACAGTTGTGGGATGTAGTTTTCTATTATTTAGAAATTAGACGCTATTTAGTGACATCCTTGATATGTGTATTTTTGAAGAAAATTGTCGTTCATTAATAAAAGGTTGTCGATATAATTATAAAAATAACTGTATCTTTTTTAAGCTTTTCTATGAGACATGTATGTTCGAACTTGTCCAGCGCAAATTTCATTTTCATTAAAAATACAATGTTTTCTTTTTTCATTAATATGTCTTGACAGAATTTGCAAGCTTCTGGCTGAACGCAATAAACGAATGCTCTGGAGTTGACGAGGAAACTGCCAATATATCTTATAAAACACCAGAAATGTCAAATGAAAAAGTCAAGTCTTCCACTGGTCCACCAATCATACTTGTTGGAACATTTGCCGATAAATTAAAGGTAAATTTAAACATTTAATATATTTGAATACTTATCGCAATTGCATAGTTTTTATTTAAATCACTCTATAAGTGTTAATTTATTGCGCGATTGTAAACAATCCGAATGCACATCAATATACTTATAAATGCGCATTTGAATGTGATGTGTCTTAAGCTGTCTTATGTCTTAAACTGTGCTGCTAATGTGACTCCAGGTGCTCTGGTTATATCATTTAGTACCCGCCCTATCGCTTTTTAATGACATAAGCGTCTTATGTTTTATGTTTTGTTGAGCTTGAGGGTGGGTTGGAGTCATTTCACCAAGACAACTTGTACTTGTTTGTTCATATGAGAACCTGTTGGGGCAACTGTGAGGTTATTGCACCATAGAACCTGATTTTAACCACCGGTAGCAATTTGTTTTGCCACTGACTGTTCCCGTTCCAAGGCGGTAACACCAAGGGATCTCTTTATCGTTAATTGTTTGTGGTGTCTTATTTGAAATTAATTGTCTTATAAAATCACGCTTTCTTTTCTGTTTTTTTTTTGTTCGCTGCTTAGGGAGGCTGTGTTTTCTGATAATGCATATTTCACGTTTAAGAAATAAGTATAGAGTGTTACGTTATCATGAATTGCTCGTTGAACATGATCTTTCTTTGAGTAGACTGTCAATACGTCATTATTATTAATGATAATTGTCAATTTTTGAAATCAATTTTGTTTGACCTGGATCGTTAAAATATAAGAGCTTGTAAACTTTTACTATGTATTAATGGATGTGTGGGGAGGTCATTGTTTTTCATGAAAATTTTCCAGATATACATGTTTTACTATTAAATGTGTTTAATTACAATAAAGTTAACCTTTTAAGTGATGCCATCTTTGATATTATGTCGTGTTAGAAAACTATATATGATCAAATTTCCTTTCAAAAATCTCATCAAGTAAAGTTCAGTACTAGATATTTCTGGTTAATGACAAACTAATTCCTTTATCAAGGAATCATACGTCGCACGACATGAAATGGTAAAATTTGTATAATATACCGCATAAAGGATGAATGATCTTAGTCATCTGTAAACCATCTTTTGTAATGAATCAAAATAAGATGACAGTGTGTTTTCATTGCATTTCTCTCTAATTTAATCATAACACTTGCATATATTATTTTTTTATAATCACAGGAGTTTTGTCTGTGCTGTGCGGCGGCCGTTAAACGTCTCCCTGTACTTTCAATCAATACTGTTATCGTTTAATCCCTCATTATTTTACAGTCATTTTTCACACCTCTCCCCACTCACCCAAATAAGAAAACATGCTCTCTCTCTCTCTCTCTTCCTCTCTTCTTTGTCGGCGTGGGAAGGCAGTGTTTTGTGAGTGATATGCATATATTACCTTTTTTTGCAAATCACTAACAATAATGAAGATTTTTTAAGGTATAAAAGAAATCCGTTTTCCAGAGGCATTTCATTTCTTTGAAATGATGTTTTAATGAATTTCGTTAAAATAAAAAAAAACAAATATTTGATGGTCGGTCTTCTGATGAATATTATTATCTAGCGTTGTACACAAAACGTTTCTTGACTTTAAGAATTAAAAATTATTCAATTAGATATCACACTGAGATGATATGTAACATTTATTTTATGCAATGCGTTTAATTAAAAAAACGCTAAATAGATTTTACCATGTTAACATCGCCAACTTGTACTACTCAAAATTATTGCAGGACCAGAATGAGGCCGATGAACGTTTTGAAAAATTAAAAGGAAGTTTGAAGACAAGAAACTGCAGAAACTCAAATCTGGTTGACACACATATTGCTATCGACAATACATCGACGCAGAAAGAAGACGGTCTAAATAAACTGAAAGAAACCATTTTAGATATAGCAAAGAAACAAAAATATTGGGGTGAGCGTAAGCCCGCACGATGGATAGAAATGGAAATCAAACTTCATGAAATGAAAACCAGTGGCACAAAGGTAAATAGGATAGCTGTGGGATTGTCACCATTCACATTGATTTTATTTTATGGTATCGATTTAGGGAATGGTCTTCTAAACACCTTTACCTTGGTGTTTTACTTCATTCTGGTATATATAATGCATATGCAACTATGTCAGAAAGTTTTGGATCAATTATTACAATTTTATACCGGCATACTTACCTAGATAACAAAAATGAATTGCACAAAATATTCCCTTAAATATCTTAATAAAATCTACATCAAACGTGTATACACACATGCATTTTACAATACGCATTACAATGACGAATAAGTTTGAGTGTTACCTCAGCGTATTTAAATAATACCGGTTTGGTTAGAAGACTGATCTGCATTTTGCACGTCAAACATATTTCAAATTCTTTGAAAATGTAAAATTACCAATAAAATTAAGAAACACGTACACAATTCATAGTTTTTTTATTGTTTGCATTTGGTTACAATTCTTGTCATTACCAATCAAACGACGTAACCATATTAAAATATATAAATATCGTTCTATATGTACGGTACGTCATCAAAATGTCCCTTTATATCGAGCGGTGTGTTTTTGTGTTTATGTTCCTTTGTATATGTTTGATTATATATTTGATTATTTGGTCAGCTGTGAACTTGTCGTGTGTTTGGCCCAGGTCAAGTGTCCCCTTATTGGTGTTCCTGAAGAAGTTGAATCAAATTTAATTGTATAGTCCGCTTATTCAAGGTATCGTTGTTTGCACTGTGTATCGGCCGTAAAAAGTGTCTCTGTGCAAATAAGTCAGACAACTATTACCAGTATTAATCGGTTACCGCTGTCACACGATGAGTGGCATGTACAACAGGTCTAGGCGCTGACACCGTAATGTTCCCTGTGTAGACCTATACATCATTTTAAAGATATAATAATACAGTTTGTTGTTAGGTTTTTAAATTACAAATTTCTTTTATTAATCCCCTTTTGTCAATTTAAATAAGCATAGCGATATTAGATGGGGACGACGCGATGCTGTCATCAAAATTTAATGATCCCCTTCACGTACAATTTCTAGAATTGCGAGGAATAGGTGTTTGAAGTAGCATAATGAAAATGCGTGCTGATTAACTTTTCAAATCAAAGTAATAAAACCGCGAGACATGAAAGTTAAACAATTTCAGTAAATTTTCTTTGCCAGTATTACTCATGTACTACCCATGATTGTTTTCTTTAATTTCAACTAACACACAAACTATTGATACCATAAAGATACTGGAGAAAAGGTACCTGGAAAAGCAGATCAACGACAAAATCCTACCGATTCCGTCATTAGACGAGCTTAACTTGTTTTTAAAATTCCATCATGAAACTGGAAACCTCATTCACTTCAGGTAAGTTCAATGTGGTTTCAAGAGTTATTTTAGCCTTATTACGCATGTGTGCTACATGTAATATCAAGTATCTTAAATAAATCGGTTGGAAGCAACATGCGTTTTCTGGGTCGCAATATGTTATACATTGCCCCACTGACACTCTGTTACCTTAATCAAAATACAGCTAATTAATCAATATAATTATAGATAGCCTCAGTCCTTCCTCCCGACGTTCATACCATGACATATGCGCACTTGCTTTATGCTCGTTACTAGGCTAAACAATAGTTCTCACGTGATCTAAAATATATGGATTACTTAAAATGGTTCGTTTTGAAAATTGCATCGGTTGTATTCGCCCATGCCAATATGGCAAGCACTTTATGTTGTCGAGACAAAGCTTTAACGCAATTATCCTGCTATGGTATCGTGTGGTAGAGAAATTCCTTAAATATCAACAATAAAAAGTTATTTTATGTCGTTATTCATTAACAGTATGTTGCTTGTCTGCTTGTGTGTTTAACGTTAGTGCTCACGATTTTAGCTCTGAACATTGCATTTGGTAACGTAACGTACACCGGTAGGCAGAGCTACATGTGTACATGGTAACTTGCCAATGCTAATCGGTATCCGAATGTTAACACAGAAAAAGAATATAGAAATATGTATCAATGATTCTCTATTTAACATGTTATTTAGTTTAACAAGGTGGTTCACTAGTCGCGTTAATTAGGTACGACTGTTGTCTTAGCTTTTAAAGAGATATTTTAAATAAAAATATTAAATCTAGGTTTATTTATTATTTTGTTTAAGAGTGAAATATACATACCAGGAATGCACCATTCATGAACAGCGCACACACAAGCAGAGAGGAAAATATAACATATTGAGTTTATTATATGATTCTTTTTTAAACGAATTTCAAAAAGAGATGAACAATAAAATACACGTAAAACAGTATAAAGCCATTAGCAAACGATTTTATTTAAACAGGTTCAAGGGTGCTCTTAACTTAAACTCGTACTTTCAGGTTTTCTTAAAAAATAATAAACAACATGCGTTGGTTATTTAACTACAACCAAAGTTTTGTTCATATAAATGTAATTTATTTTATTATTACTACACTTCGTTTGCAAATTTTTGCAAACGCTCGTTATTGTCTTTCTTTTTGATGAGTGCGTAGAATTAAGTTATAAATCAATACATAATACACTTAACAACTTTTCTAAATATACACCTTCGTACTGGGGCATTACTGGCTTGATAATTGAACTATTGCTCCAAAACATTCAATAAAACATGCAATAAATACTAACTGATTTATAAGTAAAACAGTTTTCGAAATGACAGACAATTGACTGCTCACAAGCATTTAGAGTACTGGGACCCACAGAATACAAATTTACATCAGTAAATAAAAAGTATGACCACCAACAGCGCGTATAACTGCAAGACACATTGATCTCATTGAGCTACAGTAATACAGTGCTGAATGACTTCTTAGAGAATCTTTAGTTCATTCCTGAAGAAGCCTATTTTAAAGTTGCATGGTTGGTCCCTCCTGTTTCGTAACCACTTTCCAAGATCACACAACATATTTTCAATTAGATTTAGATCCGGAGTTCTAGCGCACCATGGAAATATTCTGACGTTGTTCACCTCAAGAAAACGTCTGGTGTTCGCCGAACTATCGACACGGTGCACCATCATGTATAAACTGCATGCATCTTTGTGCTTGAAGACGTGGAATGACAACCGGAACAAGGATTTGTCGCTGATATTCTTCAGAATTTCAGTTCCATTGGATTAAAACTGCTACAGTCCTTTTGTGCATTGACACACCAGCTCAAGCATTATAACTGATCACCGATGATAAAAAATCCGCTTCAACAATATTTTCGCGATTTAACCGTTCATCGCTGAAGGTGGCCATATGCGTCATTAACTGATACAGTGAATTTGTTTTCTATGGGTGTCAGTATTCTAAATGATTGTGAGCAGTCAGTTGTCTATAATTTTGAATTATGTTTTACTAATAAATCAGTTATAAATAGTATTACTGCATGATTTATTGAAAGTGTTAGAGCAATAGTTCAATTATCAAGCCAGTAATGCCCTAGTACGCAGGCGTATACTTAGAAAAGTTGGTAAGTGTATATTAAATAAAACATGTTGCGGATGTTAAAAACGTTTTGTGGACCGATACTTACCCTGAGCGTGATTTATTATTTTATTATTTACTACGCATCAGGGAACATTTGCTAATGTTGATCCATTGTCTAATATTTAATGTTTAAACAATTACACTTGACCAATGTCCTAAATAAACCGATCGTATTATTTTCATTTCACAGCTTGGTTTCGGAGTATATTCTTTAAACTGGACATGCCTATAATAAGATCAGTTTACCATTTTGTAAAATAATTATTAAATTCCCTAATGCTTTTGGAAACCGCTGCAATTTGTTATTGATTGTGTAAATTAAGTAACAAAGTCGGGTATATTCTCCAATAACGAAGATTTTAATTTAAAATTGAATACTTAAGCAATTTTTAACAACTCTATGCTATTATTAAAAAAAAGGCGATTGCTCAGCTGTTAGACAGACGATGTTTCAGCAAATTTAGCCGTTTTCAGTATATCCTCTTTACAAAAGCTATTGTCAATAAAAATTGTCAGTTTTTGAATTTTGTTATTTCCTACTCCCCGATTGAATGTCATTGATTTATAAGCGCACGGGGGATTTCAATATTTTCATATTTGTCGTGTTTGACGACTTTCAAATATCTCCTTTCCTCTATTTCAATATCACAGTAGCGTTGTTTGTGCCGTGTAGCGGCTTTAAAATGTCTCCCCGTACATTCAATCAGTGCTGTTATCAGTTACGTCCTTTGAAGGTCGTTTAGCACGATACTGGTGCACTATGTAAATTGTACTTCTAAGGTTGCCGTTGCTTAAATATTTCGGCCAGTTTAATGATGGGTAGTTCAATATCCCAGCCCTTACAGATTCGGATATTGTTCAATCACACCAAGGATATACTTCCTGCTTTTCAATATTTTTGGCGTTGTCTGTGATATGCAGGATTTATATTCTCAGATCCCCTGTCAAAATTTATGTTGTTTATTTCCGCCCATTGTTTTCTCGCTTAGGGCAAACCCATTCTATTAATTGGAGACGATACGCCGCTGAACATGGAATGGTATTAATCTGAAAATACAGCATTGAAAGTTCCATGTTCACAGTCATATGTATACCATCGTTTGGGATGGATCAGTATTGACGTACTGTTTATTGGTGCAAGCTGCATTTCCATTACTGCCCATGAACAGGCTAAATCTAATCGAGCATGCAATATTTTCAATTTTTTCGTGTTCGTCGGCTTTCAAAGTTCCCTTTTCATCTATTGCATAGTTAATTTAACAAAACGAAGTAAAATGTTCCGAATTAAAGCGGATAAAATTAAATTTTATGATCGGTGTAGTTAGAACATTGGTTAAGGGTATTATTATATTGTTTACATTTAACAGCAATGTAGATATGTATGTCAATAACGAACGTTTACTGGTTACAAATACATACCTAGCCTATTATGTCAGTTATACTCTATTTCATATATGCGTGAATATTTCAAAGAAAAGTATATGTTGGTAATACCATGTCAGTCTATTTGATTTTTTTATGCAAAGGTGTAAAACATGATAAACAAATGTAAATTTGTTGTGTTCGAATTTAAAGTTATTTAGCATGCATATTTAAAATATATTTCAGTGAAGAAAATACTTTGAGTGAAACGATTGTTCTTGAACCTCAGTGGTTAATAGACATGTTCAAACAACTGAATCCACAATGTGAATTCTTCACGGAAAAAAGTAAAACATTCGATAAGTGGGTTGATTATGACAAATACGGAATCCTTCCAACAGGCTTAATAGGTGATTTGTTTTTGTCTGGTTATATCATTGTTTAAAAAAAAAAACATTGTTTTTATTGTTTAAATCATTGCTTGTTACTTTTTCCGTATCCCAATTATTAAGATATGCGTTTGGTTTGGTACCGGTTTGTGTTTAAATAAAAAGTGAAATATGCATATCAGGAACCGCCACACTCACAAAACATAGCCTTCCCACGCAGCGAAAAAGAAGAGATGAAAAAAGCATGTTTGTTATAGGCATGTCAATTCAAATAAGATGCCACAAACAATTTATGACAATGAGAACCCTTGGGGTTACCGCCTTGGAACGGTCAGTGGAAAATCAAGTTGTTTTTACAACGGAATGTACGGAGTTCTACCAGGTGCTGTTTTAACAGGCTTAATGGCTTATTATATTACAGTTCTTTACAACAAATGGCAATCGGTTTGCAATGATAGGAATGTAATTAATATGAATTACGCTTAGATAATTTATTTCTTGAAATTAAAAATCTGCAACTCATGTCTTTATTTTTTAAAACTGTTTTCTATTGTCTCTGCTTTTCAAAGTAACTCTTGTAATACTGGCATATATATTATATAATCTTATTTGCATTGTCATTCGGTGCCTACATTATGTTCTTTAGACGTATGTGTACATAATGTATTGTAGACGAGATGTGGAGAACGACGAACAATGACACATACACTTTAGGAGCCAACATCCACGATGACAACAAAAATAAAACTATTCATAAAACATTTTCGGAACAAATTCTTGGCTACCTAGAAAAGTTGGGATTGCTGGCTAAACCTCACGAGGATATAATCAAGAAGAACACGTTAAACGAGGTGATATTATTTTTTGAAAGGTCTGTAACATGGGTAATTCATCTCGGAAATGTTTTATCCCTTAAGTTAAACTGAAGTAAATAACATTTTATTACCAAAAACAGCAGGAATGCAAGTATATTGTAATTCTTTTTAAACACTGAACGATCTAGAAGATTTGCAATAGATATTCATAAAACATGTGCAACTTCGGCATTGTTGTCTGAATGGCCATAGAGTAAGAGTCGAAAAATGTTCTTTTATATCGATATAATAAGTCGGCCTATATTTTGATGTGATAGTTCTCACTCCTCAAACACGCACTCACGAATTCGCCCACTAGAACTTACCCATCCGAGTACCCATCCAGATAAATATAAACGTAGACAGAACGATTTTAGAGATATTTTGACCATTCATTGAAATTTATGGTACTAATTTTGACAATATATTTGTGCATTTTTTCCAGTTGTTCTATTTTGCACCAAGCTTTATAAAAGAAGCAATACCTGATCGGTTTCTGATACCCGGAAATGATGAAAAAACTACTAGCAAGTTGTGTTTTACAACGAAATCCGGATTTCTACCAAGTGCTGTTTTTAACAGGCTTTTGGCGTCTTGCATTGCCAAGTACCGGGTAAAGTCTGGCGATATCCCTTCGAAATATCTGTTGTTCTGTGGATGTGGAGTATTTCAGTTTGATGATGACTTTACTTTGTTTGTCTTCTATCGGGAAAATGAGATTCAAATCTGGTTGTCAAGTTACAAATTGGACAAGGTGAAAGAGGTCTGTGAAAGAGCAAAGACGTTAGTTGAAGGAATGATCAATAGAAAAGATCTAAAATATTATTTGAAATGTCCACAAACAAGTGTTATACTGGAAGATGGTGGATTAACAATAGAGCACAATTCTGGAGAGACAAACGCGAAAGAAGAGTTTACTTGTAAAATTACAGTGTTTCCTAAACAGTTGACACAATTTTGGTTCCGTAAGTATTACACTTATGATCCCCATTGTTTGTCTACACTTCCAGTATAAAATTGTGTCATTTAACGTGTCCATGTACAGTATGTATGCATATTTATTAATTCAAAACCAACAGCAATGTTTTTTTTTTCTAAATAACAAATTTCCAGTGTATCTAATTTTCCAATGTTTTGTAACAAGTGTAAAATGCTACTCAAAATGTTCAATCCGATACATGACTTAATTCAAAGTAACGTTCAGCACTTAATATTGCTTTGTCTAATTGCGGTGTAAATTACCTTATTCTTACATTTTAAGCATAAATTGACACCACTTATTTTAATACAAACAAACTGTTTTGTTTGATGGACCGTAAAACGTAACTTTCTGTTTTTTTCCTGTAATAAATGTACACTTGTGAGAAAAACCGATCTAAAAGTATAAAATTATTAAATATTCACTAACTGTCTTGAATACCCACTCTTTTGCTTTGCAATGCTATTAGCTTCTTATGTTTTATATCTTTGTGTGCTTTTGCATGCAACATTGTTGAGACCGTAAATATGAGTACTATATGGGAATTAAAAGGGCAAGCGCTCATTAAAATGTGGCGTGTTTAAATAATAACATGTTGTTTTTTTTTTAATTTTCGTAATGTAATAACAGTTACATTTCTTTACCAGCAACACTTAAATATTTGATGTGACTTTTTTATACATGATTTTTTTTAAAGCGATATGGTGAAATGGTTAAACCAAGTATTCTTCAAAAACTGTGACCTGAAAACATAACAATTATATTACAATCATATACAAATGGAACCGCCAGGATAGAGTGATTTAAAGCAAACTGAAATTGTGAAAAGGGGGATATCTATTGTTTAGGAGGAGCCACCTGGAGAAATATTAATAATATCCATGATAAAGAACATGATCAGGAGTTCAAAACTACCTGGAGCTGATATTTTTTTTATTTTAATATATTGTTTTTTATTGTATAACAACACATACACGTCTACTTTATACATTATATTAGTAGATGTAGTGCATAACATGCAAAATAGTTTTTTAAATATATGTTTATACATGTATGGGCTGCTCATATGTCATCCATGTGGAACCCGGTTGCACTACCCATATGGGCAGCCAAACTAGTATTCATGGCTGAAAAGAAAAAAAAATGTTTAACTGATGCCAAATATATCGACAACAAAAAAGCTGTGATACAAAAATCCATGATATACGGAAATTGAGCGATTCAAAATAACAAAATTTCAAAGTATAACATACTTTAGTACAGAAAAAAATACGGGCAAAACGTCAAAATAATCCGGGGACAACCTTTCAAATAATGCAATTACTGGCAACATGTCACTTAAAGGCTTGACACAATCCACAGATTACGAGGTCATCCGTAATAACTACATGTCCTATGAAATTTTGTCAAAAGATGTTTTGGGAAAATCGATGCGTATAAAATATTTATTGTGACAGCCTTCTGAAATGTTATGCAAGAAAATTTGCATTTATTATACAAATAAGACGAATATTTAGTTGATTTTTAGCTGACGACTCATCATCACATCACAAAACTGACAATGATATGGAGGCGATTAAAGCATGTGAAAAGAAGGGGTTTAACAAAGACTGCAGATACAATGGTAGATTGGTAGAATTAGAACAGGACGAAAAGGACAAAATTGCAGAAAACTGCGGTGGAAACACAATATTTGGAGGTACATTTATTATACGTTTTACAAATGTAATATCGCGCCATATGCATTTCACAATGCCGTTAATAAATCCATGTCACTTAATCCTCAGAGTTCAGCTCTAAATTTGAACGTGTGCAGTATGATTGTCGATGTTACCTCAACATGTTTAGTTTCATTTGCTATAACGTTTGGACACGTTGACAGATAATTGAGTATAAAAATTGGCTGAATGTTGATGGTCAATGTGAAATACTAATTATTATTATATTCCCGATTATTTATTTGACGCTAAAATGGCTGAACATTGTATTGTGTTACAAAAAATATATACAATATTATTGAAAAAACATTATAATATTATGGCATACATAGAAAAAGGGCGAAACCGGAATTTCCAAAATATGTTTTTAAGTATCTCATCTAATGATTGGAATGTACCGGTGAAATATGCATATCTGGAATGGTCACATCCAGTTGACACAGTCACCCACACAGCCAACAAGTAGAGGAAAAAAGATCATTGGTAATAAAATGATCAATTTCAAAAAGGATTCCAAAACACTTAACGAAAAAGAGAACAGAAATAGGTCAAACAGAGATACAAATAGAAGAACACATCCTATGTTCATATTTCTAATTGTCAGCGTATATTGTTCGTCTTAGAAATAATTACATTAGAAGGATAAAATGAAAATTTTATAGGTGACAAACAACATCTTTCTTTGCCATTGAAAATACAAATTTCTAAATATATTTTAAAACATATTAATAGTTTTTAGTTTTTATTCAGCAAATCGGCAAATCTTTATATAACAAGAAAACAGAACAGAAGACATTAGAAACAGTTATAAATCTTGAATAGTATGTAACCGTACTTTAAGGGCTTCATATGAGTATTTACATAAACTTAAAATGCGTTTTTTAGCCTTAGGCTCATGGTGAGCTAATGTGACCGGTCTTCGTCCGGCGTCCGGCGTCCGTCAACAATTTCCTTTAAACAACATCTACTCTGAAACCACTGGATAGATTTTAACCAAATTTGTCCTAAAGCATCCTGGCATTGATACCTACAAAAGTTGTTCAAATCATAACCACCGGGTCAAGGTCAAGGTAACAGCTGCTAAAAATAGAAATTCAGTCTCTGCTCAATTCCTTGAGTTTGCTTCGGCCTATTGACTCCAAACTTGGTTTATGGGTAACTCATATCAAAAGGCAGCTTGTGGTTGCTACCCAGTTGTCTGTGATCAAGGTCAAGGTCACTGCCGCAAAAAATAGAAAGTCAGTCTTTGCTCAATTACTTGAGTTTGCTTTGGCCAATTGACTCCAAACTTAATGTATGGGTAGCTTATATCAAAAGGCGGCTTAGGGTTGCTACCCAGGTGTCTGTGATCAAGGTCAAGGTCACTGCCGCAAAAATAGAAAGTCAGTCTTTGCTCAATTACTTGAGTTTGCTTTGGCCAATTGACTCCAAACTTAATGTATGGGTAGCTTATATCAAAAGGCAGCTTAGGGTTGCTACCCAGGTGTCAGTGATTAAGGTCAAGTTCTCTGTTACTAAAATAGAAATTCAGTTTCCACTAAATTACTTGAGTTTGCTTAGGCCTATTGACTACAAACTTGGTATTTGGATAGCTTTTATCTAGAGGCAGCTTGGGATTGCTACTCAGGTGTCTGTGATTAAGATCGAGGTCACTGTTGCTAAAAATAGAAATTCAGTTTTACTTAATTGCTTGAGTTTATTTTGGCAAATTGACTCCAAACTTGGTGTGTGGGTACCTTAAATTAAGAGGCAGCTTGGGAATGTTACCTACTTGTCTGTGATCAAGGTCAAGGTCACTGTTGCTAAAAATAGAAATTCATTTTCCACTTAATAACTTTAGTTTACTTTGGTTTTTTGACTCTACAATTGGTGTATGAGTAGCTTATATCAAGAGGCAGCTTGTGATTGCTATTCAAGTGTCTGCGATCAAGGTTTTGGTCACTGATGCTAAAAAGAAATTCAGTTTCTACTTTATAACTTGACTGCTTTGGCATACTGACTCCAAACTTGGTATATTGGTAGCTTTCATCAAGAGACATATTGGGATTGCTGCCCACGTGTCTGTGATTAAGGGCAAGGTCACTGTTGCTAAAAATAAAAATTAAGTTCCTGGTTAAAAACTTGAGTTTCATACTCAGGTAAGCGATTCAGGGCCATTATGGCCCTCTTGTATATTTTAACTTGTCAAAATTACAATGAATTTTATTATAATTTAAGAAGGCTATGAAGTAACTCCAATATGTTTTCTTCTCAAATCAGTATATCTATAACGACATAGGAGACATAATTTGCATAATCTTTTGTTTCTTTCTAACATTTGATTTCTACCGGTTTCAATATAAAGAGAATGAGTGCTCAATCTTAATCTTGTTAATATTCTTTGTAATGTTTCGTTTTTTTTGACAAATGAAAGATAATCCTTAACATTCAAAGTTTTCAAGATTGTTTCTGCTAAAGATTTCTAATTTCTGTAAGTTTTTTATACATTCTATTCAAGTTTGGATAAATTGGTCTCTGATTCTTTGTTTCAAGATAATTTACTCGATCATTAAAATTAACGCGAAGACCTGGAAATCCAAGATTATTTTTAGTTTCTACCATAGAATCATTCCAATTGTAAGCGTTTAGATCAAGATGATCCACATATGATTTATATATATGAGAGTATTGAGATTCTTTATCTTAAGCCAAAATTTTACAGCTCTTTCCTAAATTGCTAAAACAAAGAGCGGAAACGTCCCAACTCACCATAGATACCAAGGTTAGGAGTCTGCTTTTTTAGCCCTAAGAAAAGTTTACACAATCTAATGTGTATTTTCGCAAAGGCTTTATAATTATAAACACCCACATTTCAGAACCATACAAAAGTAAAGGTACAACTAACAAATCAAATAAGAGGAACTTTGTGTTTAAATCTAATCTTACTTTATCAAACACAGATAATATGTTCGGAGAGTGCGTTTACAGCATGTATTATTTTACCAGTTTAGTGAAGTTTAACACCCTAATAATGAAAGAATCAACATTTTCAACCTTTCCATCATTAATGAAAATATCAGCATGATTACTACTTTTTCACTTTTCAAAAACACAAACTTTTGTTTTAGAAACATTAATTTTCAAACCCCATTTTTCTGAATACCTTAACAAAAGATTAAACTGACTTCGCAATGTTTGATGGTTAGTTGTAAACAGAACAATACCATCTGCAAACACGATTAAGTAATTAAGGATGTTCTACTGGTTAAGTGCGCATGTGCCGACTGCCGTAAAAGGACGAATTGTCGTTAAAATTCAACAGCGGTATTTTTAATTTATTAAGTAGCTGTAATCAAGGAAATAACACATATTTATCAGTTATGTTCTAAATTTATTGATTTTCACTTTAAATTCGTCCGTAGGTTAAGAAAATATTTTGCGACAGTCATTTTTTTTTCAAAACCCTTTACTTCCGTTCGTCCTCCAACTTGAAATTGAAAGCTATTTTTCCCGTCTGGCTTAGTTAGCCCATTCCATGTCATTGCATTGTCATTTTATGGAAAGCTATACCTTGTAGACAGGTAGAGAACGTGTACCAGGCAAATATTGATTTTCACAGCAAGTGATTTCAATGCGCGCAAAGGTCAACCTGTTTTCAAGGACGATAAAACAATTTTGGAATTACTTAGAAGAACAACTAAACATTTTTTGTCAGACTGGCTGGTTGGTGATGAATTTTATACCGAGTTATGTTGTAAATAATGGACATTACCTCTGAGTATTTTTTAATCACCACTGGCTTATTACAGCATTGTTATTGACCTTCATATCTTGTAAATAATGGACACAGTCATGACAGTGGAGAACTGGTAATTATTGTTTATCATTTTATAGTTTATGTTTCAGTGTGAGTTGAAAAAAATTGAGGTCTTGAAAATGCAGATCTCCATTCCTTGCTGTTGTCACTCTGCTAACTTACAAGAATTATATACCAACTCTTTTTCAATAAAATTTGCTCGGCAAAGACTGCAATTTTGAATGAAATGTGAAATATAGGCAAATTTAGTGATCAAATTCAATGTCATCAATGCAAAGTGTAGTTAAGCTGCAAATCTGCAGGATCATTTTTGTCATTTCAAAGTGTAGTTAAGCTGCAAATCTGTAGTGTCAAATCTTGATTTGTATTTAATTTTTCAACTAAGATATTGAAATAGAGTCTATATGGCAATTTGCATAATTATCAGGCAGCCAAACTAGACCTATTGTGAGAGTATTGCAATTTGCCAAAGATCTGAAGCTCTATTCCTGTCGGTTTTCTGCTGTGGAGATCCTACAGTAAAATCTCAGTCGAGGCCTTTATATTTTCATCCTACTATTTTACTTTTGGTTACCACATTACCTGTTGCCCAACACTGCACTGTAGGTCCAAAAAGTGAAGTGACAGTCACCACAACCCCATACATTCCTTGAAAGTTGCCGCCAAACAAGGATATTCTTCATCATTAGTTATATCATATTTTTCATACTGTTAGATGCAACCAGAGATGCTGTCTTGAGACAGGGCTTTGTCAGGGGGTTTGGGGAAAAAGGCCCCTGCTCAAATTTGGAAATTTTTAGACAGTATACACTGGTTTTACACAGGTTGCATACATAAATTTAAGGAATGTAAATTTCACAGATCACTGATCAAACAATCTAATTTTGTCATTTGAAAAGCCCCTTGATTTTATTTATTCACTTTTTTGTATTTAGTTTATTGGCAAAAAAGGTTATTTCTGTTGAAATGGGAATTTTTTTCTTAAAACTGGGAATTTTTTTCTTGAAATTGGGAAAAATAGTCCTTATTTGTCATTGGGAATGGGTCCCATTATCGGCCCCATGAGACTAGTTGAAAAAGCCTTGTGAGAGTAATAAAAGTGAATATTTATCTGTTGTACTGAAAATGGGTAAAACTTTACTCTATTTATATTTTTAAGCAAATATTAACTTTTCATTAATCTATTCCAAATTTTCAGCAAAACATGTTACACTTCTTGTCTGTGAAATGAAAACAAGGCAGTATTTTTGGTAAAAATCTTTCTTAATATATCATTAAAATTAAGTTTTCCATGCATTTTGTTTTTTTTTTTAAAGACTCACTGATTTTTCAAATAGAAGTTTAATGCAACCTGTGAATACAGTTATTCCACAAGTTTGCTTAAACAACAGAATACAACACAGACTGACATGTTGGTCTAGTAATTTTACTTTTTCATATACTGAAAATGCAAAAAAAAAAATACAATTAAATTGCATTTCTTGTTTACAAATAAGATTTTGTCTTTTTTATAATGTGATTATTTTTCATATGTTTTTTTTATTTTCACAATATTTTATATTTTGTTATTGGTGAGGAACTAAAGTTTACTTTCAATAGCATTGCTTTATCTAAATATACCAGCTATATAGGTATTTATAGTCACAAAAACATCATAATACAGAATGTAAGCAAGTTTATGTAGTTCCAACTAGTATGACTGGGAGAAGGCAGAGAAGTTTAGTTGAAAAGTAACAGCACTGCATTACTTGCAACTTCAAATGTTTCCAGAATGAATGAACCATATACATGTATCTGAAACATGGGTTCATAACTTTTAATTACAATAAAGTAGTCTTTATCTTAAATAAAAGTATGCTTTCAAAAATGTTTGATTTATCAGTGTTAGAATGTTCAGATGTTTTATTCCTACAACAGTGAGCAAAAGGAAAAAAAATACAAAGCCACATTTTATTATGTTTCCTGTGCATTAGTGGGTGGGGTAATATAACACATGTTTTCTTTCAAATAAGCAAGATATTTTAATAAATTATGGTTGAATCTCTAAAAAAAGTATTTAACTTAACTGATGGTTTTTTTGCATATATTGCTATTACTTACTGAGGGCTGTAGTGATATATTCCAAGAACATTTGTTTTTAATAAATTAATAATGTTTCTTCTTTAACACAGTTTTAGGTGTTGTGAACTTGTGAATGGTGTTCTTCAGGGACAGCATGTATAACATCATTAACATGTATATCATTATTAATTTCTAATGTCAGCTATATGAAAATGTTTACAATCTTAAAAAATCAAAATCACAGACAACTTTAAATTATCTAATTTGTGTGGAGTGCTGAAGTTTTATTTGGAAATTATCAGCCTCTAGTTTCATCATACTTTTTCATACATGTATCAATTTTATGAACTAAATACCTTTGATTAAATACATTATTTTTTTGTAATAATCATTTATATAAGCTTGTTTTTCATTTATAGTTATATTTAATACAAAACAGATAAAACTAAGAATGCTCCAGATAACAAAATAATTTTATTGTACATTTTAAACTGGTGGGTGGGGTAATTTTATAGGCATTTTCCTCTATTTGTCAAGTACCTGACCTTTTTTTATTTCAAACCATGCATATTCTAATACAGTATTGTGCAAACCTTCAGAAATATTGCCTTTGATGGTGAAAACCACCATTTAGAAGAACAAAACCTCATCAATAGCAAAATTTTCTTTAAAAATGACGATTTTGGAAATAACTGTCAATATTTTTCTTAAATGGTTGGTGACCCCATATTTTTTGGTGTAATTGTGAAGATTGATATATAAACATGGCTATCATCAAAGTTTTAAAAAAAGTTAAATTAATCTATGCACTTTTTTACTCCATTTTCGTGATATACAAACTTTTGCTTTATACTTAAGTGGGTGGGGTAATTGGTGCTCTGATTTCCAAGCAAAAGCAAGGAAGTCAAAATGTGTGCTACAGATGTGTTGTTTAATGTGTCTGTAAACCGATTCGGTAAAAACTTACAACAACTGCTAGCAGAACAGCCTCTGAAAATGATTCATCAAACACCACCCTTTTATTTTTGCGAGTTTAAAACTTTGCAAAATTTCTGAGAGTATATTTATAAAATCGAACTTTGAAAAAAAGAAGCACGGTGACCCCTAAATTTTTCACTTGATTTTTGCTAGTTAATGAATAGACTAACTCCTGACAAAATATCTAGAAAAGTTAAATTACTTCACCGAACCAGGCGAACATCCTTATAGCTTTTTTCCATTCATGTATAAGTTCCTCGAATATGACGTTTACATTGTCTTATAAAAATAATGAAAGAGATCTAGAATTGCATTATTAAAAGTCATTTGAATTTTTATTCTTGGTTTAAGCGTTGACAAAAGTCTGCTTTCTCCCCCAAATCATAATTTCTATAAGAATTATTTGTCGCATCTTTCTTATTTTCTCACAACACGTAAGGTGATTCGTATTTTCGCTTAGTGTTTCTTTGGGAAAATAACATATTTTTTCGATGTTTTATTTTAAACCCCTGTCACACCAGGGTCGCGTTCTTACGGCGTTCCCACGGCGGCGTTCAAGAACGCCGAGATGCGCGCAGTACGATCGCAAGCATCGCCGCAGCAACGCGGTGGCATCGCCAGTAAACGCAGTGGGATCGCATAGAACGCCTAGCCACGGCGCTCACTTTGAGCATGCACAAAACAAACGCCGTCGCTCGGCGTTCTGATAAGAGTGCAGTGGGATCGCCGTATGATCGCCGTAGCAGCGCAGTAAGGTCTCCTACAACGCAGCAGGAGCTCCGCGGGCGCGCACAGAGGTCGCAGTCCGAACGCTGTGGTAATCGGTGGCGCTTGTACGGAGATCGCACGGCGTTGTCGGAGATGTCACTGCGTCTTTACAGCGCTTTATGGCTCGTCTATGGCGCTTATACGGAGTGTTAATTTTTTCACTGCGCTCTTTCAACGACTGTACGGAGCTGTCACGGCGATCAATGCGCTCCCAATGCGCTTCTACCGCATTGTCACAGCGATCATTGCGCTCACAGTGCGCTTCCACCGCGTTGTCACAGCGATCATTGCGCTCCCAAAGCGCTTCTACTACGTTCATTGACGTTTGTATGACACATATACTGTACAAGATTGGCAAATAAACATACATATCACCATGACTGAAGTAAAGCAGCAAGTCGGGCTATTGCTGACCTACATGCATGCCAAGCAAACATACCAAGATGATTATGATTGTATATGCATATGATGGTAATACGACGAAAAAGGAGAGTCTTTTTGCAGGCATAGTCTAAACTGCTCAAGAACTAAAAAGCAAATGATGAAGATTCGTGATACACTTCGTTTTATACGTTAGAACGTCATCAACACGCCGTCAGCGCAGCGTGAGCGACGTGAAAGCGCAGTGTACGCAGTGGAAACGCCGTAAGAACGCCCTGAAAGCGCAGTGCACGCAGTGAAGGCGCCGTAAGAGCGCAGGCAGTCGCAAAAACAACTCCGTAGGAACGCAATAGAACGCCATGTAAACTCCGAAGCAACGCTATCGTCGCAGTGAGGACGTCGTGCAGTCTCCCTCTTCACGATAAAAGTCAGATTTTTCTTGCGATCTCATGGCGTTCTGGAACATTAAACAACGCCGTGGCAACGCAGTGGAAACGCGCTGTAGTGTGACAGGGCCTTAAATTTTAAGAAAAGATATCAGTATTTCGGAAAGATATCTGCTATCCCAACATGCAATTTTATTTAATAAATATTAAATTTCATCATTCACATAAAAATCCAAGTCAACTCTCATGTTCATGACTTACGCATTTTTTAGCATTGCGGAAAGTTCAAGAACTGAAAAGTGAAGGCTTTGCTATTGAAGTTGCCATCAGACGTGTTCACGTGGTTGCTAAAATACAACAAGAATACGTGCGGCGGGTAAGATTTTGTTCAGAACTAAAAGCATTTTGTCAAAAAACTAAAAACCCTTTATCAAGACGATACAATGAAAACATTGTTTTATGAAAATAATGAAATTATTAAAATATTTAGATATTATACAAACTTTTTTTATTCTAACATAACGACAATAACAACAAGAAAACAATTTTAATACGATACCTTAAACTTCCACACGTAGTAATCGTAATCATAATCATGCAATTTTAAATGTTTTCCCATTTTTTCTTTTTAGAAAATTAATTCTTCGAGGTATCGCCATCCATTCATAGTACCAACGTACGCTATTTTTGAAAAGAAAAATGTGTAAGTAAAAGTTGTTCAGAATAGAGATAGATAGAAGGCATGTATTGTATGTTTGGTTTCCGGCGCATACTGCTGCAAAGTGTATAAATACACATGTATCACTTGCAAATACTTATGTCATTGTTGTACGTTCATAAAAATATCTATTAACAATAGAAACATAGTGTTTGAGAGTCAGAAAATAAAATGATTTTGGATTCCTAATGAACATTTTGACGTTTAGCTCCGAAACAAACGATCATTGTATTGTCAGGCTTTGACCGATACACTCTCTCCATTAAAAGCTTCTATGTTTCAAAAGTACAATGCATGTATTTCTACACCAATTAAATAGAATTACGGAAAACCCAGAACTCCTGGTACAGTAGAAGTATTTCAATTGTGATAGAGATGGCTTATCCTATTATTTTCAAGTGCAATGCAAAGAGGTTCAGATGTTGTAATTATTTGAATTGTAATTCTATTACTTTATTACTCGACCCACAGTTTACGGCAGAACATTCTCCTTTAATGTTGATACAGACAAAAAATCTAATAATAATATACTAGTCCAAATTTCTAAACCGCCACCTATATATGGGGAATTTTCTTAGTCGTCTTGTAAGCTATTCTAAAGAAAATTGGGATGAAGAATAATGAATACAAGACACAAAAATCAGTTAAATTATTTTATTAAAACATAATGATTTCATTTAGAAAATAAACTGCAAATCACCAAGGTGCCGAAATTCATTTTCACAAAAATCATCAACATAAAAGCAAACAGTTTTTATAGTGACTGTGTCAACCTTTCGCTTGAATGACGGTTAAACAACTGACGATTCCCGATTTCATTTGTGGCGGTCTGATGGTCGTGCCGGGGTATATCGTCGCCGCCGCGAGCGATTCCATGATGCATATGTGGTGTAGAATGATCAGTATGGTTGGGGTTCTGTTATAATCTGGGCCGGCTTCTCTCTACACCAAGACCAAAGGCAATAGAGATTGATGGAAACTACGCTGCCAGATATCAAAATTAAATTCTGCGCCCTGTTGCCATTCCTCACATAAGAGAAAACAAAGGCGTGATATTCATGCAGGGCAATGCACGGCCGCACACAGCTAGGGCGACTCTCCAACTAATGCAAGACAACAACGTAAGGGCCCTTGATTGCCCAGCTTGTTGCCCAGATCTCAATCCTATTGAGCATGTCTGGGACGAGGTAGACAGGCAAGTTCGTCAACGCGGACCTCATGTTGATCTTGCCCATCTGAAGGCCGACGATATCAATTGCTGGGATACAATTAGCCAGCGATACCTCCATAACTATACGACGTCGATTAGGAACCGATGCTTAGCTGAAGGAAGGTGGACACACTTCAACACGCTTAAATGTTGATGTGTTTTTTTGAAAATGAATTTCGGCACCTTGGTTATTTGCAGTTAATTTCCTAAATGAAATCGTTATGTTTTAGTAAAAAAAAAAAATTAATGTGTGTGTCTTATGATCATTGTTCTTCATCCCAATTTTCTTTAGAATAGCTTACAAGACGAATTAGAAAGTTCCATTAAATTAGGTGGCGGTTTAGAAATTTGGGCAAGTATATGTTATTTACGTTTTAACTTGAAATTCGCTTGAATGTGAAATTCAGTATGTTGGACAAACAGGCCGACTTTCAAAAA